>OU015491.1:187440221-188040221 GCA_907164885.2 Dolomedes plantarius | reverse complement strand
ATCGAAACTACTGCGTCATAAATTTTTGCAGTATTGCATAATATTGCATCAGATTATTTAATAATTATGTAATACAGATAGGTATGTACTGTACATTCGAGGGACAGTATTTTTGAGAATTTTTTTTTAATTTAAAATTTTTGGTCGTAAGTGCGAGTGGTCGTATGTCGAGGAACGACTGTACACGTATTGAATTCTTCACAGCGTCAAAAGTGGAGATCAGGTCAACTCAGAGTTTTTTTTAAATTTTATTTTCACATTTTAAGTTTCCGGTATGAATAAGTTTCATTTACAGAAAATTTGGCAGAAAATTTGTTTCTGAAGAATTTCTTTACAAAGGAAAAATTTCCCGTAAACAGTACCGTGTATTCTGACCCAGGAATATAGTAAATATTTTTCTGGCATTTAAAGTTAAATGGGAAGAAGCTTTTCAGCGACACTTTCTGTAACTTTGTTTTTTTGAAATTTGAAAGTATTTGCTTTCTGTTACAGTGATTTTGTTTTTCCTTGAAAACTGCAAAATTATTCAAGAATTTATGACATTTGCATTTCAATAATTCTCGGTCAGTTTCGCTAAATTAAGTTATTCAAATACTGTTTAACAGAAAACACAAATAACGTAAATAATTCAACACGAAATAATACATATAAAGAAGGCATAGACAGCCAAAGAAATTAACAGAAAACTTAACCTAGCGTTAAAAAATTTTAACTTTTCAATAAAAGATTGCGCAGTTGCAACAAATACAGGTAACCCTCCTATAACACGGTAGATAGGTTCCTAGAAAATGCCGTGTTGTGTGAAATCGTGTTATATGAGACTCAGAGACAGTTCAAAAAAGGGGGTTGCGTTCTGAAAACTTATTAAAAGCAAACATTTTTTTTAAATTCCGTATAAGCAACTTAATTTTTATTAAAAATATAAATGTATGTTTAACACAAAACGAAAAGAAACAAAAAAATATTTTCGATCGTAATTTAATAAATTTTTTCCTCATCAATGCTCAGTACAATCAAACGAGAACGTTTTTTCGATTGAACGATATCACCTTCACTTTCCGAACCTTTTTCTTCATTTAGATTTTTTGCACCTTTTATCCTCTTTAAAAAATCTGCAATTTTGATTTATTTGCTGGTTCTTACAAGGTCATAGTAGATTCACGGTATGGAGATAGCCAATTTTGCAGCTTCCTTTTGAATTTTCGGCTTCTTTCAACGGAAGGGTCTGCATTCAGGAAAACATTATTCAAGATTTTCAGCTAAGCTTAGGCCTTCTTGTAATTTTATAGAGTTATAAATGAATAAATTATGATTTTTTTTATACATTTTCATGTAAAGCCACTGTAGTTCATTATTCCTTTCCGTCATTATTTTAAGGTAATTTAGATTTTAAATGTGTTAAACAAAAATCATGTTATCTAGTCCTATAGAAGTACAGTGTTGTACAAAGATTTTCGCAATTTTTTTATCGTGTTAGAGCGAAACTGTGTTACAGGTTGCAGTGTTATACAAGAGTTCCCACAATTTATCTTATCGTGTTAGAGCGAAACCGTGTTGTAAGATGCCGTGCTGTAGGAGGGCTACGTGTACTCATACTGAAAACAGACAAATATAACTAAAAGAAAATAATTCAACTGAGAAAGATAATTACTAACAGGAAGAATGTAGACAGGATAAACCGAAATTACGCACTTAGGGCTCAACGCACCATAAATGCAAGATTCTGTAGCAGCACCATAAGTAGCACCATTCTGTAGCTGCAAGATTCTGTAGCGCACCATAAATGCTACAGAATCTTGCATTTATGATGCGCTGAGCCCTAAGTGCATGATTTCGGTTTATTTCGTCTGTATTCTTCCTATTAGTAATTATCTTTCTCAGTTGAATTATTTTCTTTTAGTTATATTATTTTAACAGACACGTTCTGTCCCGTTAAGCAGACAGGGATTTGAAAACATTAACACAATACTTAGCAAACGTGGAATTGATCTTCATGCGATAATTTATACGAGGCATGAACTTTAGTGCTTCTGATACTGGAAATACTGAGATATTAGGAAAATAAAAGTATTTTCATCGTAGGCTGGAATTTATACGCATTTTCTACGAACGCGATGTGACGTTCACCTCGTCAGTTATTTCTAAATGTTGTTTGCTAGTTTACGCCCATGTACTGTCGTCGGCCGCACTTATGAACATTAGGACAATGCTATGTGTCCATTGGACTGACAAATCGAGATGCACTACGCACTTAAGTAGCTGTGTATGGGTTTGCCAAATAGACCGGGTCCTACTGCTTGAAGCCAATTCCTAACGGCTACAAACGTCCATGCTTATTTTGTTAAATAAGCACATTTAACCATAGGGTGCCCTTCCGTCACTGCCGTATGTGAATAGCGTCACTTAGAAGATTTCTAGCAATGATTTTTATCGCAAAATATTCTGAAGCTTATTATAAAGAAATTGTAGACACAAGCAAGTTCAGAATGGCCAAGGGTAGAGGCGACGGCCTGTTGCAGAAATAGAAATGAAAACCACCGTACTCTACTTGGCAGATATCCAGTGATAGGAAGAGAAGCGTTTTCCATGCCAGTGTTGAATGACTTGTTCACCAGAAGACAAAGAATAACGTAGCATTTTGCAGTTACCTCTCCAGACGTACTGCAAGAAATTGGTGGGGCACAATCATACAACATGTCGAGTATATTTTGAATACTAATTGTTCGCATGCTGAGAATCTATGTTTTTAAATAAAGTTTACATTTGTTCAAAATAATTTTGTTGCACCAATATCGTCTGCTGGAACTGAACCGAGGTGACTTTATTAATAACAAAAATTATTTTCTTTGTGTTTAATGCGTTCAGTAGTTTTCTCTGTGATTTGTCTCATAAATCCCTCTCTATATAGCACTTTGATCACTATAGTTAGATCATTAACCTTTTTACTTGACTATTAACTAGTAAAACAATCCTTACTTCATCCTCAACTAAAAAACATGGACATTCTCTATTCATCTATGCATTAACTTGAATAGAAAAAAACTTTACGTTATTCTGCATCAGTCAGCATTAATGTTTAAAAATATCGAAAGGGCAAAACACCCATTATTTAAACTGTCCGATAAAGAAAAAAACGTTGAAAACAGCTGAATTTAAAATTATCTAGATGTCTCTGTAATTCCCCCTTTATTCCATTTATTTTAAATCTTTGAACTCTCCTTTTATTTCTATTTGGCTGTTGGATTCAAAATCTGTGAAAGAAATGGAAAAAGCGTGTATTATTGTGTTAATAATGAAATAAGATGGAAACATAACACAAGAGAAGATCGCTCTCTCTCTTTTACCAGATTGGATGATGGCCAGGGTGAACAAAAAATTATAGTCCCTCGGGCGTTTTACCAAATTCCGACAGAGAAAGATACAAAGTGCTTGAAAAGGAATCTTTCTACCAGCTGCGCCACATGAATTGTCAAAGGAGTGAAAGGCATTGTGTTAATCCAGCGGCTAAAAAGGCATCAATAGATGCTGGTACTCGATCCATCTATCTGCGATTATCTTAACCAATATGGCAGAGCTTTTATTGGTTAGCGGCAAGAAGCTCAGATTGTTATTGCCGTAGCGGTTTTAAGTAAAACTCAAGATTGGATTTACAATGTTAATGGTTTATTTTTTCCCTAAAAGAAGTATGAATGTATATCATTAGCCTAATTAACAAACCACATAATTAAAAAATACGATTTTGGGATTATCCTGCTATTTCATTGGTTTAAGTTCCCTGTATAAATCTGTCAAACCACAAAAGTCCAAAAAATTAAATTCATCCTAAAAAAAGTGAAAAATAACACATACTACACAACTTTTTAACTTAACTTCTGCTAACATTGTAACTCCACTTTTATTGTGAAAATGTTTAATTACATAAAAATGGGGCCTACATATATCTCAGAACACTTAAGCATTTATATTTAAGAATAAACTATAATTTATCTTTTTACTGTCAAATAAAACAGTTTTTGTTCATCCTGTAAAAAACAAAGAAATGGGAGTTACGTGGTTTGTTAAATAGGACAACGATATGTAATAAAATATTGTCCAAAAGGTGCAAAATTTCACTGCTTTCATTTATTACCAGACAGGCTGACACAAGTCCAGCTGTAGACAATGCACTTCCCCCCATTATATGTAATGTTTCCTGTATTAGAGCTTACATATTTTTATATTAAATGCTTATACCTTTTTCTTATACCATACTGTTCAAATTCATAAAGCTCTAGGTGAGAGAAAGTCATTTTGAAATTGTGTTTTAGTCTTTTAACCCTAAGGGCCTGTTCACACAGAATCCGTCAGCGTTACTCGTATTGATATATTTTAAACCAATCAAAGACCTTAACAGTTTAATGGCTGATCTTTGAAGGTTTGTAATTGGTTAAATATATTTCAATACGAGTAACGCGGACGCTGACGGAATCTATGTGAACAGTGCCTTATATTGACGCAGATATCATTTCATGATTTTATAAAGAGCCAGGCGATTGTACATAGAATATATAAACGAAAAAGGATATATAACCCTTCTATGGGGAGATTTTTTAAGAGGACGGGCGTCATAATTTTATCAAAAACATAAATATTTATTTAAGAAAAACCTCCAGACAGGAAGCTCTGGAAATCGAACTCATTATTAAAGTTACCACAACTGCGTTTTAAATGTCCTCCAAAATCTTCTACACTCCCAAAAATTTTAATCTGCACATGTGGATTTACGAATTGAGCTACCACATGCACATATTTAAAATCATGGCATATTTTGAAAAGTTTGACGTCGAGAATTATTTTATAAATTATAATTTATTTATTATTATTATTATTATTATTATTATTAATCACTATTGCCTTTCAAGCAAGACTGAGATGCGAACATGATACCTAAAGTTTTTTTTCATTCGCAGTAGTACAAATAATTACTATTGTTATAAATATTAATCATTATTTGAACACTTCGCCTTATTTACACTCGACTTCTTTTCACTACAAGAGGCCATTACTTCGTTAGACCATACTCTATTTCTTGCATGTTTATAGCCCCAACTCACTCGCAGAATAGTTACTGCTTAAACAACACCCCACGCTGAAAAAACACGTACATCTTAAATACTTGTTGTATTTACTTGTACAAACCCCATTGGCTGTGACGCGAGAGCTTCGTAATTCCAGTCCTGCCTTCAAAGTTGAAAAATCTGCATATTTATTTTAAAACCATCCGTTCATGACACGTTTTTAAATATCGCGTTTTCCGACGAAGAGAGAGCAAATACTACACTTCGTTAGACCATACTCTATTTCTTGCATGACGAAATTTCATCCAAAAAGAATTTTTATGGGAAAGCCTCAGCAAAAACATGTTCCCCGAGGAAGTACATACAAAGAATCAATAAATAAACTTTAAGTAATTTTTACTATAAAAAATGTCCAACGACGAAAAACTTCGGACATCTGTCGGCGCATGAGATCGCGGAAAATTAGTTCAGCAATTTTAGGCTGCCTAAATTTACATCATTTTGGGGCCGAAAATTACAAGTTGGAAACTGATGACGATAAACAAATAAATGAACAAAAGAGTCTCGTTATTACCCACCCAGAAATGCCGTCACATTACTCACGACTCTCTCTCCGAGATAACAAATGGAAGGGCAAAAACGCGCACGTTTCTGGAAAAGGGATTACTCAATCGCCTTTTTTTATCATCCAGCATTTGGCAACAGCAGAACGAACCCACTGTTGTTGAAATAAACGCTCATACGGCGATCACGGAGCTAGGAAAGGGACTAGTGATTGATTTATCACCACAATGCAGAACAATTTCCTCTGACGATAGCCGCGAGTTGTTGGGCAAGCTCCTCTAATTAATTGCCTGCCTTTCGGTGGGTGTTCTAAAATTAATGATCTTTCATTTGGAATTCACAGAGAGCGTATGGAAATGGGGGAACGGGTATCAAAAAATGTGCTGCGTCTGCATTTAGGATCGGTGAGGTCAGAAAACGCCAAGCGCAGCGAATTGAACCCAACAATAAACTAATGAATGGGAGAGTTTTAAGCTGGGAAATCAGCGAGTATCGCGTGGTAACGTCGAAGAGATGCGGCAGTCATGTTCTCTTTAAGAATGTGTCTTCGAAGAATTCTCCTTCGGGATTTGCAGTTGGTTCTTAATGGCTGCTGTGTACTAACCCTATTGGATTCGCTCACCTCAATGTTAACCTATGGCGAAAATGTGTCCAAGGATTGCCGACTTGGATTGAAAGATTTTTTTCCTTGAAATAAATTGTACTCCTTAATAGAGAAAGAAATTTGACACCATGGGGCATTTTTCGGTTAAAAAATGCAAATAATGTTTTTAAATTTAAATTATTCGGGGGGAAAATCTAAGTGTGTTTAAAAAACTCCTAAATTTCTTTGGTGGACGACATTTAAAAAATGAATCCTGATGCAAGGTGCAGAAAAGTTTAAGCTATCTAAAACTGCCATTTTTATTCGATTATCAGCATTTATGTAGCTGTAAATAGGAAATAAATTTTCCCCATAGATTTACATTGAGGTGAGGGAATCCGATAGTGTGAGCACACAACAGCTTTAAGAATATTGCGTTGGTTCAGGGGGGGGGGTAAAAATATCTGGTTCGTATAGAAAGATGTAAATTTCGTCTTCAGTTAACTTATAGGAATCTTTCTAGAACACAAACAGAAACTAATAACTTCTTATTAACCACAGTATATAAAATAACTCACAGGGGATGATTTGCTCATAATGCCAATCACACCTAATGCTCTTTGGCCTGGCGATGAGCTATTAATTCGAAACATGTAGCCATCCTTTGTATTATATTGTTCCTATCAAGAAGTCATTTATTCCTGTTCGTTTTCAGTTATTTGGAAACGTGCAGACACAAGTTTGCGACATGAAGTTGGAAAAAACAATTAGGTTACTCATAATTCACTCATTAGAGGGCTTGTGGAGGCCCTGTGGTACAGCGCGCTGGTTTTCGGTGCTGAGGGTGCTCAGATCGAATCCCGGCGTTGAGCCACGAAAAATGCCTTCGTTCGTGTCGTCCCTTCATAGGGGGTAATGCTGTCCGCCTGTATGGTGCCCCCATAACAAAATGGACAGTAAATTAGCGGCGTAGTAAGGGCGAATGTTTGATTACAAGTGCCTCCGCATTGATTTAAAAAAAAAAGAATTCACTCATTTTAGAAGAACGTGAGTTATACTGGTTGACAGAAAATGCAGAATGACGTTACTCGCCGCTATTGTACGTTTGGTTTGGTTTGGAGAGATACGTTCAACTTTTTACTACACCAGGGCTAATTAGACCGGGACCTACAGTTTAAAACCGATTCCGAACGGCTTCAAACATCCATGCCAACAATGAGACTCGAACCCACTGGATCTGAACCAAATGCAAGCGCACTAGCCATTCGGCCATCACCTGGCACGCTATTGTATGAATAACCTTTTTAAAGGACCATTCATATGTTTTTTTTAACTAGACAAACATTTAACTTTATTCTGCCATACTTTTTAACATTCCTTAGAAAATTTCTTAATAAATCTTGTAGACAAGATACATGCTGTAAAATGGACCAAGCTAAAATTTATCAAGAGAAAGGTTCATCCCTGTATAACTCAATGAATTGAATTCTGGAGAAGTAAGTATCAACATTACAGATGATAATCTCAAGAGCTTTAATCTTATTGTCAACCAATTTTTTGGCATAATTTTATCACTATCGCTTGATAGAGACAGGCATTTTGTCATTTGTGTTTGTTGAATCCGTAATGTCTCCATATCTCTTTTCCATATTTACCTAAAGTACAAATTTCGTAACCATCAAAACCTTTATCCATTTCTTTAGAAAAATATATTTTAAGGGTATGGTGGCGATAGGGGGCCGGGGCTGTAGGTCGCGGTCTATTTAGCCCTGGTGTAGTAAAAAGTTGACCGTAGCGCTCCAAACCAAACCAAACCAAACGCACAAAGCGATTTTTTAAATTTTTACCTCAGAGACATGAAACTTTAAATATATATTCATTAAAGTATAAATATATTAAATACCTTATAAAATTTTATAATATTTTTTTTTAATTTATACTTTAAAAATTGAAATTAATTTTTTTAAATGCTCCTTGCGATCTAATTTTTAACACTCCGCCCCCCCCCCGATTTTGTATTTATACTGCTTATAAATATATTTTGCACAAAGTTATGTATTACTTTGTGCTTTCGTTGAATAGTAATTTTTTAGGAAATATTTTTATGCTTATAATCTGAATTTTCGTGAAATTTTTGTACTTTTCTACACTTAAATTAAGCTTTGGTAATCTGAAAGATGTCCAAACCTGAAATGTGCACATAACTTTTTTTTAATGTATTACAGGAGTCTTTATTATGAATTTTATAAAATTTCATCAAAATTATGACGCAAGGAGTATTTCAAAAACTTGCAAGAAATTGCTCATTTTTAGAAAAAAATAGTTTAAAAGATGTTTTTTCTCCTACCTTTAATACTTACTTTTCTAAAGTCATCCAGTTTTTATTTTACTTTCCACTACACATGTTAAAGGCATTTTATTCTAATATTTACATATTTTATAAATTAAAAAAAATTCTAATCTTTGTTCGATTTTTGGTGATATGTAATATTTGGTACATATTTGGTAATATTGCAATTTGGTAATTTTTGGTAATATTGCAATCGATTTTTAATATGTAAATCCACCATACCCTTAATAATAATACCGCCGACAAAGAAAATTCTAAATTAGAATTGATACATTTTATTTTTTATTTCTGTCTGTAACCACTGAACATATCATAAAAATTGAACGAAGACCCTTTTTTAGTAAATAATATTTTCATGCGACAATACAGTTCCGTTGAAAATCCAGTGGTTAAAATCTAGAATTGCGATTATTTGTCCTTCTCGCAAGATTAAAAATATCAATACGACAGAATAAGGAACTTTTTTCACCTATCGGGTTTTCTCGCGATAATATTGGGCCCAGAAGCTGGTTCATATCAGGTATTTTTACATTACTGTCAAAACACACGCCGATTTATTTTCATAAATACAATCATTCTTACAATCAGCAGACTGAGTATCTGGGTGATGGATTACAAAGCACTTAAAAAATATATTGACGTCGGAAGACTGAATTGAAAATTTTTGATAGTTCATTATTCAATATGAGTATGAACAGAAATAAAATCGCCAAGACACTCGATAAAAGATACAAAAGAAAATTCACTTTAAATTCTCAATTATTAAAAGGAAATGAAGTCGATGAAATTAAAAAAGGTGGACATGAAGCAGTGACAGACAATAACATGAAGTACATTTTTCCAAATAATATATCTTCAGGTTTAGAGTAAATTTTCGAGGCTACATTTTATATTTTACCACGTTTTTATTAACTCGCTTCCTTGTTTGTCCAGTACAAATCTTGCAATCGATTTTTAACTAACTTCCCGACTAGCTAGACATTTGAATCTTTTAGAATAGCTCAGAACAAGATGAAAATGCATTCTTTTAATACTTTTAGCCATTTTTAAGCAGAATTGAATTCATTTTTAGTTAATTTTGTTTTGTATGGAAAGTCAGTTCGGAAAAAATCCGCAAGGTGACGCTTCGATCGAATTCAATGCTTGCACTTTTGCGTAATGGCGTTTGACGATTTTGAAAACAGAATACATGTGAATTTAGTTAGTTTACCATTCGACTGTACCATTTTTATTGGAATAACAGCATTTATGTAGCTGTGAATAGTTGACACATTTTCTCCATAGGTTAACATTTTTTTTCCCCAATGCGGAGGCACTTGTCGCGAAGACATTCACCTATAATTCACCGCAGTTTTACTGGCCATTTTATTATAAGGGCGCCATATAGGCAGACCAGCATTGCCCCCTATGAAGGGACGACACAAACGGAGGCATTTTAGTGGCGCTTCGCCAGGATTCGATCTGAGCACCCTCAGCACCGAAAACCAGCGCCACAAGGTCGCCACGGCCCCCATAGGTTAACATTGAGGTGAGCTATTACAATAGAGTTAGTACGCCGCAGCCTTAAACTGTAGGTCACGGTCTAATTAGCCCTCCCATAGCAAAATGATTATCGTAACGCTCTCAACCAAACAAACATATATAAAAATCAAAGGGGGAAAAAATGAATTCGGCGTCTACATCACGCTTTGCAAAATGTCCTGTTCAAGAAATAATAATTAATTAATCACTCAATTCGCAACGAACATTTACATTTGTCCATCACCGCATGTTGCACTTTTATGGATCGTTTCTCTTTCGTCGCTGTTTGTAAACGATGAGAACGTATTCCCTCTAGGGGAGAGCGCTACAATAAGGGGGGGGGGGAGAAAAAACGATCAAGCTTGTTAGTAGAAAGTAGAATAAGTCAGTTTTAATCAATAAGCAAATGCTTACGGTTTAGTAGAGTATTTTTCTGCTTAATGACATTGCAAAGGCGTTCCCTAAACTTTTTACGATTCCCTATCATACGATGTTTTAAGAAATTTTTAGTATTCAATTAAAAGTTAGCGAGATCAACATTTCAAAATGAATTTTACTCTTGAGGTTTGTCAGCTTGATTTTTTAACTTTACATTTGAAAATTGAACCAAATTAGTTGCAAATTAGTTTAATGATTCAAGCTATAGAACTTTTTACCGTTTCTTTTCAAGCAGAATCCTAAATAGAAACTATCCCTTCCTTGTTCTCCACTGTAAAAACTCATTGTTTTTTTGTTTTTTGTTTTTTAACGTAGGATTACGTTCCTCCATAATGGTCCAGCGGAAAGCAAAATTTCAGACGCTAAAACCGTCCGTCGTCATGAATTATAATATAGGCAGAGCGCCAAACCCAGTCTGTATCGCTTGGCCAAGCAGTAAACAGTTGAACAGAAAAGTACCAAAATGCGTCAAAATTGTGACTGACACATACACACACACACACACACACACATATATATATATATATATATATATATATATATATATATATATATATATATATATATATATATATATATATATATATATATATAAACATACAAAAGAGGTAATCAACGATAAGTAATCCTACGTTAATAACATGCGGTAGTTTCGTTAGAAGAGACACTACCTGAAATTTTTTTATTTATATATTTATTAGGTGGTTGATTTGTTTTAGAGCGCATTTTTTGCTACACGAGGGCTAATTAGACCTATTTATTAGGTGGCACTGATCTAATGTGTGCACACTCATTTTTTGATGAGTTTAGAGTTACTTGCATGCGTTTGTTAAGCAAAAACACCATGAGTCGGTCAATTTCCTATAAATAATTAAAATACTTCAATGGAAGAAATGTGAAATTATTATTTGTGAAAAAAACTCATATAGATGTAAATGCACAAAAATTAGCACTTAAGATTTTTGCGTCTCTAAATAGTTAAAGACATGCTGATTAAAGCATAGGCCGTAGTCCGCATTTCCTTTTAGGATTCCAAAGACACTCAAAACTAGGAAAATTTTCGAAAACTAAAGCTCTAAATTTACAAGCATCAAAATTTCGACCACAATATTATCCCATGCCAGGTATTACCTAGATCCCTAAAAGGAGTTTTTTTAATTAAAAAATGAAACAGTTATTGCAATATCAATGTGTTCTTCAACTTTCTATTTTTTTAAATATTTAGAAACAAGCCACCATTCAGTTATATAATATCTATACATAAAACCAACCATCGATATTATCTACCCCAATCTTAATCTCTTTCCAAACGAGCGGGATTACAGACTGATGTCAATATTTCACATAAACAAGACAATCAGAGGGTCTTACATAATATAAATCTCGCAACCGCACAAACAAGAATTCTCCTCGTTAAATCCCTTTAGCTCTTCTCCTAAAAGGATAAGAAAGCGAGCAGAAAAGAAACCAATATTTGATTTTTCTCTTAAAGTTACAGAGCTTAAATTTTGGTTACAGTTTCTTTGCATTACAGGCTAGACGTAGCTAACAAGGAAAGACACTTCCTGAAAAGAGACAAAAACGGCGGAAATCAATGCGGAAAGCTATTTTCTCAAAATTGAATTTCAGGCGAATCATGGATATACATGCCACGATGCCCCCACGGAAAGGCTGCAGAGCTGTTCTGGTTTCGCCGGAAAGATACCGCGACTGTGTGGAGATGCCGAGAAAGAGAGATAAAAGAATTAAACCTCTTTGCATCAGAGCATGCTTAATACCGTAGCGTAGGAAAGCGGAGTTATTCAATAACGTAGTTATGCGAATTATTATACAAGAAGTAGAATCAGAACCAAAAAATGTTTCACAAAAGCTCTGGCTGTTAAATATTTCTTGAGCATTTATGCAAGAAGTAGAATCGGAAACAAAAAATGTTTCAAAAAAGCTCAGGTTGTTAAATATTTCTTCATTCTTGAGCATTAATACAAGTAGAATCAAAACCAAAAAATGTTTCACAAAAATTCTGAGACTGTAAAATATTTCTTCATTCTTGAGAATTTATACAAGTAGAATCAGAACCAAAAAATGTTTCACAAAAGCTCAGGCCATTAAATATTTCTTCCTTCTTGAGCATTTATACAAGAAGTAGAATCAGAACCAAAAAATGTTTCACAAAAGCTCAGGTTGTTAAATATTTCTTCACTCTTGAGCATTTATACAAGAAGTAGAATCAGAACTAAAAATGTTTCACAAAAGCTCAGGCTGTTCAATATTTCTTCATTCTTGAGCATTTTTGTGGAAATGAGTTCATTGCTAAGGAAGCAGATCTTGACAAAAAACATAAATGAAAGTGAAGTAATCTGTAGTAAAATTTCTGCATGAGTAACTCCCGTACTCATATTTACCGATAGCCGGTGATTACTTATCCAACACTGGAAAGAATAAAAAAATGGAAATCAGTATTGATTCTTTCACTTTCAAGTTCAGCGAGGGTTCAATTTTTGTTAAAGGTTCCTTGCGTTTTCATACGTACTAATCTCAGTGTCTAGGCTGGATAAGGGCACGTAAAATCCGTCAACCGGAGAGTCTCTCTATGAGGTCAGAGAGGGTGGGAGAGGGTATGATCTCCCAGATGTCATCCCTGGGGTTCCTCGGTCAAAATTGAGGTGCCAACTAGCTAAGATAGACTCCGACCCTTGTGGTGCTGTATAAACTGGAGCCACACACTTCAGCCCGAAGCCTATACGGACCTGGTCTGGAACTTCCAGCCAGGGGGCATTAGAAACAACAACGCACTTACTAGAGAAGTTACTGTGTAAAAAAAAAACGAAAAGAATGAATGACGTAACGTGGAAAGACATTCCAGGAAAAAATCGAATTTAATCTGAAACTAAGAAATATAGGATAACGCATTACAAACAGACCCCCAAAAACTTCTTGATTTTACAAAAAAAAAAACGTCATGGCCTGGGGATGCTGAAAAGAAGAAACAAAAATCTCCTTAGATCAGGAGAAATTTAATAGCATTGCGCGGAAAACACATTCGTGTTATGAAAATTGGTTTTCTTAAATCGCAGGAAGAAAAAAAACTAGGATTTTATAGAAGTGCTTCGAATTTAAACATTTCCTTATTCTCGAGCTCTTTTACGTAAACGGAATAATTTTTTTAAGCGCTAGGAACACAGATCTCGGCAGGAAATCTGAAGGAAAGTTAAATATTCTTCCGATAAAATAAAGACATTATCATCATGGTTTAAATGGAAAATACCGGACAAATGATACAGCTAATTTGCTTCTAAAGATTTTTTTAAAAAGGTCCCACTTTCAGTTTGATTGTCTAATTATCAAAAATTAACCCTATATCACCAAAAAAATACAGAACAGATTTAAATTTGAAGTAAAACTGATTTCTTCTTTTAAGAGGATACCCTACAAGTCTGAAATACTTAAATTCTAAATATTAAGCAAAATTTAGCTTACTTAATAAAAGATAGAAATGAAATTTTTGAAAAACGATAAATTTAGTTTTCACTTCCGACTAAGCCATGCCTAAGATCCCGTCACTCAGAGGATATTAGGTGAGACTTCTGTGTGGCTAAACCTAAGTTATTTGTCTATTGTATAGTCACACTAAAATCTTATCTTATTTTGTACCCTCTAAATTCAAAAATCAATCAATTAATCTAAATTCAATAATCTGTTTATTAAAAAGATTATATTCTTTATTTGGAGATCGTCTAGTTGAGTGTTTTGACAGACTGCTGTCAAATTTAACAGAGATATTTCGTTATAAACATGGAATTCCACAAATAAAACTTCTATCTAAATTATTTTTGTTTGAAAGAGAAGATTTAATAGAAACAATCTGTTTACTCAAAAGATTATATTATTTATTTGGAGATCATCTAGTTGAGTGTTTTGACAGAGTGCTATCAAATTTAACAGAGATATTTCGTCATAAACATGGAATTCCACATATAAAACTTCTGTCTAAATTATTTTTGTTTGAAAGAGAAAATTTAGTAGAAACAATCTGTTTACTCAAAAGATTATATTATTTATTTGGAGATCGTCTAGTTGAGTGTTTTGACAGACTGCTCTCAAATTTAACAGAGATATTTCGTCATAAACATGGAATTCCACATATAAAACTTCTAAATTATTTTTGTTTGAAAGAGAAGGTTTAATAAAAACATCAATACATTTTAAAATTTTCTCCATGGAAAAAAACCTTGAACAGTGCATATTGATTCACCGCATTTAATTAACACTTTTTGAGTACACAATGATTTGACACGCAAAACTTCAGTTTTCTTCAGGAAAAATACTTTATATTGGGTAATTTGTGATTTTTTCACCCGCAGGTAATCCATTACCTTCTCAACAGGTGAAGTCAAATATTTTTATTATTTGCCCATCGCTGAATGGAAACAAACAAACAAAAAAGCCTTAACAATATTTGCTCTTCTTTGAAATGACAGATCTGCCATTTTTTTCTTTTTTATAAATATCGTTTTGCCTTGTAGTGAATAATAAAAGATACTGCATAAAAATAAGGAAAGAGGAAAGAAACACATAATAAGGTAGGCCATTTTTGCAAAACTGAATTTCAGCCGCATGGTGGGTTATACACGGTGATTCACCACGGAGCAACCCCAAATCTGTGCTGATGGTTTCTCTGGTAATTTCCGTGACTGCCCGAAAACGCCGAGAAGCAAGGAAGAAACAAAATTCTCTTCGAATCAGAGGAAATTTAATATCATTGCGCAGAAAAGTCATCCGTTATATGAAAACTAGTTTTCTAAACCGGAACCAAAAAAAAAGTGTTTCACCGAGGTACTGCACCTTATTTGAGGATTTGTTTATACCCGGGCCTTTTTTGTGAAGCAAGAAAAGAATTTATTAGACTCTAGGGAAAGTATTCGAAGGAATAAACTTGAAAGAAAATTGAATATTATTCCAGTGTAAGAGGACATTATCATAGTTATGTGATAAATACCAGTGCCAAAATAGTATACCTGCTGACATTGTAGAAAGTTTTGCACTTGACCTCTCTTTTCCCTTTGTTTATTTACTACATTATTTCCCCCATCATTATCCATTGCAATTTCCTAAAAGTAAAATCTGAACATTTTCATCAAATTGAAATACTTTTTAAGGGTCTCCTTTAAAATAAGCCAAAAAACTCTTTTATAACTGGAAGATAAACTAATGTCCAGAAAGGGCACGTACTCACACGATTATTTCACAGTAAATTGAGTTCAGCTGAGAGCGGTACGGTCATCTCTCGCTACAAGAGAGCTAATTATACAAGGGACCTACTGCTTAAAGCCGATTACGAACAGCTACAAACATCCATGCCAACAGTGGGACTGGAACCCACAGACTCTGGTCATTCGACCATTGTCCGGTTCCCAGTAATGCAAGGCGAGTTTCAAACTATCCTTATCCACTATAAAGGATTTTTTGGTAAATTGTAAAACACTTTTGCGTATTAGCCTAGTTTTAGGGATAGCAACTTTAACGTTTAAATATGTGGTTAAGGAATTAGAGTATAGAGTATACAACATAATTCAGCTACACCTACATGCAGGTGTGCCACTTTAATCAGAATCCAGTGCTAACTTTTTTTGGGGGGGTGGGGGGGGAGTAAGACACACAGTTATGAAACTCCCTGCTTCAAATTTTGAATAAACTCAAACTGCTGGGTGCATAGACAGTCACCAAAATTTAACTTTTTTTTAACGCCAAAAAAATTATTTGAATCCTTCTTGACGTATTTTGAACAATATTTAATGAAATACGATTTCCCTCAATTTTTTTATTCTCCATTTTCTTTTTTAAAATATCATACTTATCGATTGGAAATTTGTTCGGATGCGATAACTGAAATTTTGCTCTTTTCATCCGAGGGGGAGAAGTGTGCGCACGAAACTGCCTCGCATAGGTTGACATATCGGAAGAGGTAATTTGATGACGGAAGAGAAATCCTGGAGGGCGAAGGGACGGCTTTTGAAGACCCAGGAACTGTCGTATAGGGCCATTTTGATGCTAGAATCAGGATTGAAATAACAGTAAATAAACCCTTATGCTTGATATTCAAACTAATGGGGAAGAGAAGATGAATTAAATCAAATTCAACTGAAAAAAAGACGAATATTTTGTCATTAACTTCTCAATTGGTTTTTCTATTACTCAAGGTTGATCTGAAAGCGTGAAGGAAAGACACTCGAGTTACAAGATGTAATATAAATATAGATATTTTAGTACTTAATTTGATAATAGGAACCTTTATTTCAAATAGGAAATGAATTGGGGGGGGGGGATTTAAGGTTGAAACGTAAAAAAAAATTAAGAGAAAATACGGCATTCGAAAGTCCATGCAAATTAAATAGTAATTCTTGAAGTCCCTCAGCAAAAGCCGGACGATGGCATTCGGTACCAAAGTCTGTGGGCTCGAATCCCACTCTTAGCATGTACGTTTGTAGCCGTTCGGAATCGGCTTTAAGCAGTAGGTCCGGTCTAATTAGCCCTCGTGTAGCAAAAATTGACCGTAGTGCTCCAAACCAAACCCTTGGCAAAAATCTGTTTTCATATCATCGCATGAAAATTAAAAAATACACACACACATATATATATATATATATATATATATATATATGCTCTGATATTAAATTCTATTCTATACCTTTTCTGTATAATTTATCTGTACCTTCTTGCCTTATTTATGCGAGACGTTTATAAGGAAGAGAGATGAAATTATGAGTAAAACATGCTTGTGTTTGCATTTATCCTGATAATAAAATGTATAGCCATTAATTTATCAAATTCGATTACAAGAAACTATTATAAACGAATGGGTCTACATCTGAAAGAAAGACACACGATTCAGTGCGTGGAGACTATGCTAGAAACGATCACTGTAAAAGTGGTATCGTGTCGTAATTAATTTTTGGTTGGCTTTTGCAAGACTACGGTCATCTTTTGATGATTCAAAGGCTAAACAGAAAGACGTCCATTTTAAAGCCGCTTTCTAAAAGCTACAAATATCAACACGAACAGCAAACGCAAACCAAACATCGGGTTACAGCCATTCTTTCAGGTGTTTCAAGACTTGAAAACCTCATACCTCTGCCTCAGATGCGTTTTTTTCCTGTTTTGTAACGAGCCACTTTTCAAGTTCATACCCGATTTTTATTATAAGAATTTCATTTCGCTAGTCCCACAGGCTACCTAGAAATTCAAACCATAGCCTAACTGGCTAAGAAATAAAGATCAGAAACTTGTTTGCGTTCTTATTTTAGATTTCTGGTCGTTCTAAGCAAGCAAATTCACGAAACTCTTATTTAAACAAGCTTTCACACATTAAAAAGACTTCTGTTATCGAAACACAGAAATCAATGATAGTTTAGTGGTATACAAGACATTGCCTATCTCTTTATCTGTTCAGCAGTACCAAGTATAAAGAAAGAGAGAAGAGACAAACCTCTTCAATTATGCTCTCCTATTTCTGTCGACCTTAACGCGACTTTCCAGCAAACGAAACCTGAGCCCAAAAATGGTGGTAAATTATACGGGCTTGGATTCTGAGGATATATTATCAATATTCCCTTCTATAATATTTTTTATTCCGAGGTTTTAAGCTATGACAAGTAAAAAGTGCGTATAAAAATCTATCGAAACAAACGACAGTCGTGAAATTCTATAATATTGATAAGACAACTGTGAGAAGTGTTTTGTATTACATACATCGTATAACATACTAAAAAGCTTTCAGCTCAATTAATAGTGGCAGTACATAAAGTGTAAGATTAGCGCACAATATATGTAAAACTGATATTGATAATTTTTGTTGAATGTAAACATAATTAAGTTGTACAGATATAAATTACTTTAATAACGTATTCAGTCCCCGTTACCGTACAATTCTAATCTTCTAGACCCAGGATTCAGATTCTAATTGAAAAAGAAAAAGGTTGCCACAAATATCCAAATAACCAAAGAACAACGAGACGGGAAGATTAAATTGCTATATCGTACCGATATATCCAGCCAGTTCTCTGATTACACTCCAGTCAGAAAAAGAAGAAAAATACAAAAATTATTCACGTTGGAGATTTGTACCAAAATACCAATGAGTTTATATTGAAAAAATATTTCAGGTAGTCTCTTCTAACGAAACTACCATGGGTTATTAGCGTAGGATTACTTTTCGTTGCTTACCTCTTTTGTATGTATGTATGTGTTATGTATATATGTATCTATATAAATGTACGTATATGTATATATATATATGTATATAATGTTGACGCATTTTGGTACTTTTCTGTTTAACTGTTTACTGCTTACCCAAGCGATACAGACTGGGTTTGGCGAGCTGACAAAATTAAAACTCGCGACGATGGACAGTTTTAGCGTCTGAAATTTTGCTTTCCGGAGGACCGTTATGGAGGAACGTAATCCTACGTTAAAATTAAAACGCATTTCAAAAGCCTTTAAAAGTAAAGCTTATGATCGTCTAACCAGTTTAAAAACAAAAAAAAAAGCTCTACCACTAGTATTTTTTAAACAATCATTGTGTACATTTATTACAGGAGTAAAAACAAGAAAACAGAGAGAGATGCATCTAGAACTGGAGATTTCTGACTAGGAAATGGTTTCGAACCTGGGTATCGCGATACACTGGTGTAGAGGCCACCGTTTACTAAAGCATGCATATTATAATATTTTCTAAAATAAAACGTTAAATATAATTTAATTTAAAACATTTTAAAAAAATAATCAAATAAACATACCTAGTAGTTTAGTAATAGTGTATAATGTAATGTGAAAACAACCGACAATGGCGGAGGCGCCGAATGTATGTAAAACGACAAACTAAAAGAGTTATTCAAACCAACCCAGCACCGACCTCCATGAAACCAATGTGGGAAAGTAAATAAATTAAGCTTAACATGAACGAAACATTCTTACTTCCAGTCTTCTTGTAGTATAGTGTCACCGCAGTGCGAGGTATTCCAAATCATAACTAATTAGAATAAAAAACATTTCACTTGTAGCTATTTATTCCAATTTTCACGATCAGTAAATGTGGAGTAGAACAAACGTTGCAAAATGGCAGCGATTCACTCAGTGGCATCGATGAAGGGAGAACTGGTCCCCAAATAAATAACAAATACGTTAAGAAGTAATTACTTGAATTCACAATTGGAGGACCTGCCTTGTGCAAAGCCCTCGCTAAAAATGTTTTCTTGTTGAAAACCATAACAAGCCACTTCTTAAAATTTGGTTTTAAATTACATGAAAGAGAAACATGCTAGTTGAAGTTATTGAAAAAAAAATTCTAAACTTATATCTTTGCCACTTCAGAAAAAGAAAAACCCAACCAAGTGAAACACTGCCATGTGTTGGTGAACACAAATAAAACATAAAATTAACAATAAAAATGTCTTTTAAGTCCAAACAATACCTACAATACAAGCACTGCAAATGACAATTTTTGGAACACTTAAGTTACACAGAGTTACTTTTTAATCAAATATGTAGGTATTTGGGAAGTTTTGAGTATTAAAAAAAGAATCCACACAATTTTACTTTCTTCATACATCTCCACCACTTCTTCCTCTTAAGGCTTAGCAGTATAAAGAGCCTATGCGGTAAACTGAATTTTTTTAAAAATACTAATTAGACGTTTAGTTCATCTTTTTGTAGCGAAAGTACGTCTTATCTTCTTTTAAATTTTTGCATCTGACATATTCTGAAGATTTCATGAAGATTTCGCCATAAAATCTTGCCTCATTATTTTCATAATATGCATATGTATAAATGTAATTCAATATTTTATTTTAAATGAAGTAAATATGAACGCAAAACTTAAGCGTTTTTCCCCCATTTCTCCTATTTTTCTCAAAAATGAAAAAAAGATTTTTACTAACAAAGGCTCGATTTTACATGCCATCATTTTAAAATAAATACTTTTTTTAAGAAAAAAACTATATTTGATAGCTATCATACACGTTAATCATAAACTATAGAGAAAAGTGTTTTTCTGTGATCTACGAGTTATTATCTTGCTACTTCCCTACCCCCCTATCATTTTTTATAAAGTTAACGCAACCACCAAAGCTTTAATTCTACTGGAACATGAAAACATTTTATTATAAAATGCTTATAATTGAATTTGCATTCTTAAGCAAACATCAAAACCTCAAATAATTAAATTTAAAACAAATTATTCCGAAGTTTAAAAAAAATTTACGAATTCAGATTCAAAAGTATATAATACGCTCAGTATTAAAAAAAAAGATATCACCCCAATACGCAGAAAACCACATCATTATCGGACGCCAACCAGAAATCGCGAGAAAAATCCTTTTGAAACTTGAATTCTGCTGATAATTACAAGACTCCCGAAACTCAAAAATTAGGAAAACGAAACGCACAACAAAGAGATGGCTGCGAGCGATTTGTTATTATTCGAAACAGAGGAGAGAGAAAGAAAAAATAAATAAATAATCGAAATGTGAATGAATTTCCGCTAAATGCACATACGATGGATCCGCCGCGCTGGAAACGTTATTGAGAGTCTGCGAGCGAAACAGAATTCCGTTTCATATTTCGCTGTCTGTAACCCAGACGTCTTACTTTACGCTTCATTTAAACGGAGGAAAATCGGGCAAGTATTTGAACAACTGTAATTATTAACGCAAATAAAATAATGCACATTTATTTAAGAATAGATCTTAACAAAAGGCAATCTTTTATTTTTTTCATTTCGCAGACGATTATTGTACTCCCTTGAGGGATAGAGCGGGGGGGGGGGGCGAGAGAATCTTTGTCAGTGTTCATGTAGTTGAAAAATTACTCGCATTCTTCAAACAGTTTCCCCCGAGACAATTTTTCCGTGTGTATGCACATTTTGTGGGCATATACGTACATACGGTGTAACGCCCAAGTGTAAAGAAATTTTAAAAAATGATTAATTTAAAGAAAATATACCAACCATCCAATATCCTCTTGGCCATCAGGTGTCGGCAACCTTTTTTGCTAGGAGGGCATATTTCAGAAATTCGGCGCGGGGGGGGGGGGGGGGATTCGAAAAAAGAGGTCATATTCAGGAGTTCGGGTTGGGCACCGTTGGATAAAGATGAGAGGGGGGGGGTTTAATATTTACACATGAAAATATTGCGACGTAAATTTTTAATACATAAATTCAAATTTTTATTTAAACCAAATCTTTAAATTGATAATTAATGCGTTACTTGACATTGCAAACCTACGGCCAACTCTCTGTAATGTGGCACATAAGTTGAATTCCCAGTTCTCAGGCAATGGTCCAAATGAGTGTCGGCGAGGCTTGATCAGTACTTTTATTTTAAGTATTTCATACTGGAAAACAAAGATTCAGAAATATATGTCGACGCAGAAAGAGAACACTTCAGAGCACACTTTCTCAACAATGGAAAGCTATTTCCATTCACTAAATTCCAGAAATTTTCTTCATTATGATGTTATTTTAATTCAATATTATTTCTCATATTTATAACTAGCTGTCATCTATTAACCATATGTATTTTAAGAAACGTTTATACCTCTTTCCTACGAAAATTGTTGTAGACGTCCGTCTGTTTTGACAATATTTATAGTATATTTTTGTAATTAACATACCATTGTGTTCTTAAAATATGCATGATTCACTTTTAAAGTTGAGGCTGTAATTTGTAGATTTTATGATGTGGAAACAGGTAAAATGTGAGTAATTGGGAATTGGGTTGTTTTTAAAGTACTAAACCGTATTATTGTAAAGTACTAAAAGTAAGAAAATCTTATCTGAACTATAAAAATCTGTACTTTTGTAAGCTTTGTACTTTAAATATATATGTGTGTGTGTATGTGCGCACACACACAAACATTATATATATATATATATATATATATATATATATATATATATATATATATATATATATATATATAGAGAGAGAGAGAGAGAGGGGGGGAGAATCAAACGAACTGAGAAAGATTTCACTTCATATTGTCTATATGAATTTTTCATGTGTGGGAAGGTGAGAGTAAGTCCATTGCTCGTTCATTAAATAAAGCCCTTTTTCTGGGGTGGGGTTCTGATTTGTTTGTAAATTTGAAGAACTTTAAATAATTCTAACAGTTAATTACAGGGTGCCTGTTCACAAGTGAAATTGTTTTTAGTTTTGATTCTTTTGGATGACGTTTGGATTTTTTATTGTCATATGACTGCCAAAAGGATTTCTAATTCTATGTCCTCCTTATTGGAAATATCAAAATACGTTGCGATTTCATGAGAAACATCTTTCTCTGTATAAGAGAAAGGATTAGTAAAAAAAATCAAGAATGCCTCCAGTTCGTAGAATTCTTAAAATCTGGTATTGAATTCTACTAATAAGGAATCAAAATGTTTGGCAAAATGATAGCTGGTAGCATTTCCATCGCAATAGTTTTCTATCACCATTTTACAATTTGGGAAATGTGATAAATTATCTTTATCCATATGCGATTTCCAGAGTGGCAATTCATCATTTAATGCATTTATTGTACTTATCATAGAAGCAAGGGGAGAACAAAGCCATCGAGAGATCAGGCAGGTCAGTTTTTAATTTTTACGGTTTTACAATTTTTTATTTTTTTACTAAAATTATACATTACAACTGCGAGCATTTGTTGTTCAAATATCTAAATTTTTTCGAAATTTGAACGGCGGGCACTTTAAAATTGTTTACCACGTTGCCGTCCCCTGCTCTAGGCTGTGCCTGTAAATGATAGCCAATATTGCATCACTAACGCCCTCATGTCCTGGCGTGTGTTATAAGATCTAAAGAAAACGAAAGCGATGATAATTTCCATTATTTCTACAGTCATTCCGAAGTTACTTTGTGAAGTTATAAACTCTTAAGGGGGAAATATTAAAGCCCGTTAAACGAATTTTATTAATATTTTAAGTATAAAACAAACTATCAATGCTCACAGAACTTGGAAATACTACTAATGATAAACGATAGCTCACTTCTTTAGTGCAGAACAAAAAACTGGGCACGATAGACAAATGGTGCTTAGTATTTAAGGAGGAGTAAAATGTGTTGTATCTCAGAGGTGCACGACAGAATCAAGAAACACGTTCCATAATTATCGAAGATAGAAGCTATGAGTTGCACGAATCAGCCAACAAATCATCTGGCATACAAAACAAGATATGAATCCTCAGTTATTCAACTTTTCCAGAAAGATGGACATGGCTGAGTGAGTGATATAGCAAAACCAGAAAGATATTGCCCAGTGCATTATTTTGTCTTGGAATTTCAACTGATGTGAGTATCATGGCATGAGGCCGATACTTTTGGTTGAGTTCTTAAGAGTATTACATAAATCTATTTAAGTATTCTTACAATTGTATGACTTTAATTCCTAATTTAATGGTTTAACAGTGCTCTTTATAGTATAGTGTGTTAGCGTGATACAAAAGTTAGAAAGAACTGCTTAGGGATAATGAAGTGCAGTAAAGAAAACTTCTAAATTCACTAATGCAGTTTAATAATCTCTTCGAAATTCGAAACCGTGAAAAAACCGTGATGGAAATTACCTTTTCTTGGGTAAACATTAAACTTAAAAAATCTGTGAACAAATACAAAGTCCATTAAAATTCTAGACCTTGGATTTGTTAAAGTTTGTGATTTTGTCTTTACTTTATAAACATTTCTTCTGTCATGACTTCTGAAAGTACATATTTTTTCCGACCGTAAAATCGAAACGGCCTATAAGAAGAGGTAATCTCTGTTATATGACCTGAATCAATTCAGAGGAGAATCACAGTCAAACAAGTGGCGTGATATTCTAACTGCAAATGGCATTATAACGAGATATAAAACTTTATCTTTACAAAAAAAAAAGTGTGATTAAAAATTTTCCAAGACATATTTTTAACGGATGGTTTATCTCATTAGGTAATCTCATCTTTCAAGCATGAAGAAGGGCATTTCCACTGATCCATATAACAGTTTAATATAACGTGTTCGGAAGACTTTAACACAAAAGTTTCAAACTCAATCGGCAATAAATATTATTCGTATAATTGTTCCAATAAGCTACTCCCTGTACTATGAGGTCGGGTGGAGAACAGAATGTTACAGTTTGTTATCCTGCATACGAAGAGCAATAGCTGCAAAACGACATTTACAGGCAACCCAACACAGATTAACTAGAAAAATAAACATGTGAGTCAGGAACTGATTAGGTCAAGTAGAGCCTCGCAGAAATTCATAAGGCCCCTAAAGAAAGTTTGTTTATATGTAAACGTTAAAGAGAACTACAGCATTATAGTATCAAAAGATCATTTTCTTGTGTGATTAATAATAAAACGTATTTTTTAAACGTAGAAATGAAAAAATACAATAAAACAATGAAGTACAGGTAGCTCTTTTACAGCACAGCATCTTACAACATGGTTTCGCTCTAACATGATAGGATAAATTGCAGGAACCCTCGTATAACACTGCAACCTGTAATACGGTTTCGCTCTAACACGATAAAAAAAATTGCAAAAACCTTTTTGTATACCACTGTACTTCTATAGCACTAGATAATATGATTTTTGTTTAACACATTTAAAAACGAAATTACCTTAAAATAATGACGAGAAGGAATAATGAACTACACTGGCTTTACATGAAAATGTATAAACAAATTATAATTTATTCATTTATAACTCTATAAAATTACAAGAAGGCCTAAGCTTAGCTGAAAATCTTGAATCTTTTTTCCTGAATGCAGACCCTTCCGCTAAAAGAAGCCGAAAATTCAAAGAGGAGCTGAAAATTGTCTATCTCCATACCGTGAATATGCAATGACCTTGTAAGAACAAGCAAATAAAACAAAACTACAGATTTTTTAAAGAGGATAGAAGATGCAAAACATCTAAATGAAGAAAAAGGTTCCGAAACTGAAGGTGATATCGTTCAATCGAAAAAACGTTCTCGTTTGATTATACTGCGCAGTGTTGAGGAAGAAATTTATTAAATTAAGGCCGCATTAAATGAAAATAATATTTTTTGTTTCTTTTCATTTTGTGTTATACATACATTTATATTTTTAATAAAAATTAAGTTGCTTATATGGAATTTTTAAAAAAATATTTGTTTTTAATAATTTTTCAGAACGTAACCCCTCTTTTTTAACTTTCTCTGGGTCTCATATAATACGGTTTCACACAACACGGCATTTTCTAGGAACTTATCTACCGTGTTATGGGAGGGTTACCTGAATTACATACATGAAACTTGAGCTCTCAAAACAGGATATCCACAGTAAAAATTAAGAATGGCAATTGGTACAAAATTAATAAATATAGATCTTCAACTGACCGTGGAAAATTAGAAAATGCGGCTATTGGGAGAATTAATATAGTTCTTGAACAAACCGTGGTGCGTAACATTTCATTGTTCCTATGGACTGCTCACAAATGCTTCTGTGAATTATCCATAGAAACAACAAAACTCATTTATGTGAAGTATATGGGATGGTAAGAATGGCAGCAAAATATTGACAGCTCCCCATATCGCCGGGACAGTTCAGTTGTAAGAAAATCGGTTCTGAGGTTCTGGAAACGACGCTAAAATGTCGATTTGCGCAGACGATTATCAGAATGAGGACTGACGAAAAGAACGATAGCGGATCTAAGGAAGAATATAACAAGTAATTACGTTGCTAAAAAAATCCTCACCATCAAGAAAAGAAAAAATAAAATATATTAAGCAACAAAGAGACTTAAATTTTATGTTAACCAACTACGTTGTTATTCTTCTGTGAACTTTCATTGTAACCATTTTCTTTTAAGATGCTTAAAAAACCCATCAGGGGTTATCGGGAAATTTGAACATTTATATCATTCTCTCGATCATTTAGTATAGTCTTCGTCTTAAAGTAAAGATTATATAAATTTTTTTGCAATATCCCCGTAGATTTATTTCTGAGAGAAAGTTCTTTAAGCACTCCATCACTAACAACGATCAAAGAACTAAAAAGGAAATTTTCTTGCGATGAAAGCGAATAAATTGGGCCATTACTTTTATCCGAAAAAGGTTAATTATATCTTTTCCCCGATAATTCGTCGCTAAATGGTTCAACGTAATTTTCGAACAATTTTAATAAAAATAAATAACATTTAAACAGCGTGTGCTCAATTAATTTCTCCGGTTTGCTGGTAGCGAAAGCTCTTTGTAAAGTAGTGCTCAATATTCTAATCAGACTTTTTTCATACTTGTTCATTTTCTTTTGAAAAAGAAATAGCTTTTTAAAAATATTTTCCTCAAAATTTAAAGCTTAAAAGCTTGTATAGCAGATATTTTTCTTCATACGGTTATAACCAGTGTCTTATGACATTATCACAGCTTCTCTCCCAGATTATTTAATGATATATATATATATATATATATATATATATATATATATATATATATATATATATATATATATATATATATATATATCTGTGGCTTGGTACAAGAAGTGTCTAAGTCAGTTTTTTCCGAGATGATTTTGTTTGCTCATGTCACTTTAAGAAAATATTTTTAATGTAAGAAGTACCCGTCTGTACAATGGTTTAGAGAACACTTTTAAAACCTTGACATAGGAACTTCTTGTACCAAGCCACAGATATATATATTCCCTCTCATAGCTTTCTACACAAAATTTGCCAGCGATACAAAAAGGCAGAAAAAAAGACAAAATAAATTTTGCATAAGCATAAAATATAGAACAGCGGTACCACAAATTTCTGTTATAAAATTGACGACCAAATTCAAAGTGACAAGAAATGCAAACTCCCCCAGAATGTAGTCATTAATAAGTAGCTGCATTTCTGAGCCCCTTCAGAAAGCTTGGAGCGTTTTCATACGTTATTCACCGAGAAATAATAATATCTATATCTCATTTTGTTTGTTTTCAGCAATATGTGTTCTTCCAGAAAGGATCAAAATAATGACAGTATCATTCGTTTCATCTCGAAAGTCTATTAGCGATTTTCATAAATACAGTGTCTTGTGTTTAGCTGACGGTGAAATTCAAAACTTATTAAATTCTTACAACAACAACCAAATAATAAAGACTGTAAGGTTCGACACGTCTGTAAAGTCTGTTAACGATTTTTCATAAATGCAATGTTTTGTGTTTGGCTGACGGTGAGACTCAAAACTTCTTACAAAAAAATAAAAAATGAATAAATAGCATTAAATTTACTTTGTTGTTTTAAATAACGGAATACAATTAAAATTATGTAATGATTTTCGCTATTGATTTATTTCTAAATAAATGAACCAATAACATTTTTTACGTCACTATAACAAAGTATAATTATTTTTTTTAAATCGCGGAAAAACTTGTTCTGAAAAAAATTCGGCGACCCTGATTGCCTCCGGGTTTAAACGAGCGCATTATCCGCATCTTTTATGAGTCATCATTAATTTCCTTACAAAATCTGACTAACGTGTCAATTGTTTTATTTAAGCATAAATGTCTGAATATTGTAGTCAGGTGTATATTCTTCTTTCTAAAGTTATCAATTTGAAAACCTCCTTTCTGTGTGTTTTAAATGTTACATTCTCATTATTTATTTTACAACCAGTTGTTTTCGCATCGTCAAATGTCTAGCAAACATAAATCATCTTTCAACATTTTTCTACTAGATGTGTCGTACATATGTGAAGGAAAACAATTCCAGTTTTGGACAAATTATGAACATCAAATGCACTCACTTACGAATTGAAACACGAAAGTAATTATTTATTATAAATTTCCCTTAATAATTTCCTATAGTACACTTTGACGGCCTAATAACTCCATGTTTAACCTCCGTGTTTGCTTTGATTTCGGGATATCTCTCCCCGTCCGCATCAGGGTGCCGAAAGCGTTAAACAAACATTCCATCATCTCATTACGAAAGAACACGGAGTTTATTTTCCAAGTTTGAACGTCGTGTTTTTAATTGGAATTCAAGCGAATTTATGGGCAGGTATTTAATCACGGCTACTAAACAAATTCAATCACTTGCTAAATAAATTAGCGTTTATTACACGTAGAATTACTGAAATATTTGTCCATGATTTAGGATTTTTTAATTACAATCATTTGTTCTTAAACTGCAAGTAATACGCAGACGTTGCATGGGCTTTTGCTAAGTTCTCGATAATAACAAGGTAATGGAGACTAAGCATGCATTAATTTTTTAATCGTCGTCATTAATTTTTTAAAAATTAAAGACAAGCGTGTAAAGCCAAGTTAAATTTAAATTATTTTTTAATTGTACTTTTGATGGGCTTTTTAATGGTACAAAGAAACTTCTAAAGCATTCACAATTACACAATTTGTTCTCATTTTGAAAACAAATTGACTATGCGCCCGTCAGACGTAATATAAATGAACATATAATATTAGTGTTAATAGCATATAAACCCCAGATATGAAATACAGGGTTTCCGAGCTAAAAGTATTCAAAAGTTATAGCTTATTTTTATGGAACTACCCATTAGAATTTTTAAAAAAATTATTGAAATAGAGAGAACATCTCACCAAGTTTTAATATCAATAGATTCCGAAGTGCGCACCTTTTGTAGCACGACAAACGTCTAAATGATAATCCAGTTCTCTACAAGTGTTTCGTAGCATATCAGGAGTTATTAGACGAATTGCTTGAATGATACGCTTCTTCAACTCATCCACAGTTTCAATTTTTTGTTTATACACAACGGAGTTAATGAATCCCCAAGCAAAAAAGTCTAATGGAGCCAAATCCTGTTGGAACAGGAAACCCGGTAGAATTTGTGGAACAGCAAAGTTTTCCAGCATATCAAGATAAACGTGTCCCGTAACACTGCACTCTACGAAGAAAAATGGACCAATGATGACATTTACGTGTCTTCCTAACATTGGAATCTATTTATATTAAAACTTGGTGAGATTGTCTTTCTATTTAATTTTTTTTAATTCTAATGGGTAGTTCCGTAAAAATAAGCCATAATTTTTGGATACTTTTAGCCCGGACACCCTGCATATAAATCTTATTTTACGTATAAATGTTCCAAATAAATTTGTGTACCCATAGCTCTGATAGAAAATCGTATAATTAAAAGCCTGTATTGATTGATTTTATATCCAGGAAAAAAAATTCTGAAAAAAATGTTTTCTACGATACAGCTTTCAGAACTTTAATCAAGAAATGTATATAACGCGGAGTAAACATCTTACAAATGCTACAAAATCACCAAAATTCGTATTTAATTACTAGAGAGCTACAACGAATGGATAACCTCAATTATACGTAGGATCTCATTATAAGGCTCAATGAATGATCGCATTGTAAGGCCCAATCCTAGTATCATACATTTGAGACGATACTCTTCAGTTTTTCATTTAATGACACGATTTCTGAGACTGATTCATATGTTTTTCTGTAAGATATATGTTCTGTAACATGATATGTTCTGTCTGATATGTCCTATCTAAATTTTGCGTCACAAATCCTGGAAGACACGAGTCCTCCATTTTGTTATGAAACACTGAAATATTCTCGGACGTCGGTCAAACTTTATGATAATGTCGTATATGAAATTCCATCTTTTTTCATCGCTATTTTCTATATGATTTCAATAAGGATCATCAAATTGCTGATGCTATACTTTTATGTACCTCTAATTAGAAACTGTGATTCGTGGTAAGTGATCTCATTCCAGATCATCAAAATTGCTCTCAGAGAAGATACCAAACATGTGAAATGTTTTCTGAACAGTGAGAATGTATGGGATTACTGAAACGAATTGCAGTTTTCCAAGAAAGCAGAGGAAGTATAGCGACTCGTTCACACAGAATCACATTTGTATTTCTTTGAGATCTTGAGAGGCAGCGTAAATAGTCTTTAATTGGAGATGGGGAAGCTATATCTTAGATAAATCTGTTTTAATATTTTAATAGATGACAACATTTTGACGAGTTTATAAATTAAGATAATGTATGCAAAAACAATAAAGATAATATAATTCTCAACATATATGATATACCTTGGATTTTGCTTTTCAGAGTTATTTGACAGGTGGAGCAACTTTTTTCTTTTTTAACGTAGGATTACGTTCCACCACAACGGTCCGCGGTAAAGCAAAATTTCAGACGTTAAAACCGTCGTCGCGAGTTATAAATCAAGAGTGGCAGAATATTATTTCTAAAAGGTATTTTTTTTTGTTTTATCCCTTTTGCCTCCCTTCATAGCTGTACTTAACCAAAATCGATAAATGAGGTACCATTTTAAAGATTAAGATCTCCGCTTTGTGCGAATTATTAATTTCGAATTAATTAATTTCCGATTAACCGGTGGTCGATTTAACCGGAATCGACTGTGTATATATACATACGTACATATATATAGATACGTATATACATAACACATACATACATATACACATACAAAAGAGGTAAGCAACGATAAGCAATCCTACGTTGATAACCCGCGGTAGTTTGTTAGAAGAGACTACCTGAAATTTTATTTTTTTTTAAATTAGAAATAATTACCAGCAATGTGTGGTAATTGTTCATAGTGAAATATTTCAGATGAAGAAGTACATGATTTAATGAAATTGCTGCTTAATCTATCGTTGATCTGCATATTGTAACATGCCTACAGTATAAACGTACACTATCAGGCAAAACAAAATTAAATTAAATTAATTAAATTTCGAAACTAGTTTTTACCACGACTTCGACTTGCTTTTTCATTTTAATTGAAAATGCGTTCAACTTTTTTAAACATTGCCATACTAAAATTTTCATTAATAAAAAAATACAAATGTTTTCAAACCTTTACTTAATTTTTTTACACTTTTTTTTTTTAAGGGGAAGTACAGCTATGCAACAGAAATATTAGCGCTATCTGCTAATGGAAAGAGTAAACGTATTTTTAAATTCTAGGAAATATTCGCAATGAACTTTGAAGATATTAACGATATTTCGAATAAAACATTTCAAACTGGGGTCGAAATTAAATTATCCTACCCAGATATCTTTTCACCGCCGTGAAGGCAAGCCAGATAATTTCATTATCTTTAAAAAAATTAACAATATAAAAGTTAAACAGAGAATTTTTTAAAAAGTACAATACTTGAAATAAAAATAAACATAAAAGTTCTGAATCGATGCAAAAATTTTGCCATAACTCTTAGATAAACTGATGACTGTCTTTAGAAAACGAATAAAATATTTTGAAAAATAAAAATTCACAAAAACTTTTTTTAATGATTTTACAAATTAATTATGTCTTCCAGGACTGAATACTCGAATACATTCAAAAAATGAAAATTTATTTATGATGTCCTGTTTTAATTATGAAAATCAACTTTCTTTGTCATTAAGAAAAAACATATTTCATCACATAACTCTTAGTTCTCTCAATTACTTTTGATTCTACTATACTACTGTATTTCTGAATATCTTTTTGAAAAGTTTCTCGTGTCTCGTTTCATGAACGTATACTCTAAATTTAAAACTATTTCGCATTCTCTAAGTATTTAAAACTCTGTAAACTGACGTAAATTAAAACGACTGCGGGGGAAAAAATCATGTACAAATACTTACTTGTCATAGGCCTTAACCTTGATAATCATGGAATAAACTATAGATTAATCTTACACTAAACAGTATTGCACAAATAATGTAAATAATTCCCACGATTTAATACATATAAAGAGGGCATAGACAGCCGAACAAATTAACAGAAAACCTACCCTAGCGTTGAAAAGTTTTAACTTTTCAATAAAAGATTACGCAGTTGCAACAAATCTTCATTCTGAAAATATAAATATAACTAAAAGTAAATAATTCAACAAAGCCATAAAATTATTAGCAGGAAGAATTCAGACAAAAAAATTACGCACTTAGGGCTCAACGCACCATAATGCTAGATTCTGTAACAGTAAAGAACCAAACCATATAACGAGACAACCGATTGGTCTCTTCATCAGGAGGCCTAACCAAATGTGTACTTGTATGTGAACTTGCATTTATGGTGCGTTGAGCCCTAAGTGCAGGATGTCTATTTATTTTCATTTGATTTGACTATCTGTTTCAATGGTGATCTTGGGCCCTTGGGATGTCTTTTGGTTAGACCTACATCCTATTCAGAAACTTCCCCCTTGAGGTAACTGATTTGGTTAGGCCTCCTGGTGCAGAGACTAGTCGGTTGCCTCGTTATATGGTTTAGTTCCTTTACTGCTACAGAATCTTGCATTATGATGCGTTGAGCCCTAAGTGCGTGATTTCGGGGTTTTTTTTTTTTTGTCTGGATTCTTCCTGTTAATAACTATCTTGCTTTGTTGAATTATTTACTTTTAATTATACTAAACAGTATTTTAACTCTACTTTGATAAGTGCGGCATAAAGGCGACGATTTTAAATATACAAATAGCATTTTTTATGCTAAATATAACACTTATTTTTATTAGAGTGTTTATTTTCATATCGAATTCTTTCATGCTTAGTTATACACCTGTAATAAAATGCATAATTATTTAAAGCTTTGCTTTTGAAACGTAAGAAGGTCCCTCGACTCTAAAGAGCAAATAGGAAACATCCAGTAGAGTCTCAACTTCTCAGACAAAGGGGGTCTTAGATGCAGGACTCAACATGCGAAGGAATTCATATGAATATTTTTTAAAGCTGTTAACGAGAAAAAAAATATTAAAAAATAGAATTTAAGATTACGAATGCGCGTGAGTTTACCCCGAAATACCAAAGTATTATTTACCCACAGAAGTTAGGAATGCGCATAATCCACCCGTTTAAACATTGAAAAAACAAAAAATGTCTCCTTTCTGCATCTGTGTTTCCTTCCCTCCCCGCCCACTCCAGTCGAGAAATATAAAACATACATTGAATATTTTGACCGGGAAAAACTTTTCTTTTACTTGGACCACTGCCAAGATAAGAAAAGAAAAAGAAAAAAAATCGTAAACGCCGACAGCCGTTGGCTTCCCTTCCTTTCGGCGAGAAAGTGGTATTTTAACTCCGGGGCCAGTCTCTTTCGAACTTCCAGGGCACTTCCTATGAGTTACGACAGCAGTACAAATAACATAATCTTCAAAAGATGACGTTGGGGCAGGTCTGGCATTTCTTTTCGAATATTTGGATACAGGGGGAGAGAGAGAGAATTCGGGTTTGCATAGGAACGGAATAAAAATGGGGTAGATTTATTTTATACAATGATTTATATTTCTCAAAAATGACCGGCAAGGATTTGTATTTCTAAAAAAAAAAATTTGGCATAATGTAAAAAAGGGGAGACCTGTATTTTATGTCACAATTTTGGGTTTGAAAAAAAAAACTTCAATAACTCAATCACGGTATGCGATTTACCAGTATAACGGTAACGTTTCAGAAACCAGAAAAAAAGGCAAAATGGAAAAATTTTAAAAGTTTTCAGACCTAACGCGTCCAAACAGACTGGGTTTCACTATATTTGAAGCCGTTCTTAGGCCGTCTGCACACGGAGCAACTCAAAAGAAACTGATAACTGACTCCAATCACAAACCAGCCCGTGATGAGTCGTAACCTATGTAATTGAATGGAGCCACGCACACGGCGCAACTGGTTGCAAACCCGTCCGACGGGTTTGCAACCAGTTGCGCCGTGTGCGTGGCTCCATTCAATTACATAGGTTACGACTCATCACGGGCTGGTTTGTGATTGGAGTCAGTTATCAGTTTCTTTTGAGTTGCTCCGTGTGCAGACGGCCTTAATGACAGTTAAAGCTGTAAACGGTCAGCGTAGTTTTATATAACTCTAACATATAAGTTATTCGATTGTTAATTTTGGTGTGCTGTGGTCATCTTTTGAGACAGGGGCAAATTTCTCAGGTTAGTCAAGTACTATATTATAAAACCTGATAAGTCTGTTTGGAACACAGATTAGTATTTCTTGTTGTTCCTAATGCCTCCTGGCCTAAAGTATTCCAGGCCAGGTCTATACAGGCTAGCAGGCTGACGGGTACGGCTCCGGTTTATAATGACACCACAAGGGTCAGATGACCGAGCTACCCCAGAGGCGACATCTCGGGGATTGTACCATCTACCACCCTCTCTGACCTCATAGAGGAACTTCCCGGTCTACGGATTTAACGTACCCATATCCGGCCTAGACACGGAGGTATTTAATCGTTCGATCCGGGCACCCTCAGCACCGAAAGAGATTAGAATTTGTTGTGTACTGGCTATCACTCTGGAAGCCGTAGGAAAATGAATAAAATTGCTCGTATAAGGCCGTCTGCACACGGAGCAACTCAAAAGAAATTGATAACCGACTCCAATCACAAACCAGTCCGTGATGAGTCATAACCTATGTAATTGAATGGAGATACGCACACGGCGCAACTGGTTACAAACCCGTCCGACAGGTTTGGCGCAACTGGTTATAAACCCGTCGGACGGGTTTGCAACCAGTTGCGCCGTGTGCGTGGCTCCATTCAATTACATAGGTTATGACTCATCACGGACTGGTTTGTGATTGGAGTCGGTTATCAATTTCTTTTGAGTTGCTCCGTGTGCAGACGGCCTTAAAGTTTCATTACGGACATGCGTCTTCTAATGACGTCACGGATTGGCATTGCGTAATTTCGGTAACATTCTTTTGCCCAGGTTGGTGAACAGGTGGTTCTGAACACAGATGCCATAATTGGCGATAATCTGCAAAGTTAGGAGGTAACGTTCAAACCCTTCTCGTACAATAGGACAGAAGAAGAGTTAAAATTTCCCATCACTCATAATGAATGGCAGGTGCTGCTTCGAAATAGATACGAGGAAGAAAATGAAAAAGAAAGTGCCTTGTAAGATTTGCAAGGATGGGCTGGAATCGAATGGATTGAGGTGAGATACTACCGAGATGTGAAAAAAACATTTGGGGCTTGAATGTTTGCTGTCTTCATAATAAAAAAAACGATGGGCATTCGGTGTTTCGACCGGAGTCGATACTTCGACGGCCACACCGATTACTGAAAAAACCTACAAAAGGTTGGAATGAGGCACGCTCGACACCTATTAATATAACATATATTTATTAACAACAGCGAGCTAAAATGCTCGTATCGAACCGAGACATACAGCTCACCAACACAGGTGAGAGCTAGCGGGAGAGTGTATGACAGAGTCTCTTGGATAGTGCGCTGAGCGCGGGCTTGCTTCCTATTGGTCAGCTTCGCCGGCGGTTGCCGTTAATGTCCCGATGCTGTTTGCAGGTGACCATGGAGTACGCTCGTGTGTTGCCGCAGTAACATCAAAATGAAAGGCTAAAAGTATGAAACCCGTTTCTTAATATCCCTGAAATTCTAAATAATTCCAATGTTTTTAGACAAGAAAGAAATTAGAAGAACTTCGTATAACTTGACACACCAATCAATTGACGTCCATTAAATTACATCTATTTGTTCGGAAACTTCTAAAAATAGAAAACAATAACAATAAAAAATAACAATCTTTTTGGGACTATACAATATATTAAAAAAAATGAGAGAATCAATTCTTGTCAGTATTATAATGGAATGGGATGGGATCCAAAGACATTTTTCAAAGATATTAAGACAGTCTAGACATTTTTAACAATTACCGGTATGTAAAATGTACGATAGTCAATACCTTGGCATGGGATTGATAAAACTGGTATCTAGATAATTTTTGGAGGAAAACTGTCAATTAGGCAAATGGCGAGAATGATATGGTGAAAAGTAGAAATTAATGTCTCCAAAGTGGAAAAAAAAGACGAATAAAATGAACCTCAGAGCTCGTTCTTTAACACTAAAAGAACCAGGTCGGTTATAAAGACTTATTTTAACTTGGTAAAAATAGCTATAATGTAATTGTCTGCAGCTCTAGTGTTAAATACTGATGTGTTGTAAACAATAAAAAAACGGTAAATAATTGGTATGACAAAAACATTTCAATCGAGGATTTAAAAAATCGGAAGGGAATATTTAGCTATGGGATTACGGAAAAAGTAAATCTCTTGTATCAAGTTTCTAAACCGAGCTAATTCAAATTTCTAGAATTTAAATTAATAGTAGTAATCTACCTCCCATGCTACACATTCTACAGAGAGAGTCGGATGTTTTTAAGTGAATCAAGATTTTTATTATTTATGCGCTCTTAGACATCCAAATACACCTTTTTAGCATTACTATTCTAAAGTTGTTTGGTTTGGTTTGGAGCGCTACGGTCAACTTTTGCTACACGACGGTTAATTAGACCGGGACCTACTGCTTAGAGCCGATTCCGAACGGCTACAAACGTCCATACCAAGCGTGGGACTCGAACCCACAAACTTTGGTTCCGATCCGGCATCCTAAAGTTGTATAATCTTAAAAGATCTGTCAACCAAATGCTGCTAAACCCGCGAAACTTGGTTCTTTTTCTATCTATATTGAGAAAGTGCGAAGCCGTTGAATCTGCTGACCACTGAGCAAATCTTGAGTGCGTTCCTAAATAAAAATTTCAATATTACGCCTTTTTTATAACCAGAATCATCGCTCTAAAATTTTATATTCCTACAAATTTCAAACCCTATTTAAGTTTCTGTATGTAAGTGTTAATAGGTTAAACACAATTAATTTTAGCAGTTCTATTCAATTTTATTACAGCTGAACTCACAAAGTGTTAAGTATTTGTTGCCAAATACATCGCACATGTGCTAGAAGAGTGTTATACCTCCGAAATTTTCGATTTTGAGATAATTACACCTCAATGCTCTATAAGAAGTGCTTCTCATTCTCGAATAATGTTATAAGCCAAGTACCGACGCAATCTCCTAGATGGCGCTGATTACCCTCTTCAACAACTAGGAGGGGGAACTTTCTCATGCGCGATGAATGAAAATAAGATTTTTGTCGGTGCCTAATGTTGTTGCATTAAAATGTTCCTGTAATAAAAATGTTCATTGAATTTTATTTGGAAAATAAATGTTTTTATTTAGAAAATAAATTTGTATTTTTTTTCGAACCTGCTGTTCATGTTATCGAGGTTTTTTTTCTTTGTATTGTGTAAGTTTAGATAGATAGTGCATTAGCATAGAGATATGACAGTATTCGCTCAAGCTTTTCAGACCATGTTGACAAAATGAGGTTACTAGAGGAGGGTTATATCTTGTAATTAAAATTAAAATTCATGCTTTAAAAATTGAACACAACTTTAATAGTACATAATTTTGCCTTCTGAAGGGATTCGAACAATAAGTTCGAACAATAAACTCGTCGGACGAGTTTGTAACCAGTTGCGCCGTGTGCGTGGCTCCATTCAATTACATAGGTTACGACTCATCACGGACTGGTTTGTGACTGGAGTCGGTTATCAGTTTCTTTTGAGTTGCTCCGTGTGCAGACGGCCTAAGTGTTAATAAGTTAAATACAATTTTAGCAGTTCTATTCAATTTTATTACATTGAACTCACAAAACGTCTCCCCGTGTTAAGCATTTGTTGCCAAATACATATTTAAGCCCTTAATAATTGACTGATTAAATGTAGACTTAAGCTGAGTGTATAAAATAACTTACGCGAACGATGATTTGGTTCAGCGTGCGACACCCAGGGGTAAAACCGTTCAGTGATCTTTACTGTTAAGAGGTCTCGGGTTTACACTCGGACAAGAAAATGTTTCCATATATGAACAAGAAATATGACTATGAATGGATTAATGCTTTCCATCGTATTCTGAGTTCATAAAAAGAGGAGTTACCATCTACGTGTAGCAGCAGATTTTAATAAACATAAGATTCTTTTATCCCTATTCTCAAACTTTTCGAACTTTTTCTCAAACAGATAATAAGGGGAATTTTAAAAAATAATGAAGTAATAGCTAAATGTATGCAAAGCAACGTGCAAAATAGCAAATATAATGACATGCTTTCAAAATTTCCTCAAATGAAACTCCAAACAAACAACAAAAAATTTACAGACAAGTATAATTTACGTTATGTTAGTTTCTCTTCATTAAATTTACTGATTCGAATAATAAGCAATTTTTCCAGTTTGAAAAACGTCATAATTACTCTTTTAACGTTCCAAAATAATACAGGGCTTAGTTTTTAAATTGTTTGGTAGTTTAAAAATATATAATAACTCCTCTTAAGATATAATGATGTGATAACGGTTTGAAATGCTGTGTTAAGAATTTTTTTGGTTGTACAGTTCGTACATTTTATTTGATTTATAATTCGCTGAGCGTAATTAACAAATATGCAGAAAATTTTTCGTTTGTACTTGTGAGCAATTAATCCCTTCAAAAAAAATTTTTTTATGGGATTTTTTTCGTTCGACTTGTTTAACAGTTGTATATCTTTCAGACTGTACCTGTCAACTTTTAACGATGGGATTCTTTGAACGTTTTGTAATATTTGCACAAATAATACAGTTCTGCTTTTGAAAACTCGTCCCATATAAATAACACATTTTAAACATCAAACAACTTTACCAAGCTAAATTAGATTGAAAATAACTTAACAGTTAGGAGCTCTGCTGCTTTCAAAGAAAAATGCACGGACCTATCTTGGTGTAAATATAACTACCCGCCAAAAAGCAACATTAGAAATGAAGAGCCGAAAATTAAATTGCCTGGGACTGTCGAGACGAAAATCATTTCTATGCTCGAGAGCTCAACCCATTTCCCACTCACACCAGCCTAAGATAAAATGCTTGACCGGAAATTTCGCTTCCTGGATTGGTTCCAGGAGGGGAAATCGCAAAGCTGTCTACACAAAAGAAATTTCATCCTCCAAAGAAAAGGATTTGGGAACACTAGGTCAGTCAGAACTGAGATCAATTAATTACTTGCCGATGAGATTCGACGGGACTGCAGTCTGGCAGTTGACATTCATCCATCAAAGAACAGACTTTACTTGACAGCTGATAAATCCTTGTCAAATTACCCATATTACGCATTATTAGACGTTTTGCAATTGCCACAGTGTTGAAAATACTTTGTCTGCCTAAGCAGACGTTACATTTTTCATTAAGGGGCCTGTTCAAATAGAAGTCCGGTAGCGGAAGCGTAAAAGGAAAGATGGCGCTGAGACGGCGATAAACCAATCATAGGCGTTAAAAATTTCGTTGATAATCGTTTGGAGGTTTGTCATTCGTTAAATAAAGTTCAATACTTAAACGCTTCCTCTACCGGACTCCTATGTGAACAGGCCATAACTCCAACTCCACAGAAGAGAAACTTGGCTGTTGATCGCGCCACAAAGGGGACGTAATATCTCGGGGATTTACTCGAATATTCCATGTTTATGTTTACGACACTTATCTGCGGGCAACTTTAAGTCCGTTTTCACATTGTCTGCGAATTCTCTAGGAGTGAAGACAATCTTATGTGTGCAAAAGTAGCTCATTTGAGTGCGCGCATTCCTAAATTCTCCTTTAATTTAAATTATTTTGTTATTTTTTAAGTTGTATTAAAACTCTTTTCTACGTGATGATGCCAAAAAAATTTAAATGGTGATAATGGCGAGTGTAATTAAAAATATGTATATTTAATTCCGACGATAACTTCAAACGTTATGCGGCTTTTAGTGGGTCCAGTATACTACAAAAAAAAATCGGCAAAAACAGCCTGCGGTCGTAGTATTAGATGTGCAAAATATCCCGTGGAGGTATTAAACGTTTCCCACCCATATGCAGATAAAAGGCTTTAATCTTGGCTTCATCGGATTCTTATCACTAGATAAACAATAAAATTCGCTTTGAAACATGTAATCAATGCTTCCAAATCGACGTTCCCCATATACAAACAGCATTTACAGTTGGTTGTTGTCGTAGCTTTATGAAGTTACGCTCTGCAGAGATCTTCCCGTCATTGCAAGAGCAGATAAAACTTCTTGATAAAACTTGCTAAAAAAATCGTATCCTTGATAAACAGCTTCAACACTTTAACGTTAAAATGCCTTTCTGACACCATATAGAATAACACGCGCCAGGGAACTAACAATTGATAATGCATTTAGCATTAAATAATTTTTAAAAACGCAAATACAGTGAGATTTTACAGATCTAAATTTAGATGGTTAATTCGTCCGTATCATTTCCATATTTTACGTTTTGTTTACGATCAGTAGAACTAGAAATGAATACTGGAAACAATTCTGTCAACGAAAGTATACTGAACTACAGTAAAATTCATAATGACCATTTTTCAGTTACGGGAATGAACCTAGATCTACCACACTCGAGGCCGATATATGCTACTAACTGAAATAATCCGGCATTGTGAGGTATCCTCAATTTTGGAAGTCCATATCGCACGTATAACTCGCTTATCTTTTTCGGTATATTCACACTGAATCTGGAGCGTTGCGTAGCGTCAGCGTTAAATAATTTATCCAGTCACAAAGTTCAACTGATTGACCACATATGTGAAACCAATCACAGGCCATGTCAAAAATCTCGGTACCAGCGTAGTAACGACACGAAATGCTCCGGATTCAATGTGAACACATCTTTAGTAGACACAGTATGCTAGACTAGCGGTGCGCAAACTGTTGATCGCAACCCACAGAGGGGTCGTGGAAACAACTGGAGGTGTCACGGAGAGTCTGAAGTAAATTTATATCATAGTGAATTATTTAATTAAAAACATGCTATAAACATTCTATAATTACATATCTTTAATATTTTTATTTATATTTTTATATCACACCTCTGATAGAAGAGTGTTACTTCTCCGAAATTTTCGATTTTGAGATAATTGCACCACAATGCTCTATAAGAAGTGCTTCTCATTCTCGAATAATGTTATAAGCTTAGTACCAACACAATCTCCTAGATGGAGCTTACTACCCTCTTCCACAACTAGGAGGGGGAACTTGCTCATGCGCAAAGAATGAAAAAAAAAATTTTGCCAGTGCCTAATGTTGTTGTATTAAAATGTTCCCGTAATAAAAGTGTTCGCTAGATTTTATTTGGAAAATATATGTTTTTATTTGGAAAATAAATATGTATTTCTTTCTAACCTGATGTTCATGTTATCAAGGTTTTTTCTTTGTATTGGGAAAAGTTTAGATAGATCGTGCATTAGCATAGACATATGACAGTATTCCCTCAAGCTTTTCAGTTCATATTGACAAAATGAGGTTACTAGAAGAGGGTTATATCTTTAATTAAAATTCAAAATCATGCTTTAATAATTACAAGATAAAAAGAACTTTTTATATACCACGTTTTTAAAATTTTCTGTTGAATCATATAAACTTGACAATTCTATGTATTAATAAATACTTATTTAATTTTTTTTTGATGAATTATCCCATCAACTTGAAAGAAAATTATCAAATGCGTAATAAAGAGAACAATTATAAGAAATTTTCAAACAACAAAATTAACTGAAAATGAATTCAAATCTGCTTAAAGATGGCTAAAAGTATTAAAAGAATGCATTGTCATCGTGTTCTGAGCTATTCTAAAAGTTAGTTAAATATCGATTGCAAGATTTGTACTGGATAAACACACAAACAAGAAAGCGAGTTAATAAAAACATGGTAAAAATTGAAAACAACTTTAATAGTATATAATTTTGCCTTCTGGAGTGATTTGAACAATAAGTTTTTCCAAAATTATCATAGGCATTCTTAACGAGAAATGATATTTCGACATATATCCTCTTTAGTTCTTCCTGAAAATATGGCTATTTTGAGATGTAACACTCTTCTGGTAGAGGTGCGATATGTTAAAAATATATGATATTGTTAAATAAGGTGTAAATCTGTCTTAAAGGCTACATTGTTTCCATTCGCTTTTACCTATATGTGTGGGAATGAGTTTTCCAAATTAGTATTTGTAATAACCAAATAACGATGATATGAGAGTAGCATTCTCAAATATTCGATCAGTAGTGGTCTACAAAAGTCTACGCACCACTGTACTAGACCGTACGTATTTTTCCAACGATATATAAACAATTTTTATATTCAAACATACTTTTCCATTGTGAATAGTTAGTACATGCTTCCTAAAACCTTATTATCGTTATTTCCAACAACAGGAAGCCACTATAATGACCGTGTGCCAGGACTGAGAATTTAAGTGAATTTTCTAACTTTGAGCCAGCATTCCAACAACTGAAAAATCCTTGTATGTTAAGTACTCTCTCATTTCATAAATTTCTTTACTCACAAAAGTGTTTGTAAAGACGGATAAGTGATCAACTAACTGTTTGGGAGGGAGATGTTGGTGAAACAGACCAGCTGGTGAACAACTTTTCAATTGTGTCATCAGCTATGGTGTTTTATACATCATTAAACGGGGTCAAGTCCAGCTCGTGGCTGCTATGTTAACAGGTGGGGGATGCATTATCACCTTATCGAGATACTGCCCCTTGAAAGATGAAAGTCTTTCTTAGATCCGCTCTGTAAAAAAATGTGATAGTTCCGTTATTTAGTATTTATAAATATTAGAGGTGTATATCTAAATGTAGCAACGCTGAGCATTAGCCAGCGCTGCTACTTTTAGACATACAGCCATTTTTTTACGGAATGTGGAATCTGCAGCTACGCTTAAGTGAATTTCTCTTAAGGTTGCTGTGTACTAACCCTATTGGATTCGCTCACCTCAATATTAACCTATGGAGAAAATGTGTCCAAGGATTGCTGACTTGGATTTAAAGATTTTTTTTAATTGTATTCCGTAATAGAGGAAAAAATTTGACACCTTATGGAATTTATTTAAATTATTCGAGGGAAAATCTCTTATAGTGTGTTTTAAACGCTCCTAAATTCCTTTGGTGGGCAAAATTTATAAACTGAATCCTGTTGCAAGGTGCAGAAAAGTTCAGGCTATCTGAAAATACCATTTTTATTGGATTATCAGCATTTACGTAGCTGTCAATATTAGACACATTTTCTCCATTGGTTGACACTGGGTCCAATAGAGTTAGTACACAGCAGCCTTAAACTATGAATAAACACACCAGGAATACCATAAGGGATCATAAATTCATTTATGAACTCCAGAAAGCAGATTTGATTCTTAGATACAATCAGTCACCGCTCGACTATACCTTACTTTTGAGCTAAAAGAATACCTGTTGCTCCCGAATAAAGATAGTCGGTATTCCTTTAACATTAAGTATTTGTAGGATGGTTTAACATACGATGGTAGTAGCCCCCATTAAAGACGATTAAAGGCAGCAATATTAATTTCCGCGTAAGTATACATATGTGCTTATCGCCGTTTAATGTACAAATACATATGCGACAGCGAACCTGCAGCTGCAACCAACGAATGAAATCGGGGCATAACGCACATGAGGGAAATGCCTTAATTGTCATTTGGATTAATTGTGAGTTCCTATCTGAAGTGCAGCTCCCAATTCATGCGATTCCCTGTCGTAAAATGATTCCGTTACAAATGGCGTCGCTCAATAAATGATACCTCGATAATGGATGGTCTCGTCTGCCATGAATATTTGGTCGCGCATCGCAAATCATGTTCGCGATACATCATATGACTATCTACAAAAACTGCTCGTTTTTCTTGACTCACCCGGAATGAACGCTTTCAGATAAGCGCCGAAACAAAAATGAGAATTTGGGTTATTAAGGATGAACAACGGATAATAAAGGTGTTCAATTTCATTTAAACATAAAACCTTCCGGCAGAGGACGCGTGCCCATTTAGTGAGTTTTTGACATTATTGCTTTTTTGTGTTTCAGTATCTTTAATTTTTTTTTGTTTACTTTCACTGTGGCAACAGGTTAAAATATTGAGTTTGATTTTGTGTGTTCTTTTAGTTTGTGATATATTTTTCAAGTGAATATTTCGACGAAATATTAAAGTAACTTAAATAAAATTTCAAGGCAATTGAAGTTGTTTAATGATGCTTTCAATCTACAGTTCATTTAATATCGAATTTCAGTTTTATTCAAAAGGGAATATGAAAAATAATGAAGTAATAATTAAATATATGCAAAGCAATATGCAAAATATCAAATACAGTGAAATGTTTTTAAAATTTCCTCAATTACTTAATGAAACTCTATACACACATACACAACAACAAAAAAATTTTACCGACAGGTATAATTTAAGTTCTCTCCATCAAATTTACTGATTCGAATAATAAGCATTTTTTCCAGTTTGAAAAATGTCATAATTACCCATTTAATGTTTCAAAATAATGCATAGCTTAGTTTTTAATTTTTATTTTCAGTTTAAAAATATCTAACAATTGTCCGCTTAAAATATAATAACGTGATGACGGTTTGAAATGCTGTGTTAAGAAATTTTGTGGTAGTACAGTTCATACATTTTATCCGATTTATAATTCGCCGAGTATATTTCACAAATATGCAGGAAATTTTCAGTTTGTACTTTTAAGAAATTTAATATTGAAGATATAATTTCTAAAAAAATTACACTCATCTACAAGAGCAGATACTGCCTGAAAAGTTATCTGAAATGACCATCCTTTCACGTAGATATCTGTTAGTCTGGGTAAATCTAAGGCAAATGACTCAGTATAAAAATACTTTCCAATATTTTTGTACATACTTAGTCAATATAACCGTAACGGCATGGCCATCACCCAAACATGACAATGATTCAGCATGGTTTAAGCTGCACGTGTGAGACACCTTTATTAACATTACACATAGTCAAAAAAGGACAACTTAGCGCACTCACTTAGGCCGTCTGCACACGGAGCAACTCAAAAGAAACTGATAACTGACTCAAATCACAAACCATTCCGTGATGAGTCGCAACCTATGTAATTGAATGGAGCCACGCACACGACGCAACTGGTTACAAACCCGTCGAACTGACTCAAATCACAAACCATTCCGTGATGAGTCGCAACCTATGTAATTGAATGGAGCCACGCACACGACGCAACTGGTTACAAACCCGTCCGACGGGTTTGTAACCAGTTGCGTTGTGTGCGTGGCTCCATTCAATTACATAGGTTGCGACTCATCACGGAATGGTTTGTGATTTGAGTCAGTTATCAGTTTCTTTTGAGTTGCCCCGTGTGCAGACGGCCTTAAGGTGGAAGAATTAAGATTCTAGCTACTCCTGTAAACAATTTATAGCCTTGAACAAGCAATTCTTGCGCTGATGTGGCCAACATACCGGCAGAAGTCCATGTCCCGATAGGAGAGAAATTTTAACCCTTCAGCGGGCGCGCCAATTTTTGGAACACCAGCAGGCACGCGTGGCACAAAGTGCAACGTCTCTTTCAACGTTGATTATTCCTTTTGTAATAATTTTTTTTTAATTGAAAATAATAATTCTGCATTTTATGACAAGATATAAAATGTTTATAATATTGAGATATATTTATAATTAAAGGCCAAAGAATCGCCTTATTTCAAACCTGTCCGGTTCATTGGATTTAAGGACAACTTACGAATCGATTCCTAGTATGTCCAAAAATCTAAAAAACAATGCGATTGTCCATCTTCCTGATTTGCGGGATACCGTGTAATAGCTGTAACTTTTATTTTTCAAATATAAACTTTTATTTTTCAAATTGAAAATAATAATTCTACGTTTTATTACAAGATATAAAATGTTGATAATATTGAGATATATTTATAATTAAAAGCCAAAGAATGCAGATACAATCGCCTTATTTCAAAATTGTTCGGTTTAGTGGATCTAATGGCAACTTGCGAATGGATTCCTATTATGTCCAAAAACCTAAAAAATAATGAGATTGTCCATCTTTGTGATATGCGGGAAACCGTGTAATAGCTGCACATTTTATCGAGTACATCAACTCCTGCTTTTGTCGTATTGTAATCCAGTACAATCGTTGGTTTACCACGGTTAAATCACGACTTCCAATGAATGGAAAAGAATACAAGTGTAAGAAAAACAGACCTACATTTGAAAGGGTGTAGCTATAAATAGAAAATGCTTAGAACATTCAAACCTTACATGTAAAAACAAACTATTCAAAATTACGAAAATGTTGCACTCTGTACACGGGCGCGCCCGCTGAAGGGTTAAAATGATTTTATAAGATGGTGGTATTATTAGCATCCCCCTACAAAGGCGTGCGAGCAAAATATGGCAAAGGTGGATAACCCCACTGATGTCAAGTAAAATCAAACAATATATAAGGCTGCAGGAAGAGAGGTCATCGAGAATAATCGTAAAGGAAAAAGCCGCGTCAAGAAGAAGAATAGGGTTCAAACCAGGACAGAATATATACCGAAAAAGATTCGAGATGTCATTCTAATATACTAGAATTGCGTTCAAAGAAGCAACTTAAAGCTTTTTTCTGATCAATAGTATACCCCGGATTCAAATCCTCAACAAAAGAAAATTTGAAACTATTAGACGATGGTGGAAACGTGCTTAACATTCTGCATTATTGAAGTAATCAGCTAAAACCACGTGTGAAAGGCAAAAAGGTTTTCAGCCTTTACTTTAAACCTAAGTCATACCACGAGGATAAGGTATTAGCGTTTTAAAAGTATTAGCAGCATTAAGGTCGCCATCTCCGGCGCTGCCAACATGTTCCTCAGAGGGAAAGAAAAACAGGTTGAAAAAGAAAAGAACTGCGTTTTCTCTTTTTACGATCGGATCTAAAACACTTTTTACCGCGCCTGCGTTGCCCTTTTTTTCACTTTGGGAGATTAGTGGGGAATTTTAAAGCCCCGTCTAGAGAGCTTTTTGGTACTGTTAGCAAACGAAATAGCTGAAGGTTTGGGGTACGACTCTAATGTGACATTAATCCACGTGAATACGCAAAGAGCTGACATTTTTTTTATTGCCGCAAGCACTTAACATGAGGACATTCCCGCATACACAACGCGATATAAGTTGGTTACTTTGCGTTGGAAACTCTTAATAGAACCAACAACGCCTCCTATGAGAGAGCAGTACAGGAAGGTCCATTCTCTACTCGGTGTCGAATCTGCCCAATAAGGTGAAAATTTTCTACACTCTCCATTTGCACTACTGATGAGCAAATGAAATAAATAAATAAAACTGTTTCCCTTTTTAAAAAGACTGATAATAATTACAAGATAAAAAGAACTTTTTATATACCATGTTTTTAAATTTTCTGTTGAATCATATAAACTTGACAATTCTATGTATTAATAAATACTTTTTAAAATTTTTTGATGAATTATCCCATCAACTTGAAAGAAAATGAAGTTAATTGGAAGTTAACTTGCGTTTAACTTTTCGTTCCCGTCCCGGCCGATAGATGGCTGCACCAGTCTACAAAACAAAATTAACTGAAAATGAATTTAATTCTGCTGAAAGATGGCTAAAAGTATTAAAATAATTCATTGTCATCGTGCTCTGAGCTATTCTTAAAGTTTCAAATGTCTAGCTAGTCGGGAAGTTAGTTAAAAATCGATTGCAAGATTTCTACTGGACAAACGCACAAACACACAAAAAAGCGAGTTAATAAAAACATGGTAAAAATTCATGTTTGAGAATTAATCACTAAGGCAGTCAAAAGCAACGCCACCCGTGCAACTGAGTGAAAAACGAAGGGCAGAAATTGAATGCCATCCATTTCCAACGGGCATGCGTTTATATATGAATATAAGTAATTTTTGAATTTTACAACAAACGTTTTGTCCCTCGTTTTAGAAAGAGTTGAGATGGGACATGATGTGTACACCTACATTATTGACTTCAAGTCATCAACTGTGTTATAAAAACATAGTATTTTTTATACATGTACTAATGAGTACATAATATCCGAAGGCCCTAAGCCTGCTTATGTACCCTAAGCGCCCTAAGCGCCTAGTGTACCTATGGCACCGATTTGATAATCCACCTGATATTAAAGAATATTTTACGTGAAAAGTTTCTCTAAGACTTAACTGACAAACTTAATGTACTTAACAAATAAAACTAACAAAATTTATGTATTTTGCGAAGGTATCTTTAAATAGAAAAATTAACCCCCGTCGAACTGCAGTGCAAATTACAGTTACTAAGAGATAGGAAAAAATGCATATGCCGGGTACTTATTGGTATGCAAAAATCAAAAATATACTATCATTGCATACTATCAAAAATTAGTGTGCAATGATAGTATATTTGTGTGGGGTCAGTTACTTTCACTGCAGTTTAATTAAGAAGACAAGAAATTCTACAGTAGTAACTTTATAAATTAGTTCATCAAACCAAATTTGCAGTATATCCAGTTCATTCAATGGTTATGTCACATTTAAATACTTATAATGTCATAAGTACTGTCATTAGATGTACTGGAGATGTGCATATATTTGGCACTTAATGACGCTTCCTGCAAAAGCGTGGCTTATGCATTTTTCTTTATCACCCTCCAGGTAGGGGGTGTTACCCATAAGCCACCATTTGACTTGCGTTTCTGTGGAATAAAAAGGATGATTAATGGTTTCGTAGAAACTGATCATAATCAGTTCTATAAAATATTGAACCCTTTCATTGCCATAAATACACTCTAACCTGTCACATTTCTCAACATATATCTTTATTTCATATATAAAAATTTTACCCTTACAAAGAAGAATCTCTTTGATTTGAATGAAAGAAAAGTTTCATCAAATCATTTTGAAAGGTTTTTTACACTCTTTACAACGAGACAATTCAATTTTTCCCTTACTCTCTTGGCTGCCATCCAAGAAAAGAAGTAACGAATATAATAATAGCAATAATTCTACTGAGGCATTTCATTCGAGCAGTGGCAACAGCAGATCCTCCAGAGATGCCCGCATCCTCAAAAGGTGAAAATTCTTTTGTACTCGAGATTCCCTTACAGCCATCTATAACAAAGAGAGAGAACGCTGCATTTCAGCTATCAAAAAGGATTTTTTTTTACCTCACAGATCCTTTATCATTTTCACACTTTCAAGAAGTGTTTGCCACGAGCTGAAATGTTAACATAGAATTCAAATGGTTTACATGTCACGAATATCTGCCTTACAAATATAAGTCTGTGAATTTATTTATTCCTACTACAAGAACCCATCTGCAACTTAGCATAAAAGGGGCCAATCAAAGTTTTTTTTTTAACTTTTTCTATTGTGATAGGGAAAACTTTAGTCCACCCCCTCCCCTTTATAGAGTATTTATAATGTCATTTCACGCAGAAACTCTTTAAAATGAAAAAAAAATTCATAGTTAAGAACTTAACTGTATAACAGTAAGATACAAAAAGAATAAAATAGAGCCATAGGTAGCCTTGCGGTAGCGTGTTCGCTTTCGGTAATGAGAGTGCTAGGATCGAATCCCGAAAAGCTCCGTTAAATACCTGATTTGATGTGCCGAAATGGGTACGTTAAATCCGTAGACCGGAAAGTCAGTGGGTGGGGAAGGTACGATCTCCCCCCCCCAGATGTCACCCCTGGGGGTACTCGTTCAAAATTGAGGTGGCAGCTGTCTAAGGCGGACTTTGATCCTTGTGGTGCCATTATGAACCAGAGCCGTACCCCTCAGCTCGCAAGCCTGGTCTGGAATACATTCCCGGTCCATGAGGCAATAGCAACAAAAACAACAACAATAAAATATTTGGTGTTCTAAAAAGCACCATGTTAGGAAATGTTTACAATATGTTAGTGAATATACAGCGAAGTACTTTAAAATACACATTAATACCGAAAATATCACATGTAAAGAAATTTAACATCGTTTTTGTGTTATAGATAGATGGATAAATGGAAGTTTAAAATAATTACAAGATAAAAAGAATTTTTTATATACCATGTATTTAAATTTTCTGTTGAATCATATAAACTTGACAATTCTATGCATAAATAAATACTTTTAAAAACATTTTGACGAATTATCCCATCAACTTGAAAGAAAATGAAGCTAATTGGAAGTTAACTTGTGTTTAACTTTTCGTTCCCGTACCGGCCGACAGATGGCTTCACCAGTCTACAAAACAAAATTGACTGAAAATAATAAAAACATGGTAAAAATCTGCATAAAGATGGCTAAAAGTATTAAAAAAGCATTGTCATCGTGTTCTGAGCTATTCTAAAAGTTTCAAATGTCTAGCTAGTCGGGAAGTTAGTTAAAAATCGATTGCAAGTTTTGTACTGGACAAACACACACACAAACAAGAAAGCAAATTAATAAAAACATGGTAATAATTAGTTTTAACCATTAGCTTATGGAGCCCATTTTTCCGATTCCCTCTTTAGAACGGGAAACTTCATACCCCCATTGTAAGAACGGCCATTAAGGGGGTTATATATATATATATATATATATATATATACATATTTACAGTAAAACCCCGTTTATCTGGACTTACTGGGACCATAGGCAATCCGGACAATATAAAATCCGGATAGTTCGAGTAATATGGGTAATAAGCAAAACAAAATCCTTAACTAAGCAAACATACCGTTTATAACGATAAAAACAACTGTGTTTTGTAACAAAATTTCATGGTATTGTTTACAAGACATTAAAAATTATGAAAATAACTTTCACATCATTTCTGAACAAAAATTGGTAATTCAAGTAAAGATTTCTTAAACTCAACAAAAAGCATTTCATTACCATAATTTATTGTACAGTCTATGCAGGAACTGTACATTGAATCAAACTAAAATGCGAATATTTGACGTATTTGTAGTTACGTCCTTGCTATCATAGTTAAAAATTATTATCTAATGTGAACATTAAATAAAAATAATGTCTACAAATCTGATCCGGATCAACGAAGGCCAGAAGAAGGTTTTAATATATATATATATATATATATATATATATATATATATATATATATATATTCATTTCTTGGGCCCGTATTTTTGGGATACATGCTATCCCAGCCCGTAAGGAGAAGGTTAATAGTACCTTTCTTAATTCTATTCCTTCACTGAAGCACTTTGATTGGAGGCCACCTCAGAGTTTTATCTTTCTCAAAAATTCTCTTTTGTGACTCACCACTTTATCTGGGAAGGGTTTATTGTGAAACTTCGCGCCTGGCTAGCTCAAATTCGGGAAATCCCGTACGAGAGAGTTATCTCAAAGCATTTTTCGCACATCGATATCACAAGCGCCGTAGACATAGCAATCCTTCCCGCAAATCTCTTTTTTTTTTCCCCAAGTTTTCACCACTAGAATCGCGAATTTGTGAAAACATCCGGAAAAACACGAGAACACCAATTCCTTACAAATCGGATTCTTCTAATATTCTTTCTCAAATGGGTTTAATACAGTCCAGTTCACAAAATTACTTTCTTATAAGAAAAGAGTGAAATGGTAGTAGGTTGACAGTGAAGGCAGACATATAATAAAAAAAGGCGGTTTCCATATTTTCTTAAGATATGTAAACGACAACCTCCTATTAAGTGTTTTTAATTATTATGATTTAATAAAGTAAAATCTACAAATTACGCAATTATATAGTTTTCTATTTAAACTTGTACATGTATATAATAGGATGTACAGTCAAACCTCCATATATCGAACTTCCCTATATCGAAATTTTCTATATATCGAACTCTTAGCAAATCTCCATGTTCATTACATAGAAAAACTGTTTCTATATATCGAAAAAATCTCTATATATCGAAATTTCTTTCACGGCGTATTGGGAGATTTTATTACACTTTAGAATAAAATCTCCCAATTTTTGGCGTTTGAAACAATACTTCGTTGACTTCAATTCGTGGAAAATGTCCCTGTTGAAGTTTTTAATGGACTAAATAAATGCGAGCATTTCTTTGATGAACTTTCCGCAAAACTAGCTGTTTAGCAAGATATTTGTAGTTTTTTTAAAAAAAGAATGTAACTGTGATCACTGTAACCACTGTCTGGATTAATGTATTTTTTAAAGGTATATAGTACTCAATAAATCTTTCACATTCATTCATTTCAATTTCACATTCAATTCATTTTTTAGTTATTACGAGTAACTTTCTTTTAATGTGATTCGCATATAAATTGGAAATGGACTTTCGTATACGAAAATTAGCTTTAATTTTAATGTTTTAGGAGAATTATGATAAAACTAAGATCAATTCTATATATCGAAATTTCTATATATCGAATTTTTTTCCGGCATTTTGCTACTTCGATATATGGAGGTTCGACTGTATATATTAAGAAAAATGTTGTTCCTCTATTAAACTGAAATAATATAAATTTTTAAATAAAGATGGGCACCCTTTTTCTTTTGGATAAAAATAATCATTGTTTGCATTTTTAAATAGTATACATTCCTCATCTACACACGAAGGTAACTTTCTTTTATAACTACACAGTAATTGCCCCGAATCCAAAATCCTTTGTATAATGAATACGAAACATCTTTAAAAATATCGCTAAAACCCTTTGATTCATTAGTTCCCACACTCAGTAAACCAGGAAATCCGCATTTTTCCAATAAGTTCAGTATATCAATTAGATCTAATACTTGCTTTTTCCCCTAATTGTTAAGTTAATGATGTCTATATTAAAGTTTAAGACCCTGGAAAACGAAATTCGAAAAGATTAGTACGAGATTACGAAATGACAGACAGATTGTCCTACCTTCGGTGCTTGGTGCTTAGATGGAAGCTAAGTGAGACTCATTTTATGCGGAAACATAACGCTAGAGGCGTTTACCTCATTACCGTTCTACGCCACTTGATAACTATTCAGCATAAAATTTGAAATTTGATTTATAGTGTACTCGTTACCATTGTGGTGAAAACTCATCGTTTCTACAGTTCGGTTAGGCAAATAACTAAATCTGACCCCAAATTAGAAAACAACAAATTTCACCCTTCAGCGGGCGTGCCCAGTTTTGAAACAAAACCAGGCGCGCGTGGCACAAAGTGCAACGTCTCTTTCAACCTTGATTAATCCTTTTTCATTCCAAGTACATTCTAAGTACATCCAAGTACACTGCTGGCCACTGTAAATGCAACACCCTGAAGGAAACATGCAAATAACATGAAATTTACAACATGCATTAGCGGAGGTGAGATATGCAAATGATTAGAATTTCAGCGCAGACGCACATCACGCGCGCCTGTGGCGCCACTTCAAAGCGCTATTTAAGGCTTGGAGATTTCGACGATTTCAAGTTCGGCAATTGTGTTTTTCTTGTGGTTTTTTCAAAAAAACGATCAATTATGCCTCGTCGAAAACAGCGATCATCTTTTGATCAAGTATCCGAGTTCGACAGAGGACGGATAGTGGTCTACCGAGATTGTGGATTATCTTTCAGGGAAATCGGTAGTCGTGTTGGACGAAACCAAACAACTGTAATGCGGATATGTGATCGTTGGATGCAGGAGGGTACGACGGACCGGCGTGTTCGATCGCATCCACCTCAGCGCACCACTTCACGTGATGACAGGCAAATTGTGCGCATGGCAGTGACGTGTCGCTCAGTCACATCACGAACCATAGCACAGCACATGCAGTCTGTAACGCATCATCCAGTGTTTGCGCGTACCATTCGACGCCGTTTACAGCAGAGTGGTCTGTCCGCAAGACGTCCATTGCTTTGTCTACCCTTGACGCAGAACCACAGACGTCTCCGCCGCCAATGGTGCGATGACAGAAGGACGTGGACGGCAGAATGGAATGAAATTGTCTTTACTGACGGGTCACGCTTCTGTCTGCAACACCACGATGGTCGCATTCGAGTCTGGAGACACCGTGAAGAGAGGATTCTGAACAGCTGCGTTATGCACCGCCACACTGGTCCTGCACCGGGTATTATGGTATGGGGCGGTAATGGATATCACTCTCGGACACCTCTAGTACGCATTGCCGGTACTTTAAACAGCCAGCGCTACATCTCCGAGGTGTTGGAGCCAGTTGTCCTTCCTTACCTTCAGGGCTTGTCCACAGCCATATTTCAACAGGATAATGCGCGACCACACGTGGCACGCATTGTCCAACGGTTCTTCGTCAATCGCCAGATTGAATTGCTTCCCTGGCCGCCCCGCTCTCAGGATCTTTCGCCGATAGAAAACATGTAGTCCATGGTTGCTCTACGATTGACCCAGATTCCATCCCCAGCTGCCACAGCAGATCAACTTTGGCAACGTGTGGAAGCTGCTTGGTCTGCTGTACCCCAAGAACTCATCCAAAGTCTCTTTGAATCAATGCCGAGACGTGTGGCAGCGGTGATCTCCAACAATGGCGGCTACTCTGGCTACTGATTTTGGCAGGAACCACACTTCACAGAAGTCTATAAATTTAATCATTTGATACTTCGTCAACATGTTATCTACAAAATAAATTTTGTTGTGATATCTCTTGTCTTTCTTGGTGTTGCAATTTGGGTGGCCAGCAGTGTACATTCAAACCTTACATGTAAAATCAAAGCCTTCAAAATTACGGGAATGTTGCACTTTGTACACGGGCACGCCCGCTGAAGGGTTAATATTAATTCACACTTAACAATTGCTTACAACTAAAACTTCCTCATGTTGGGAAGGAAATAAAAAAAATATCTACTGCAGTTAGGTAGACGTTTTCAACGAAGCAAGGCTAACAAAGTTAATCACGAAGCCAAGGTACAGACAGTCGTGCTTATATAACATGTTGAGGCATGCTCAGAAATGCCAAACTTCCATCTTCAATTCACGTTCATATTCAAATGAACTGATAGTCAGGCTATTACAATTCGCAAGTGTGCGATTCACTACACATGAAATCGTACGAAACCATAGTGGCACCACAGATTCAAACAGCTAAAAAATGTAATTTAACGCCCTACTAAAGAAATTTCCCATATTTTGGAGTGTCCCATGTGAACTTTCAGTCCTGCTTTAAAAAAAAATGTTTCCATTCTTTATGAAATGTTTCAATCTCCAGAACGAACCGCCAAGTTTTCTTCTGCTCTCATTAGAATGTTCATTGCGTATTTGCGTGTCAGTGTCATAGGTCATTGTTTTTCTCTTTAAAAGATAGAATATTTTGATTCCTTTTGAGAAAACACTATTACAGCGTTCTGCCCCGGAGATGATGTTTCCCATGAAGAACTTCCGGTGGAAAGGACATCCTACTAATGCCATATGCTAGAAAATCAGTATACAACGCCTACAAAGAAGAAACACCATCTGGTACAAAATTCTAATCGACAACGTTCAGTGGTTATGACTAACTATACGAGAACGATCAAACGATCAAACACGCGTATAAGCACATTATATATATTATTGTTATTATATATGTATATATATATATAAAATTATTTTCCATTGACATAAATACAATATGCATATATTTTACACATTGCAAGGAGGTATTATAAGAACTAACAGCAGTTTAATCAATAAATAGATTGGCTTTGAACTGGAAATTTTTCAATTTTTGTTTTTCTCGTCATGTTTTAAATGACCTTGTCTGTTTATCTTGGAAAGATCACGCTATTAAGAGACAGACTTTTGTCTGTTATTATCGTTAGAGCTGCTCCCGAAAGAATAGTACTGACAGACTTTTACATTTTTACTCCCGTCTAGTGTTAGATTTTCAGTTTTATTTCTCCTAGTTTTATGTACATTCCATGTACTACATAAAAGAAGATAAAATTTTCCATGTATGTGTGTGTGGGGAGGGGGGGCAGAACAAACGCTTCCTGCAGCTTGTAATGAGCTGAGAGTCGGGGGTACATTTTATCAGTTATGAATTTACATTTTTATAAGACAAAAAACTGTTTAACTTAACTAGTTAACTGTTTAACTAGCTAGTAGAGTTAACTGTTTAACTAGTTAAGTCAAACAGTTTTATTTATCATTGACTCAAGTCCCGGTTAAACGTGTGAGTACTAACCAATCATATTACTTCTCCCTAGGAAAATAAAATATCTGCAGCTATAAGTTCCTCATTGTGAAGGTGGATATCACCAAAACCTTAAGACGTTGGAAGAAAATAATTCAATATTTTTAGAAGAATGATTGGGCTCGAGGTGGTCAAGTGGAAATGTGCCGACTTTCGTTGCTGAGGGTGCTCGGATCGAATCCCGGAACGCGCCAATAAATATCTCCATATCTAGGCCGGATATGGACACGTTAAATCAGTAGAACAGTAAAGTTCCTCTATGAAGGTCAGAGAGGGTGGGAGAGGGTACGATCCCCCCAGATGTCGCCCCTAGGGGTGCCCGGTCAAAATTGAGATGGCAACTAGCTAAGACTATACAAATATATAAGTTCAAGGCGAGAAAACTTCGAAATACTTCCAATAAATAGGCAATTAAAAAATTCTGCGTTGGCATCAATCTGAAAAGAAGATAGGGCCCGAGGTAGCCTTGTGGTTGCGCTTCGGCTTTCGGTGCTGAGGGTTCGCGGATCGAATCCCGACAAGCGTCATTAAATACCTCCGTGTCTATTCCGGATATGGGCACGTTAAATCGAAAGTCCCTCTATGGGGTCAAAGAAGGTGGGAGAGGGTACGATCCCCTCAGGGGGTGGTCGGTCAAAATTGAGTTGGCACCTGGCTAAATCGGACTCCGACCTTTGTGGTGCTATTCAAATCCGGAGCCGCACACTTCAGCTCGAAGCCTATATGGACCTGGTCTGGAATTACATTCCCGCCAGGGGTCATAGGAAACAACAACAACAACAGAAGAAGAAGAATGATTTTTTTTAAAAGGTGTATCATCTAAACTTAACTATGAACAATTTATAATAGAAATAAATTCTTGATAGGTTAAAATACCGTTTCTATTATGTGCGTCTGTACATTGGAGTATATATACTGCTAACACTTTTAAAACAAATGAGCATTTCACAATGCGTTACCTACAAAGATTAACCAAAAGTAAGGTCCTTTGGGTTGAAATGTCTCTCATTGCTATTTCGGTTCTTTGATAATAATAGCATATTAGGAATGGTTTTATGCCAAGCTGTTAGTAAACGACATGCAGAAAAGAGAGGACACCAGAATATGCAAATCAACGGCACCTCCGAAAAAACGAAGTCCAATTTTCCCTTTACAGAATTTTAAATCCCTCCCGTACAACATAATTAACTGAAACTGCTTGGAAAGAAATACGAGGAAAATCTCTTAAAATATTTTACCCGTTGAACAACGGAACCTTTCAATTTCACGAGCCCCTTGACCCCCATCCATATTCGAAGGGGGGGGGGGGGATTCACGTAAGACTTTCATCCAGGATTTTCAAGGCAATCCCCAGGAGATCCAAAGATCCTGCCCCCACGTCCCCGTAGATATAAAAAATGGAGAGTGAGAGCTAAAAAAAAATCCTTTTGTGTTCGGATTCCCTTTTTAAGCTGGCTATAACAAAGGAAGATTGTTACATTTCTGTCGTAAAAGGGAAATACTTTTGAAAGAACTTATGTCGCTCTGGTTTTTTAAAAAAGTATTTATCATGAATGGTAGTGGATAATGAGGCAAAAATTATCTTATTTTTTGGGTCACTTAGCGCAAATGCATTTTCTCGCCGCGTGACGTCATCTCGAATGACCCGAAATATTTCCACCATTAATAACATTCAGTGCTACGGCAGAAACTACATGATGCCAAGCGCAGTTTGTAAAGTCACCTGGCACGTACATATATATTTCTCATGCATTCCCGCAGAAGTCTTGAACGGGTTTGATATTATATCACGGTATTTTTAGCTTTAAAAAGGATTAAGGCTGCTGTGTACTAACCCTATTCGATTCGCTCATTTCAAAGTTAGCCTGTGGAGATAATGTGTCTGCTATTGAGAGCTACATAAATGGTTACAAACCCGTCGGACGGGTTTGTAACCAGTTGCGCCGTGTGCGTGGCTCCATTCAATTACATAGGTTGCGACTCATCACGGACTGATTTGTGATTGGAGTCAGTTATCAGTTTCTTTTGAGTTGCCCCGTGTGCAGACGGCCTTATAGTTTGTCAGGCATTTAATAGTTTAAAACTCTTTCTTAAAACAGTTTTGTTTTATGTGCCTCTTTTATTGCTTTTATTTTAGTAATTAATGCATGAATAATTAAACTACCTTTAGGTGTATCTTTTGGTTTACTTAAAATAGTCATTAGGACATAGAAACCGTTATTAATTCATTTGAATCACACCACTGGTTACTTACCCATTAGCCATCAGAAAAAAAAACTCTTAAGGAGGGCGTTTTGTTAATACATGACAGATGCATAGCTCCTAAATTAATTAATATAAAACTTGAGGTATATCTGACTCGGTATTTTCCCACTTGTGAACACTATTGTCAGATATTCTAATCTATCTAGACCAAATAAACTAAATTTAACATTTTTAATGCATTATTTTAACGGCTTTAATGAAATGATTTTTCTCTCAGAATGAAAAGAAAAAAAATAAATCTCCATTGATACCTTAAGCCGTTAATACCGTAATAACCAGGGGGCTTTCAGCGAGAAAAAAATGTAATAAACCAAGATGTCATCTCAAAAAAAAACCTAGATTGTTATTGAAAAAATCAGCTTTTTTAAAACCATATTTTTTATTATTAAAAATTATATAAATAATACAAGATAATGCATACTCCATTTTCTAAGGTTACTTGACGTTAAATTAAAGTTATTTTATTTAATTGTCGGCACATTGAATCCATTTTATCATTCACCTCCAAATTAATTGGCTGAATATCATTCTGGTTTTGTTTTTTTAAATGCGTGATTCTTATCGTGTAGAAATGCTCCCTCTATTACGCATTTTAACAGTTTTGTTTTAGGTATCCAAATACGAAAATTTTTATACCTGTCTATTTATTTGGCCATCATACGATCGTTTACTGTTTCAGCTTTAAAAGGACGTTTGTGTTTTGTTGTGACTCTATTAACTTTTTTTTTTTAAACTCTCTGGATGCACTCAAAAGAAAGAGGAAAAAAAGTCAAATGGATCATAAAGTGTAAAAAAAAATTCCATAATTGGGACTAATAAATCCATCTTTGATATTACGTAATTAATATCAAAATTCTGGAATCGTTTCGTAAGAGACAAATATATCTCGATTCAGTCGAAATGATCGCCACTTGTATTATTTTACAGTCATTAATTTACATAATTACGAAATTAAATTACATATTTAAATAATTAAATTACATATTTAAATAATTAAATTACACAATTACATAATTAAATTACATAGTTACATTTACATAAATAATTATGCTTAAAATGATAAATAAATATCAATTTTTGCCACTTTTTAACTTAACAGGGAAAAGCCCGGATTTCCATACATATCTTTAAAAAAAAAGAAACCATAAACCCATACGATCACTAAAAAACCCAGCCCTAGTAATAATCACTTATCTCCGCAAGTGTCATTTTTCATGAAATCGTTCACCATATTTTTAGATAATCGCTGACTCAAGGAGATATTCTCAAAATTCAAAGAGCACTATTAAAACTTTTTCAGAAATCTCAGGAAGGGCATAGTCCTGTTGTACATAAACCTCAGTCCTTTCACTCAGGACACGGCACGTTTAATAGAAGTCCATGTGGAATACACGGATGCCCCATTTATATTTTCTGGGAATTTACTGACCATTTGCGCTAAGTAGGTTCCACATAAATAATCCGGGAAAAAGAAAAAGCTCCTTTGAAATCATCCAGCTTCCAAAGAAAAAAAATATTTAAATATATTGCGTCTAATCAGTGATACGCGATATAAACGATTTAATCAATAATGATCAAAATAGAGAAGTTCGAACAATTTAGAAATATTTTGAGTTCAAAAATTATATATATATATATATATATATATATATATATATATATATATATATATATATATATATATATACAGTGGAATCTCGATCGATCGTTTTCGGGTCCATCGTTTTTCCGTTTGTGTCGTTCATTTTATCCAGTCCCAACAATCATATTGCTTTCATATGTTTCCGCATCTATCGTTTTCCCGCATTTATCGTTCATTTCAATAGGTCCCTTGGAAAACAATAGATCGAGATTCCACTGTGTGTATATATATATATATATATATATATATATATATTGTATTTCTCGGACCATAAGACGCACCGGACGATAAGTAGCATCTCACATTGTACGGATATAAACAATTGATAGGAGGATTTTTAGGAAAGAATATTTTGTATTTTGCTAGGTATACAAAGATATTTTTAATTTCTTTATACAGTGTACATTTCTATGATTAATTACATAGCAAACTTTAATGTTTCAGCTAGTTATTCCTTTTCTACTTGTTAATGCAGTTAAAAACTTATTATTCTCATAATCTTACAAATTCCAATTTAAGTTTAAGACATTTAAAGGAATATTTATCATAGGGTGTATAATTTTACATCTGAATCCAGATGTTAACACAGGTTACTGGGTTAATCGTTGCCGACGAAGATTAAAATATAACTCCGCTTGCAATGCATTTGTTATGATCACATTTAGGAGAAGGAAAGAATATTGTGTATTCGGTATGCAATACTATCAGCCAATTCATTTTCCTTTCGGGGAAATATCCCTTCAAAGACTGCCCCTGACAACAGATGCAACATGAATTTCACAGTCTTATCTCTTTCCAAAACTAATTGGATACACCATCGAGTAAATTCAAACGCGGAATTAGTATGAAATTATCACGTGTTGCTTCACGGTCGTAAAGGATTAGCAAGTCAAATCATTTCAGGATTTGTGACTGCTTAAGAATGGATGATATATATACCCCATTATTCTAAATTAAGAGGCAATTTCGAACTGATGGGAGTTTAAAACCACTCAGAATATAGTTATAGCCTCCGAAGTTTGACTTTAAATCGGGAAAGTCGTTGCCGAATGAACCGAATGAATTAATTTATTGCCGAAAGGCACCAAATTTCATTCTTCACTTTCAATTTCGGAGATCAAAATATAATATTCAAAAACAGAAATTTTATTGAAACTGATCTATTATCATTTTTCTTAAGGACAAAAATGTAATTTTAAATCCTGATAATCAGTAGGGCCACCATTACCTCTATTTACTACGATAATTCATCTAGACAAACGTACTACTGAATTTTGGTAGGTTTCGATAGGAATAACCTTCTTTACGTCCTGTATTATGATGACCAGAGAGGATGTCCAAGAACGCTACTGCGACAGATATTCAGATATCGCCCCATATCATCTGAAATCGTCTACACTATATTAATAAGACTATACTGACATGCAAACTCAATCTCAATAAAACTTGCTAAATCCGCTGCGCTCTAAGAAAGGGAGCTGTATCTTGTAATGAAGTTGATGCCATCTCTATTGCATTGCACAGTCGTAATTTCATCAAATGCGAAACTTTTATCGAAGGCAGGCTTTGATTTGTTAGACGACACTTCCTCTAGTTGCCGCCCATATAATATAGAGGTTAGTGTTCTGAGCTGCCATGCAGTGGGCTTGGGATCAAATCCCGAATGAGGTTTGATCGTTCCCGTGTCGTCCCTTTCATAGAGTTGCGGACTATGGCAGCAGCTCTGGTGGTTCCCCGAGTCAGACTGTCAGATGATTTCAAGAGAGTGAGGAACATGAGCCGCACGAGACGCACTCATATCAGGCGTGCGAATATGATAGTAAATTTAATGTAACTAGAAAATAATGTAACTTGTAGTGATATTTGTTATGTGTAGTGTATGCGTAGTTGTACGATAAAAAGTGTCATTTGTGTTTCTCCGAAAGTATCCTCTTCTGAATATGTCCATCGTGTTCCTCTTCAGCAAGTGTGCAATTACGAAACAGTCAATAAGGTAAGCTCTTTATTGTATCAAAGAAAAACGATCTTTTCACATAGGGAGCAATGCTGGCTCACGTAAATAGTAACCCCATGCTAAAGTAGCCAGCTATACTTCGCGAATGTTCATGGGCCAATGTCACAGAAGTAGCTACCGTCAGAGACAAATACCTACCACACTGAGGAGAGAAAATAACAACTTTCCTTAGTTCCTTTTGAATATGATTCCTAACGGCCTCCTCATAAGCAGTACAAGATGAGTAATATTCTAATCTTCGTGTCCAGTGCTAAACATAATAAAATGTGCTAATATACGGCGTTACGGGAAGATGCGTTACGGGATAATATGTGCGTTACGGGAAGAATTATACGCTTTATGGATTCATATTCCTTACATGATTTTAACTTGAAAGAAATTTCAAACGCTATAAAGACATTTTCACCCATATTTAGCCCGGGACACGATGGTAAGTGAAATGCGGCTCGTCTGCAGATGAGGAAATCTCTCAGTGTGATACCTTTAAGTAAATGATATCTATTTCAGCACGATGGACAAATTAATGTGCAAGAATTAACACCGCACAACGTTAGGCCTACCTTGACTAGCCTCGAGATGAAATTCCATCTCGTGAAGCACAGGTGCACATCTCATGATGCACAAAGAGGACAGCTGTGTAGACAAAGTTCGTGCGCACCAGGAAAATCAAGCGAGTGTGATATCGCCAGGATAAATATGAAAGGTTCCAAACGGCACAAAAATGTCTCAAAGGAAAATAGACCTTATCAGCCTTTAAACAAGGCAACAGTTCTCATTCTTTTTTTCAGCAGCTGCATCATAGTACTCAACAAAAAGGTTGTTGAGAACAAATATAATGAAAGCTTTATAGAATCCACAAGAAAGCAGAAAATTGGCATATCGGTTCCAACTCTTGTAATTCATCCAAAGAGACAACTGCATCTCATAGTTTAAAGAAATGCTGCACTAGATATTCCGAATCTATAGTTCTATCCTTCTTACGGATAATCAGTTTGGCGCATTACCCCAATGACTGCAACCACTGATTGGAGAAAAGGCTAAACTGGAGGGAACTTTGGTTGCGAAGCTTTCTTCCTAATTTTCGAACAGAACCGCCGATTTCCGTCTAATACCAGACGTTTACCTAAATAATAAACAGACAGTAGTACTGCAATAGCAAGTTTGGAGATTTATTGGATTTATTGGTTTCTAGACAGCGTCACGCTATTATTTTGCCCCACGAGGGCTGAACAGACCAGTACCAACAGATGCTTTATTGAGAATTTTAAACAACTTTATTTTACGGTGCATATAATGCTGGGTCGTCTTGTTTGGTTAATATTTTATCTATAAAAATACAGAATAACAAAATGAGTTCTAGAAAATCAGGGAAGCAAACTACACTGCATAAACGTTACTGGAGACAAGTCAATATTTTATCAACATTATGCTCTCTGTGCCACTACGGAAAAAAATTTAGTCGAAAAGTAGAAATAAACTAGTCACACAAAATAAAATGATAGCAAGTAAACCCTCTCACACACTACATATTTTAGCGAATAAATTCAAAATTCCACGTAACATGCTAATTTTTAAATCTGCCTGAAACGCTCAGCCTTGTTGAATCTACCATAAAATACATTCTTACGACGAAACTCATGGAATTAAAGAAAACTGAGAAGGAAAGTTGTAGATTGAAATATAAAGAACTTTGATAGTTCCTACACATTAACTTGAAATTTAAATCTAACCCAGCAATGTATTAAATAAAAGATATCTGGAAATGGAATAATACACTTGAAAGAGAAAATTTAAAAAGGAACTCTTCCGCATTTTGAGAGCTACAGTGTCTCCTCAAGCGTGATTTTAGCGAAGCTCGCACGACTTTCTTCCTTTGTTCTCCCTTCATGCCTGACAGCCCAACCTAACATTACAAGACCCAAGTTTCTCTTTTGAATGAAAACGTGGCGCTAAATTATAAAATTATCACCCATTAAGTTGGAGTCCCAGATTATTTTGCTCTTTAGTAAGGGGCTACAACTTTCCTCAAAATATTTTTTTTTACGGATTTTACGATTTCGAAAACCTTAAAAATCAATCTAGGAAATATTTATGATATTTATAAATATTTTGATTAAGGTTATAAATATTTTGATTAAGGTTTTCAACAAAAACATTTAACTCTTCCCAAATATTTATTTTTCATATTTTAATTTCTCGTCACACTATAGTTTATATACAGGGGAGAATTTCTTGATAAAATATTTTATAACTTTTCAGCTTAAGAGACATTACAGCAACGAATTAAAATACTTTTGCAAACCAAGTTCCTGGTCTGTTTAGTAAAAATTATGTAACAGCTCAAATTTAAAAAAAAAATAAGTAGTTAAGTAGGTTAATCCTTAAAAGCTTCCAACCAGCAGATCAGTGCTATGACTTGGAAGTATCAGAAAATCTTATTTTATTACTGACTGCGACGCAAGTGAACGTACATTGTGAGTAAGACGTTGACAATTAAAGAGACATTTAAACAAGATTATTCAACAACTTTACAGAGCAAAGCAACAACAACAACATAAAACTAAAAAATCAATCACGTGAAAATGCGCCTGGCGCGCCATCTCTTCGAGAGAATGTCAGTGAGAGCAAACAGTTACTTTGGTACATTGGAGACACCACACGAGTCCTTAACTAAAGGCTTATAAATGTTCCTAATTTTATTAGTATTGTTGTTTATTTCAGTTCAGAAAAGCAATACTGAGACCCCGTTCGTGGTCTGTGGTACAGTTGGTTGAGAGCTCTACGGTCAATTTTCCTAATTAGATCGGGACCTACAGTTTATAGCTGATTCGGAATAGCTAAGAACATCCATGTCAGAAGTAAAACTCGAACCTACAGGTTCTGGGACCGAATGCAACGCTGTTTGTGGTGCAAATTTGCGACTACGTTTTGATGATGAATTCATACTAAGAGCGAAACCTAAGCTAAAACTCGCAGTGGAGATGCAAGCAATTTTTCCTTTCAGCGATTCCTTCAATGGAGGCTATTCTCATGTCTTTTACTGTCATTTTATTGATGAATAATTAACAGCAAACATCAATAATGCGACGTCACTTGCTGTAACTAATTGCCATTACTTTAGTTATAAATCCTATTTTAAAATGGTTTTAAAGACAGTAAAAATGGCCATCAAAATAACCGTCTAATTATGTTGTAGCGAGAAAACTTGTTTCGCTCTTATTAATTCCACTGACATGGCATCGAAAATAGGATGCTTACGTCCCATGCCAAATAAAACTAAAAATGATACCTGTTATAAACCTGAGAGCACCACTGGTCTAACGTAACTTGCAGGGGATTTATTTCGTAAAGAATCAATGAAAGAAACTGGGGAAACCACGAAGTCCTGTCCTCTGGTCTATTTAATAAAAATAATGCTTTCAAAGATTAGTATCACAGTGAGTCCTTTCTTGTAAGGAAATACGATGATTTCCCAGGAGGAGCTGAGTAAAGAACTTTTAAGAAAACCTCAGGAAATCCACCAGAGAAAAATTTTTCCGTTGTTATTTTAAAGAATTTTCTGGAACTTTTGTCGACTAGAGACTTATAAAAGACAACTTAACTTGAAAAATGTTTCACGCTGCGGCAATTCCAAAATAAGTCATAAAACGTTATTTTTATACTCCGTTACGTCACTCTAATTGGAAGAAAACAGCTCGGCGAAGGCTTAAAAAATTCAAAGTTACTTATTTTAGGGAACATGTGTTAATATTTCCTATCATTTTCTGCTCGCTAACCATATCATTTAAGTTTGCTTTCCTGTCTGCAAAATTCTAGCGTAATTCTACAAATAATCTTGCACTTGAGAGCCATACCGGGGGAAAAAATCCAGATCTTAAGGTTGCTGTTTAATACCCCTACTGGATTCGTTTACCTCAATATTAACCTATGGAGAAAATATGTCTACTATTGACAGCTACATAAATGCTGATAATCGAATAAAAATGATATTTTCAGGTAGCCCGAACTTTTCTATCCCTTGCTACAAAATTCATTTTATACATTTCGTCCACCAAAGTAATTTAGGAGCGTTTAAAATACACTATACCAAATTTTTTCCCCGAATAATTTAAATTTTAACATAATATTTGCATTTAAAAAAAAGAAAAATGCTCCAAGGTGTAAAATTTCTTTCTCTACTACGGACTGCAATTTAAAAAGAAAAAAAAAAACTTTCGATCCAAGTCGGCAATCCATGGGCACATATTCTCCATAGAGTAACATTGAGTTGAGCGAATCCAATAGGGTTAGTACACAGCAGCCTTAATTAGGAGGAATGACATACTCACATAATATGTGTAAACGATAACGGAAAGGCGGTGGGCCGAAGTCCAGGATCCCTTTCCTTATCTACCGAGCAAAAAAGCCGAAATCAAAGCAGGACTGATGACAAAGGTCACCACTGCAGCTTTTTTACGAGGCAGGTCAATCCAATGAAGAACTCACTCCAATGAACAGAATAGCTTTCTGACAAGTGTGGGAACTGGAGAAAGGTAGATTTGTCATCTATAGGGTTAAACCAGCGAGAAACTAATTCTGGTGAATAGAAAGGCTCGGTGACAAATGAAAGAATTAATTTATGAAAATTGGGACGGCATTATAAGGAGATAGCGAGCTTAAATCGAATAGAAAGGCTTAAGACAAGTCCAGGAATTAAAGTTGGCTCTGAGAAAAGAGATTTGAAATCAATGTCAGGTGTTAAGTGGTGTAAGCATCAAGTAGCAATAGAGTTTATAAACCTGGGAGGAGAACTGTTGTTTTGTTCGCCATTCTTTGATGTAGTTCGCTACAGGAGAAAAAAAATCTTTTGTTATTGATTTGTCGTTATACTTGCTTTACCACTGGAACTACGACGCAGAACTACTGGAGACTGCCCATCTGCGACGCAGTAAGGTTAAAGGTCTGTTCATATTGCATCCGTCAACGTCAGCGTTAAAGATTCCATTGGCGCTGATTGGTTAAATTGTACATGATCGGAATATGATAGGTCAAAACATTTTACGCTAACGCTCCGATTCAATGTGAACAGCTCTTTAGGATATTAATCATTCTTTAAATATGTTTCTGATGACATTTTAAGGTCCCCGCCGTCAAATCTAGCGCCGATTCAACCTCAGTTTCCTGGCTTTACAACAGGAAAACTAAAAAACCAAGTAAGAGGATCATGGAGACCATTTCAGCTTTTTATCACTTGTAACTCCATAAATCACAGCGTTCTTTAACATCGTTTGTATAAGAGGATGTCCTGAGAGTAATACAGCAAATTTTATATATACTCAGATGACTTATTACAAAAATCCTTGAACTAAATTCAGTACGACACTGATATTGAATTTACAAATTTACTATCATTCCAGATTCAATATTATTCCTTAATTTTACTGTCAACTGAATTTATTCCCGTCTTTCCACCCCTATCTTCAGAGGAGAGTAACAGTTAAACCAAAACGTCACACAAAAGGTAAAATTTTAAACATCGGCAGGGAAAGTAGGCTTTGGTCTTCCTGTAGTCAAATTACAACACCCAACAAAATTGTTTGCGGGTAATATGAATTTAGACATAATTTGTGATAATATATCGTCGAAAATGGAGATAAGTAACAAATCCCTCGACTCTGGAAATTTCCCTCTTTAATCCTACCGTAAACACTATAGCAGTCTTGCCATAATCAGAGATAACGCTGAACTCAGTTAACTACATCGAAGTCGTAATCAAACATTATACGTGTCGGTGCTAAACCAGCAGTTTATGTTTAAGAGAAGTTCATCAATACGGCTGTGAAAGCTTTTCCGATTGCCATCACAGTTGTCAAAGAAATTGAAATCTTAGCACATTGGACATTTGACTCGGATCGTCTAACTCAATACTGGTAGCCCCCCCCCAAGAAACCCGGCAGCTTTCAAAAGACCACATGACTGAAGTTTACAAGCGCAAAAGCTTGTCACGTGAAAGAGAACCGTCACCGAGTATTAAGCGATCTGGAAACGGGCTTTCGAGTCAAGGTTCCGTATCCCGACATTCCCATTAGCGACAAAATGTGGTTTTCCAAATACGTCAAATCAATCCGCTTTGTAGATTCATTGAGTAAATTTCGACGAGGGGAGAGAATAACAGATTCTCCAATATGTAGAAACTGTGGAAATCCCTGATCGATCTAAGTCTTGCTTAGTCATTGATACGGTTCATACAGCGCTGCGATTTATATTTCAATTGATGCGACCCAATATGTGTTTGATTTCACTGATGCTTTGCTTTTCATCATTATTTAACGATTAACAAGATATATAAACGTATGTACGTGTGTGTATGGGCATTCAAAATAGTCTCAAAATATGTACTAAATATGTTATAAAAAAACTCAATTAAAATAAAGTACACGAAAAATTCGCATTCATGCAAACTTAACAGAAATTATATAGGTATTTACATCTAAAAAACTTAGAATATCACTTAATTTTGTAATTCATGTATAATCAAACGAATTCTTCTCTCCATATCGCCTAAGGTATTTAGCAGTGAACTAAGTAATAAACGCAGCAAAAGTACTGAGATACATGCATGATATAACGTTTGATTTGCTCAGATAACCCAGTATTAGAGTATCAACTTTAAATCACATTAAATGTAATATCATCCCGTCATATTGTTTCTAATCTAACACCCTTTCCTTTTAATACATTATTTTTTAATCTTTAACTGAATTTTATTCATAATTTCATGATGAAGATCGTGTTAGAAGCATAACACTTCAAGCTTTAATACTCTTAAAGATTTTAACATATCAAGCGTTATCACAATTTACAAAGTATCTGGATTTCTATCAGTCAAATAATCAAATATAAAAGATGGTGTATAAGTGAATTTTACTTCATATGAAGTATCTTTAAAAAAATAGAAGTATTCTCTAAGCACTTTGAAAGGTAAAAATAAGAACTTCCTTGCACAAGTCCACCACCCCCCCCCCCTCCATCTCAAAAAAGGGGATAAAAAACAGTTGAAATTAAATATATCTTTTTCTAAAGCTTCTTTACCAATCAACGAGAATTTTTTTCGGATGAAATCCTCAACTCAACTTGTGAGAAAATTACAGTTTTGGTTGTAACAATAAAACTTCGTATCACATTCATTTTCTTTCTTCAAAGTAGAACTGAGGCCGTGGCAGGAATCACACCCACCATCATTAACACCCTGTACCGTTATGCTAATCAATGAAGAACGTGCCATGTGGCTGATAAACTTCACTTTTCCTTCCGCAAAAAGAAAAGTGTGTGCCAGTGCCTATAACTTGGTTGGAAATAAATCTAAGTTCCTTAAACCAAGCCGATTCAGATTGTTTTCTTTCGTTGAAAACGTGCCTGGGGTAAGAAACGAACTCATCATCTTCGGTACTCTAACCAATAAACCAATTTTCAAGTCGTTGATCAATCTTACTAGGTTTCAAGAAATCTAAATAGACCAGACAGAACTTTTTTCTGACTATAACCACTGAAAGTGTCGAAGAATAGAACGAGACTCAGGATATTTTGTATTTTGTATCTTCATGTAAACAGACAGAATCCATATCAGTGGAGTCAAAGCATTTGAATAAAAAAATGGAAAAGTTTTTACTTTTACGGGACCGATTTTCATTTAATAGGCATATTTTCCAAAAAATTTACCAAATTATAAACTTTAATGAAATAAGATACTACCCTTTGAGCCATTTTTCTGTCAGTTCGTAAAAAAGAAGCTTTTTGCATAAATTGCAACATAATATGCAATATTTGGTCGCAAGTATGGCTGACTTTTTTCTTAAAAGCCAGTTCCGGTAATGCTTTAAAAGCAGGTTTTGGTGGATAGAGGTCTCAGACTAAATTTTACCAAAATATCCTGTGGTTTATTCTTGTCTGACGCTTTAGCAAGGCTCACATGTTTTCTTGTACAAGGAGACTGACGTTGGTCTTGTAAATCACAGACATCTGCATGTAGGGTTCACCTTCCAACAGCGAAATATGACTACATAACTCCAAAAACTAACCACCCGTTAGGCCATCACTACAGATGCTACCTTTAGTCCTCAGTCCTTGAAATACCATGGAATAACAGAATAGACCACAATACCTGATATTTCTGTTGCTTTCCATCTCTTTAATTGGTAGTACAAAGCTTTTATATACCTAACACATTCCTTTCTTGAATTCATTTTGCTTACATTAAGATTTCCCTTATATTTGTATCTACGAGTATTTAAGATAAGTAACTTTCACCCCTTCAATAGATCGTTTGTCCCTTCAGTGATGTAGCTGGAAATGACCAATTGAAATTAATGCGCAATGCCTGTACATAGGTTGCTAATAAATTAGTGTAAATACATAAAAAAAACTCGTATGCTTAAGCCTATGTTCATAATCAAATCCTTCAAAGCAGTCTTCTTACAATTCCTGTGCTTAGCCCCAAACGTGTAACCCTGTAATCTGTGAGAAGTGTGTTTTTTGTGGATATGCGTACGCAATATTACTAAAAGAATCCTTTATGCTGCCTGAGAAAATGTGAAAACCTATTAAGGGATCAGAGTGGAGAAAACACTCCGACTTCAAAGGACCTGAAGTCTGAAAACTAGGATGCTCCAATATCTCGCTGCTGAAGTTATTTCTTGGACAGCTTCATCACCATCAGTGCAAGGAAACAACTTATATTTCGGCGCTACAAATGTGGTAGAGAAATGCTCATCCTATCATCCGTCGTCTTACAGCCAGATGCAAGTGAAACTCTAATCCTGGATAACATGCTGTATATAATGTGTAGGTCTTTTTTCTCCAGACGGGACATTGCACAACAAGAAACGGAAGATAGTTATTCTCTTGCAGCCATAATTTAGAAAGTTGCATAGAGAGTTGGTGATTTTGATGATTTTTTCATGCAAGACATTATTTAATATAAGCCTGCCTTTACTTACATGCATCGGAATCAATAAAAAATTTATATACAAAAGGTATAAACCATATTATTTGCATTGCAGAACACGTTTCACGACAAAATTTCTCATGACCTTGTCATCAGCGTAACACACACTGACAGAAAAATAATTTGAATTGAACCAGGGTGTTCCCAATTCTTCAATAAACGAGACTCTGAGGTTATTTTCTCAAGAACATTATCAGAGGCTGAAACGCCGCCTTCAAAGTAAAAACAAAAGCTCAAACGCGTAAAGAGAAAAAAGAAAAAAAGACTAAACATGAAAGTAGGCAAAAATAAGAATTACCGCAAAGAGAATAGCTGTAATTCTTTGCAGAGACTTTCATTTTACTTAAGAGTATATTCTCTTAAGAATATCAGCGCAGATAAAAGGCGAAGAAAATGGGCCGCTTCACCACTTTATTTCTTCGAATTCCAACGCTTTAGAGAAAGAAAAGAGAAACCCGACTGCACTTAACTATTTGTTTTCGGCGGCGAGGCGTGTAAGGAGAGGGGTGATTTCCCCCGGGAGGCCCGTGGTGAGTTGCTCCAGGAATCGACATCCTCACTGAGATCAAGGCCTTGCGACAGAAGGGGCGTGTCGCTAACGAAAGTGGCTCAATTTCCACAGCTGATCCGACTATCCAGGAAAGAAATCGGGTTAAAATACGTTGGTTTTCATTGTTTGGATTGTTTAGATTTTGGAAAATCAACTCGAAGATGGTCAGCCTAGCACTGAAAATGTAATTAGCTTTTAGATGAAATATGCCTCGCTCTAGTACGCAATGTCAAAGTCTAAAGTCTTTGTAAGTGGAGTCTTTGTACGTAATTTAAAGTCTTTTCAAGTGGAGATCTTTTGTGAAGAATACAGTAACAACTCAATAGCCTACTTCGTAGTTCCATGGTCACACTCGACAGTCGCGCATTACACTGCGGAACTAAAACCGCAAAACAATCAAATATACATCAAGTGATAATTGTTAATTAACTATTATTTGCGAGGGAAGATGTTTTGGGAGGAACATGGAGACAAATCACTCGCTTTCTAGGTAGTACCAAGTTCTTCCTCGATTGTCATTCATCACACTACAGAGCTGGAGCCTCAAAGATAGGAACTTGCAGCGATACACCACACGTGGTATTTTAAGCCGAAAAATAAATTATTTTACCGACTTCTCAAATGAAAAAAACCGTTAAATGTAAAAGCACCGTAACGGATTCGTCACGCGCTTTATGTTTAGTCAAATTACCAGCACACACCAAAAGTTGCCAATCAGTCGTCAAAATCCTCTCTTCATGTGTGACTCGCTCTTCCTCTGTTACGAAACTCATGCGAGTAAAGAGCATTGCAGCGATTTCTCATGCTTTACTAAAGTAGAAAAAACATCTTTTCTGGCAAGCGTAGTACATAGAATTACATATCGGTGTTCTATTCGGCGCTTTTTGCATTTTTTAACTCCAGTCGTAAAACACGTCGCTACAGCGCCGTACAACATCCGAAATTCTAAAAACGAGTATTTACGCTGTTTCTCCTAACTGGCAAAACAACGGGTATAATAATTCAGAAAATCAAAAATTTCAGAGAGAGAGAGACAAAGAGAGAGACAGAGAGAAAGACAGACAGACACAGTGAGAGAGACAGGCAGACAGAGAGAGACAGATAGACAGACACAGAGAGAGAGACAGAGGCAGAGAGAGAGACAGAGAGAGAAAGAGAGAGAGAAATACAGACAGAGAGAGATAGAACAGACCGAGAGAGAGAGAGACAGAGAGGCACAAAGAGAAACAGACAGACACAAAGAGAAACAGACAGACAGATAGAGAGACAGAGAGAGAGAGAGATGTAGTCCACCAAAGACGGAACAGTAAAAACTATTTGTCAGAATTCGAATAAAATTTGACCCAGTAAGGGAAACGTAAACAAATAATCGGCCCAAAGCCTTATACTATTCATAAATAAAAAAGTAAAAAGTTTTTCAATCTCTCGCATATCGTCACTACAGCCGTTACATGATTAGTCAAATGCACAATATTTCCCATATTAGAAGGGTAATATCCCTATGGCGATACATTGTACGGGAAAAATCTTAAGAATAGTTAAAAATATCTGAAAACAGGAAAAACGCATTTCTATTAGGTTATTGTATTGGAGCATAGGTATATTGTAACCACATCAAGATAATTAAGTCATTGGAATAAGCCATGGAGTCTGAGAATTAAATTAAGCACGCCGTGGAAAACCGAGCTGATTTTTAAGCATCAAAAGAGTTGAAGTATTCGTATATTAAGAGTTTTGACCAAATTAAAGAAAAAAATTCTTGAAATAGATAGATGCATATAAGGAATAATATTTTAAAAGTAGATTATTTTATGAAATTTTCGATTTAAAAAAAATGAGATACTACTAAGATATATTCATAAGATATCTCATGCTAAGTATAAAATTTTTCAGAAATAGTCACGAGAAAGAGAAATCATGCGCGTGTCACAGTAAAATAATTACAAGATAAAAAAAACTTTTTTATATACCATATTTTAAATTTTCTATTGAATCATATAAACTTGACAATTCTATGAATTAATAAATACTTTTTTAAAATTTTTTTGATGAATTATCCCATCAACTTGAAAGAAATGAAGTTAATTGGAAGTTAACTTGCGTTTAACTTTTCGTTCCCGTCCCGGCCGATAGATGGCTGCACCAGTCTACAAAACAAAATTAACTGAAAATGAATTCAATTCCTGCTTAAAGATGGCTAAAAGTATTAAAATTAAGTCATTGTCATCGTGTTCTGAGCTATTCTAAAAGTTTCAAATGTCTAGCTAGTCGGGAAGTTATTTAAAAATCGATTACAAGATTTGTACTGGACAAACACACACACACAAACAAACAAACAAACAAACAAGAAAGCGAGTTAATAAAAACATGGTAAAAATATGTAAGTAATTGGACCAGTTAACGGCAGAATAGGAAATCCGCCGTACTTTTATATATATATAACCCCCTTCTAAAAAATTAGATTCGAATTTCACAAAGCTGAAGAAGTATAAATACGTTAAAGTACCCATACCACATTTCTAGTTTTATGGATAAATTCCTCCCAGTATGACAGAAAAAAAAATATAAAATAAGAAACTTGAGGGGTAAATAAACCTTCCAGGAAAATGCATGTAATTATCATCAGGTTTCCTGACACTCGCACGGCAAATATTCTCCCTGAACTTTAATTTGCATGAAGAGTAAGATGAGAATGCACCAGTCGCTCTATCCCTTTATAAACATTTCGGGTTTCTTTCCGCGCCAAGTAAAAGAAACCCGCCCCGGCAGCACTTAAGTATTTCTTTATGTGGTAAGTCCAATTTCGATGAGCTACGGACGGAATTTCCCCCTAGAGACTACACTTCCTACAACGGTCTCTCCAGGAGTGTCTGAGGAGCCAAAATAGAAAAACTGCTTCCACTGAATATTTACAATCTGGGGAGAGAAAGTACGAACACTTAACTTTTCTAAGAGACATAGATGTGAATTTAGATACTTTTTTACGGTTAAATACCCAAGAGGAAGCCATCTGACGCTTCCCTGACGATGAATTTTTCACTTGAATCTGCAAAAAATGTTTTGCAAATCTCTTCCATTATTTCGTTAATTTTCGAGTTGAGATATTTGTTTAAGTATAATGCCTGAGCCGGATAGATGATACAATAATGTGATAAATAAAATTAAGTAATAAAACTGAGAAAGCTAAAGAGTGATAAAATTTAAGTAAGCGATAAATATATAATTTAGACAGCTAAGGAAATAAAATTTAAGAATGCGATACTTTAAATTTTATTACTACAGATACTATGTGTTATTTAGCTACTATGCAATTCTTTTGCTACTTAAATTTCATTTCTTTCGAAAGAATACTATATGTATGCATTGCTTTCTTTAGAAAATGGTTTTACCATTCAAACTGTAAAGCCAGTTCAAGTTGAAATTCACAACATTGTAATAGCAACTGATCCGGTATCTTTATCCCGGACAAATCTTTCAAAATACCCTTAAACAATTCTATAATGATATAGGATGAATAAGAAAATCCATCATGATTAACGTTTGTAAATCTCCATACATACCTTAAAAATGCTGTGCATTAAGAAACCTACTGATACTCAATGAAATTCGCTTTAGACAACCCCGTAGAATAACGATTTTGTCTTTTTTTTTTCAAGAACAGAAATCGGAGACATTTTCATTGTGAGAAAAACCTTTTTCATTTTCCGCGGTATGCGGTATCAGATTAAGACTGAAATAAAGAATACTAAAACATGACAATTTACCGTAAGGGGAAAACTTTGACAGATACAAGAACTTTTCATTTTCCGATGGACATCAAAAGGGAAGTTATATTTTTATTGCATTGCAACGCCATGAAGTTAAAAATTTTTTAAAAAATTGTAGGAGTTATTTCGTGAGGAGTTAATTCTACCTCATTGACGTCACATGTAGCATCCGTAAAAAGGAGAACTTATGTAAATGATCGAGTAACTGGGGACAGGCTGCGAATAGCGAAGTTGACCGATGATCCAAACCGTAGCTTAGGAATTTTTTCAAAACGCATAAAAATTTTCTCACACAATTAAATACAGTTCAGCAGGAAATAGATAATGAATTCATGCTGTTCGTTTTATTTCACCTAGAAGTCAACATAGGTGAAATAAAGCGAACATTATTTATACACATATATATATGGTATAAATAAATTTATTTATTTATTTATACATATATATATGTGTGTGTGTGTGTGTCAATATATTATATATATGTAATATAATTTACAAAATTAGTATCTTAAAATCTATCACTCTTTTTCAAAGTCGTAATTTGAACTTTTTTTACCATGGTATGTCATTCGCATTTAAAAATGCGAAGAAAAAAAATCAGTCAGGATAAAATGAATACTCTACATTATATAGAGTAGTATTCCGATTAACATGCAATTTGTAAAATACGATGATAATTCTTATCTTTCTTTAGTTCTAGTGTTTTTCCACTATTTTAAATGTTGCCTCTTTTCACCAAATTATTATTTGAAACTGGAAAAACAATGCATTAAATGCTGATTTCCTTTACTCTCAGCTCAATGACGCTTTTAAAGGATAAAAACTACTTAAAGTGAGAAATATAAGAGAGGAATCTGAAAATGTTCAGCTCACTAAATTGAGGAATATATGAATTTCAATAGACTTTCACGATCGGATCTATATTCTCAAGCAAATTTAAACGCCGTCCCAATTCTAAATTCGCTGTGAATGCATTAAATTATAATTTATTTATTTATTTACACACACACACATATATATATGCATGCGTGTGTGAATATATTATATTTATGTAATATAATTTACAATATTAATATCTTAAACTCTATCACTCTTTTTCATAAAAAGTTAGTGTGTAGTAACAAGAAGTGAGTTCTGACTTGTGTGCGATGCACATGTTTAAATCCTAGAACTGTCCTTGGATTCTATAATATTATTGGATGCTGACACCTGGGATGAACGACGAGAATTCCGTTTCCAGGGCAGATGGACATGACATGTTGTACGGTTAAGACCTACATTCCAGCCTAAGGGAATTTTCATCTGTAAATAGTTCATTTCTCTTTCATTATCTTTATTACTTTAATAAAGACGTTATTAAAAGCATTCCTCTCAATGATTATCGTGTCGGCAATTCTTTATGTGAAATATATAAAACAAACAATAAAAAACACACAAACAAGCAAACAAACAAACACACACACACGAACACACACACAAACACACACACACACAAACACACACACATATATATATATATATATATATATATATATATATATATATATATATATATATATGTGTAATATCTTAATATCTTAAATATTATGCTCTCCATTCTAGCATTTACACTCCCTTTCCTAAATCCAATCCCCAGTAATATTAATTTAACGCTTTAAAACCCTTAGCCACAGAACTTCCCATGAATCGCATGTCTTTGCATTTCTACACGTGCATATGTCCCAATTCAGGAGTGGGTTAGCATCGCGAGCCCCTAAATCTGCTGACCCTACAAATAATAGTTACATGTTCCTCTCGCTTTCTCGCGTTTAATGTTGAAAGGTGATATTATTCCGAGCCGTTCTTCGGAAATGAACGGATGTACTTTTGTCTCTCTAATAAACGAATCTGTCCGACTGCTTCCAAATTCAATTTTTATTCCTTTCAGGCTGAGTCTAGCTCCAGCCATGTAAATATGTGCTAGTTTTCCCTTTCAGATTATAATTTAAGGACGTGATGCAATGGGTATATTACATTTGTGTTTGTTTGTTTGTTTGTGTGTGTGTGTGTGTGTGTGTGTGTGCGCGCGTAAGAGAGAGGTAGAGTGTTTGTGTGTGCGTACATGTTTATTCAAATGTTCTTTCTTTACAAAATATTGACATTCATTTTGGTCACTTTATATTTTCTTCAAAACTAGTATTTCTGCAAAATAAAAAGTAATTCCTATCTGCGGTTAAGGTTTTATATAAAATTGGGATATATTTCAGCATTGATAAAATAGAACGGTTTTGTGTGCATTTCAACTTATCCTGGAATCGAAAGAAGATATATAGATTTTCTTTCAAAAATACTGTTTATTTTAGATGGAAACTTTCCTGATTTACTGCTATATGAGAAAAGTTGAAGGAGACAGGTTGAAATATACATCGAATGCTTTACTTCTGAAATGCAATTCATGAAATGCAGATTTTTGACTCGGATGTGATTGAAGAAGGCATAAAAATGTAGAAAATTGGTAAATCGATAGAATTTTGAGCAGAAAGAGTATGAAATATGAGTATTTTTAAAAATGGATAAGGGAACTTATTTTCTTATTCAGACAGATCAGACAGATATTGTATACATCATGTTTTTGTTTGTTTGTTTGTTTGTTTGTTTATTTGTTTGTTTCATCGATGTTAAGCTAAAATGAGAAGTATGAAACTACTGAAATTTTTTCTCTAAAATTTTTTCGCAACCTATTTGTCTTTCTGATCGTTTTAATAAACATAAAATTTAATAAACATAACTATAATTTTTAATACTAAAAATAATTCAAAAGCTACAATTACAAGGATCTCTATGATCAAAAAAATAATTTTCCAATACGCGATTATACTCAGGTTTAAAGGCAACTGGATTTCACCAGGCTACAACTTTTCTAAGCTTCATTCAAGTTTATAACACCTTGTGACAGGCAATTCAAAGAAATTCACAGGCATATATGAACGTACTAACGGACTTCTAGCAAAAATATTCATCTCCATACGGGTAGCGCTCGGATTTTAAGGCTCCTGTGTACTAACCCTATTGGTGGATTCGCTCACCTCAATGTAAACGCATGGAGAAAATTTATCCAAGGATTATCGACTTGGATTGAAAGATTTTTTTTTTAATTGTACTTTAATAGAGAAAGAAATTTTACACCTTTGGGCATTTTTCGCTTTTAAAGGAAAATGCAAATAATATTTCAATATTTAAATTATTCGGGGGGGGGGGGGGAAATCTGGTATAGCGTGTTTTAAACGCTCCTAAATTCCTTTGGTGGACGAAATTTATAAAAATGAATCCTGTAGCAAGGTTCAGAAAAGTTCAGGCTTGCTAAAAATACCATTTGTACCATGTTTGTATTAACTCGCTTTCTTGTTTGTGTGTTTGTTTGCGTCTGTGTTTGTCCAGTACAAATCTTGTAATCGATTTTTAACTAACTTCCCGACTAGCTAGACATTTGAAACTTTTAGAATAGCTCAGAACACGATAACAATGCATTTTTTTAATAATTTTAGCCATCTTTAAGCATAATTAAATTATCTTTCAGTTATTTTCAGTTAATTTTGTTTTGTAGACTGGTGCAGCCATCTATCGACCGTAACGTGAACGAAAAGTTAAACGCAAGTTAACTTCCAATCAACTTCATTTTCTTTCAAATTGATGGGATAATTCATCAAAAAATTTTTTTAAAAGTATTTATTAATACATAGAATTGTCAAGTTTATATGATTCAACAGAAAATTTAAAAACATGGTATAAAAAAGTTATTTTAACTTGAAATTATTATTATTGGATTATCTGCATTTATGTGGCAGTAAATAGTAGACACATTTTCTCCATGGGTTAACATTGAGGTGAGAGAATCCAATAGGGTTAGTACATAGCAGCCTTAATAAGTTATGGGCTCAAACTGATGATTACGCTGAAGGGAAAGGAATTCTTAATGCGGAATTTCTCTATATTCTTCTAAGCTCGAATTTCTCAAAGTTAGCCTTTTTGTCAGTCACCAGTTAAAATTTAGCCGAATTCCGCATTAAAAATTTCTTCCCGCTCCAACGTCTTCATCGGTTACGCCTTGCTGAGGAGCTCATAGCAAAGATGTAACATAAGTCCAAAGCTGTGTACGTTGGAGATGCATATTTTTGCTTTAGGCCGTCTGCACACGGAGCAACTCAAAAGAAACTGATAACTGACTCAAATCACAAACCAGTCCGTGATGAGTCGCAACCTATGTAATTGAATGGAGCCACGCACACGTCGCAACTGGTTACAAACCCGTCGGACGGGTTTGTAACCAGTTGCGCCGTGTGCGTGGCTCCATTCAATTACATAGGTTGCGACTCATCACGGACTGGTTTGTGATTTGAGTCAGTTATCAGTTTCTTTTGAGTTGCTCCGTGTGCAGACGGGCTTAACCTCCGCCCATTTCAAAAGCTTTATGCATCGCTTTATGCATGAGACGTTTGTCTTAAAAATATATCTTTTTAAATGTTCACTGCATTAAATCCATCCACTAAAAATAGTATTTAAAAAAATAGCTTTTCACTCAAATTTTCAGATAATATGCCCGTTCTGTTAGGACGCTAGTTGGTTTAACATCATATACAATTTCGTACAGAATTAGCAACTGATATAAAATTACTCAACATGCTTCACAATTAACTGTTCTTGAGATCACAGGACTTTCCCCTTGTGGTGCTAACTTAAAACCGGAGTCGCATCACTCAGCCCAATAGCCTATAATGGCCTTGTTCTGATGTAGCTGTCTGTCAAGAGGCATAAGCAACAACAACAACACTTCCATCCACATACCTGATGAATAGTAACGTATTTTTAAAATGTATTCCGAAAGTAAGCTCTTGAATGGAGTTTTATATTTAGTTTCAGTAATTGTTACGTAAAATCTGATATTTTACAAATCTTGAATTTGAAAACCCACAAAACGTTGCTCACAAATTCCGAAGGGCATTTTTAATGTGAAAATTAATTTCAAATATGCGAATAAACACAGGTTCGGATATGGCAGAAATTCAGTATATATGAGCTCCCGCGCAATTTGGCGTGTACAAATGAACAACTCATATAGGCAGTTCTATGTCAAACAGTTTATCCTACAACAAACCTATTCGGATGGAAGGCTTTAGTGACTCGTTCTTAAATAATTTTATAGATGCATGTCTGATACATTGTATTATAAATCGCATGCTTTGCGGTCTATTATATTTGAAAACACTGTCTCTTGTCAGTTACATGCATTCCCCTTCACTGAAACAGTTGAGAGTATACTCACATTTTATCTTTCCACTTTCCTTAATTTTTAATAGTTTGAAAAAACTATGCAAAAAACGCAAGTTTTTCATTAAGAGTAACTACCTAATACATGTGTCACATTGCAAGTAATCATAGTTTTTCTCGCATGAAAAAAGAACTGCATTTGGGACAGAAACCTTCGACATACCGAGCCAATATTATGATGATTGAACTGTCTGTCGCGCCAGGTCGTTAATCAGACCTACAAAATAACATTCTTGCTCTACTTCCCTAAGTGAGAAAAAAAGTTTCACCTCTTACCGGAAATACTTTTTGATTTTATTTTTTAAACTCAAAAGCTAAACTATTTAAATTATTCTGATAAATTTGTATATAAAAAAACAGAAGATCACCTCTTATCGTTTCGCTTTTGCCATTTTTCCAACTCTTCTCTATATTTTGAGAAAAATAAATGCGCAAAACGCCCATTCTTGATTTAAAGTAACAACATAAAACATCTGTCATTGTCGCTTTTTTTTCTCATGAGAAAAGAACTATCGAACAGGAATCTAACCCACCATTTCTGCATCATAAGCCCAACAGTCTAACCGCTGAACCGACGTGCCAAGCCGTGAATCAACCCTACAAAATGACATTTTCCCTCTGTACTTCCCCAAGAGAGTGAATCACTTGGGGAAGCTCACTTTTCTTATCTCTTGTACTTTACATTTCTTTTCGTTTTCCTTTTTTTTGAGGGGGGGGGGGGGGGGGTTATTGATAAAAAAAACTAAACTTGATAAAGATAGTGTTAAATTTTCAAAACATAGAGGGTGTGTTAACCACTTTTCTTCTCGCTTCTCAATAACATCTGTCATTTTACCTACTTTACATTATTTTTCGAGAAAACGACGCATAATACGATAATCTAAATTAAAAGCACTAAAGCCGCATCTCGGAGGTTCAATCCTTTTTTAAGACCAGGCTATACAGTGTTTGGAGAGAGCCTCCTGCTCATCACTGGTATCCGGCCAAGCGTCCTGGTCTGGCCTTGCTCGTTTGAGGTCCGAGACCAATAGAGTCTGCCCTGGGTCGTCTTCGAAGTGGCCATACAAAAAGTATGCACTTTGAGAATTCTACTAAGGTCTTTCCACCTCGTCCCTGCTCCGCTGCTCTTGCGAATCCTTCCCACCTTGAGGACTGTTTAGGTATCTGTTATAAAGCCATGCAATTTATAACTTGCTCAATTGTAATTCAATTGCATCAAAAAAATATCCAATGAAATTATCTCCACTGGGGATGATGCATGCCAAGTATGACAACATTTCGCGTCCTTTGCGCATGCGTTTGGCGTCATATGCATCTTGGCGACATGTCGAATGAACGAGTTTTTCTGATCTCGCTGAGAAGACACTCCTAAAATGTACCTACCATTGACAGCTAATACATAAATGCTGATAATCCAATAAAAATGGTATTTTCAGATAGCCTGAACTTTTACGCACCTTGCAACAGAATTCATTCTATAAATTGCATCCACCAAAGGAATTTAGGAGCGTTTAAAACACACTACACCAGATTTTCCCCGAATAATTTAAATTTAAAAATATTATTTGCATTTAAAAAAAATTAAAAATGCCACAAGGTGTAAAATTTCTTTCTTGGCTGGGTAAGAAAGTCATTTTGGTTATCGGGGTGCGAGGCGACTGGGAGTGTGGAGTTATAGGTATAATCATGAACTTCAAGTTTCTTGTATTAGTTTGACATTAATTGCTTTTTTATATATAATAAATGAAGTCCATCATGCAAATCACCTCGTCTCCTTTATTCCTGTTTGGCGTGAGTCAGAACTTTCTTTATCTATTCTATATGTTAAAACTTTGTGCATCCGAGCCACGTGGATTGTTCATAAAATGAAGGTGTAAATTCCCTTCTTCAAACTTAAATTAAGTCTGATTTATATCTTTGTAGCTTCGCACAGTGATACTTGAATCTGGTGCATTATTAATTTTCCTAGTAATTTTAATTTGTCCATCGCAGTGCTTTTGAATTAGTTTCCACGGCGATCACGGTGTAACAGTATCCCCGTCAACATGCTTGCAGAAGATCAGGATACTGCTGCCTCCCATTTACTCACTCGACAATGCCTCATGGACCTGGTCTAGCATTTGGGTCTAGTCCAGGGGGCTTAGCAACAACAACAACAAGAGCATTAACATTAAATATCTGTCCCGCTGCACGCTAACATTTGTTTATACAATTAATATTCACTATAAATATTTTTCGGTACTATATTGAACACAAGTACACGGAGAGAAAAAAATAATTACAAGATAAAAAGAACTTTTTATATACCATATTTTCAAATATTCTGTGGAATCATATAAACTTGGCAATTCTATGTATTAATAAATACATTTAAAAAAAACTTTTGATGAATTAACCCATCAATTTGACAGAAAATGAAGTTTATTGGAACTTAACTTGCGTTTAACTTTTAATTCCCGTTCCGGCCGGTAGATGGCTGCACCAGTCTACAAAATAAAATTAACTGAAAATAACTGAAAGTTAATTCAATTCTGCTTAAAGATGGCTAAAAGTTTCAAAAAATGCATTGCCATCGTGTTCTGAGCTATTCTAAACGTTTCAAATGTCTAGCTAGTCGGGAAGTTAGTTAAAAATCGATTGCAAGATTTGTACTAGACAAACACACAAACAAACAAGAAAGCGAGTTAATGAAAACATGGGAAAAAAGGGGGGTCAGATGCTAGAATAAGTGGTTTTTGAAGCCATTACAGTGATACAGGCAAGTTAAGCAACCCACTTCCGCATTTGTGAACGAGAGTGCGAGTAAGTTAAAATGCCGGTTACTGAGTTATCGAAATTACCGTGTCACGTAACACATGGCATGAGTATTCTTGTTACGTGAACTCATTTAAGGCTGCTGTGTACTAACCCTATTGGATTCGCTCAATTTAACCTATAGATAAAATGCGTCCAAGGATTGCCGACTTGGATTGAAAGATTTTTATTTTAATTGTACTTCGTAATAGAGAAAGAAATTATATACTTCACAGCATTTTTCGTTTTTTTTTTTAAATTAAAATAGTATTTTAAAATTTAAATGATTCAGGGGGAAAAATCTGGCATAGTGTGTTTTAAACGCTCCTAAATTTATTTGGTCGACAAAATGTATAAAATGAATCCTGTTGCAAGGTGAAGAAAAGTTCAGGCTATCTGCAAATACCATTTTTATTGGATTATCAACATTTATGTAGCTGTAAATAGTAGACACATTTTCTCCATAGGTTCACACTGAGGTGAGAGAATCCAACAGGTTTAATACACAGCAGCCTTAAGCATTATTTTAAGTATTTGAAATATAAATCTTTAAATTTTTGCTTGCCTTTAAACTTGGCAGTTTTCAAAGGATTGAAAACATCATAGTGCTTTAAAAATTTCAAAATGCATGCAAAAAATTATAAAAGGACGTGTTTTAAATAATACAAAGATAAAACGAGAAATTAATGTATGATATTAAAAGGTAGATCACAACAAGAAATTATAAATCAAAATAACAGGAAATAACTAAAAAATTTCAGGTAGTCTCTTATATCGAAACTACCGCGGGTTATTAACGTAGGATTACTTATCGTTGAATACCTCTTTTGTATGTATAGATATATATGTATGTGTTATGTATATATGTATCTATATATTTGTCCACACACACACATATATGTCCATATACATATACATATATATATATATATATATATATATATATATATATATATATATGCCAAAATTTTCTTGCATTTTGGTACTTTTCTGTTTACTGCTTGCCCAAGCGATACAAACTGGGTTTAGCATGATCCCAAAATTATAACTCGCGACGCAGGACATCTGAAATTTTGCTTTCCGGAGGACCGTTATGGAGGAACGCTATCCTACGTTAAAACAATATCTGGCTATCTCCACAAATAAGAATTGCTGCATTTTTATATTCCTGTGTAGAAGAAGTTTCACCCTTTTGGAGTAGAATTTTTTTTAAATGTATCTAAATATATCTTCTTTCCAACAAGTGATCGTAGATCTTGATCAAAAGCGATCACTAATCTTCCCAGAGAAAGCGGTATTCCTCTTCTCTGTAGTTTGAATTTTCCTCGAAATTTTGTGCATTTTTCTCGCCAAGTCTCCATTGATGATAGAAATGCCGCTGAAGGGGGGGAAATAGCACTTTAACTGTCTAAGGGAAAAAACATTAAGCATCTGAAGAGCTGCATGGAACTACTTGATTTCCTTGGGGGGGAATCGGCAAAAACCCTACTAGATACTTCAGGAAGTACAACCCTTCAGGAATATACAAATAAATTCTTTCCGAAATTCGGTATGAGTACGCATTCGAAACAAAAAAGGTCCTGGATTCTTCAGTATACTTCTTCGAAAAAAAACTTCTCATATTTCACATATGAGACACTTGAAGGTTTGGCTGCGGTTGAAATTCAAGTAAAGTAAATAGTAAGTTCGATGGCAGATAGAAGAGTTTGTCGAATTTTATTCTTTTCAGAATATATTTATATTCGGGGAATAGTTTTCTCCGTTGATTTTCAAATAAAAGGCATATTGTTTAATTTAATTCGAAATACGAATAGAACCATGGCATAATTTAACTTTTCGCCTTCCCCTCAAGACACCCATACCTACAAACCAATTCCTATACATGTGTGTGTAATAAAAGTTTAGACTTCAAACATGATAAATTTGATTATACATAGAACTGTATTATAATGCAATGTATTTTTTCATCGAAGAAAAGCCTGTGATCCACGGGAAATATATTTATGCATTTATTCTCACGCAAATTGATACTGAGCACAAAATGAATTCCAGTCTTTCGTAAAAAGAACTTAAAACATATTTAAAATATAACTTACAAAAAAGTTTAAGCTTTAAGACTGCTGTGTACTAACCCTATTGGATTCGCTCACCTCAATGTTAACCTATGGAAAAAATGTACCTACCATTGACAGCTAATACATAAATGCTGATAATCCAATAAAAATGGTATTTTCAGATAGCCTGAACTTTTACGCACCTTGCAACAGAATTCATTCTATAAATTGCATCCACCAAAGGAATTTAGGAGCGTTTAAAACACACTACACCAGATTTTCCCCGAATAATTTAAATTTAAAAATATTATTTGCATTTAAAAAAAATTAAAAATGCCAGAAGGTGTAAAATTTCTTTCTTTATTACGGAGTACAATTTAAATAAAAACTAGTTGGTACACATCAAAACATGACGGCTAGATAGTAAATAAATGTACAAATACACAAATTATAATCAACACATCATTGCCAAATGTTAAAAATCAATGCGCAGAAACAATTTTAAGCGGCCTCGGGCTTAGTGAGTATCTAAAGCCAGGTTTAAAAATGTCACTGAGCATGAGCAGAAAGCAATGTTTTAATTGTAAATTATCGATAATTAAGCAGCTCGAAATAAACAATTTCCATCAGGTTTAATGTTATATTTCACAAACATAATTATCATAAAAATAAAAATAGCAGAGACTCCTTGGCTAGAGAACTAGAGACTCCTTGGAATAAACGTGTTTATCGTTAAAAACATATCACTGAGCATACGCAGAAACAGTGAGTTTCTAAAGACAGATTTTAACATGCCACTGAGCATGCACAGAAATCAATTTTTAATTGTAAATTATCGCTCAATAATAGAAATTGCGGTTACAAAAACCAAATTTGACAAATCTACAGATTACAATCTTTCATTTAAGAACAAAATGAAGTAAATGGGTGTAGCAGTTTTCTCTCACGGACTGCTCAAAAAGTCGGGTTAGCAACTTAAATATATAGATATTTAAATGCAAGTCGGAAATCTGTGGCCATATTTTCTCCATAGGTTAACATTGAGATAAGCGAATCCAATACGGTTATTACACAAAAACCTTAAGTCGAACTGGGAAACTTAATGCTGCCAAGATTCCTGGGGGTAAATCAAACTATAATTCAAATAACAAACATGAGATTCATTAACACTCCTTGCGTATACGCAATAGGTCCAAGGCACAAATTATCAAATTTCACTTGCATTTCACAACACTTCACTTTTTAAGCGGGAAACTGAATATTCCGTGTAAACTAACCTGCGAGGAACGGAAAATTCTGTTTTTACTTGCCTTATACTTTCTGGTAGTCGATTCAATATCATGCGCTTAAATCTAGCTTATTTATGTGCGACACATTCCCAAACAGTTATTTCCTTCGTTATTAAATTGATATTTTATTCAACGAGACTAATAAATTGAAATTGTTGTTAGCGTATATAATTACAAGATAAAAAGAACTTTTTATATACCATGTTTTTAAATTTTCTGTTGAATCATATAAACTTGACAATTCTATGTATTAATAAATACTTTAAGATTTTTTTGATGAATTATCCCATCAACTTGAAAGAAAATGAAGTTAATTGGAAGTGAAGTTGCGTTTAACTTTTCGTTCCCGTCCCGGCCAATAGATGGCTGCACCAGTCTACAAAACAAAATTAACTGAAAATAGCTGAAAATGAATTTAATACTGCTTAAAGATGGCTAAAAGTATTAAAATAATGCATTATCGTCGTGTTCTGGGCTATTCTAAAAGTTTAAAATGTCTAGCTAGTCGGGAAGTTAGTTAAAAATCGATTGCAAGATTTGTACGGGACAAACACACAAACAAGAAAGTGAGTTAATAAAAGCATGGTAATAAATCAACCGATTTCATTCAATTACGACGACAATTTCAGATGTTCTGTAACTTTTAGTGATCTGTAGTACACTTAAATTGCCAAAATGACTCACTGACTCACTGCTTCCTCTTTTAAGGGTACAGTGGACTTACAATACATGCAACTTTGTGCATTGTGCTCAGTGAAAATTATGGTAATTCTTACTTTGCTCAATGTAACTATATAAATAGTTTAGCAAAAATTACTTATATTTGTATAAGTATCCATATTGATTAGTTTTCATGAGCTACTTTACATATTAGTTGTCAAATTTTATACTTAAATTTAAACATTGAAAATGCATTTACTCAATTTAGGAAATTTCATGTATTTTATATATCTCAATATTTTAATGCAATTTTCTAATTATAATAGTCAATTCAAACTGATATTTTATTCCAATATTATATATATTAGGAAATTGGATTGAAAACAAAATGTAATTTATGTAATATTTTACGCGCAGTTAGATGGCTGCAGGCATTTTAAAAAATTTTTAAAAGCCTAGTTAAAAGAAAAAAAATTTAATGTATGCAGTGATAATTTATGATTTGTGAAAGTTTGATTTATGAAAGTTTGATTCTAGAGTATGGAAAAGATTATTCAGATAAAAATTCTTGCAGTATATGAAAAAGAAATCGATGGGAAAGAAAGTCGATTAAATGCCAGTTAGTGGACGTAATATTTTGCAAATTATATTTTTTTTCATAACAAAAGACACATTCCAGTCACTCTAATAAATCTTTATAAAACTACTTTTAATTAAAAATTAAGAGGTCGTAATGAGCTTCGAGCCGAATCAAAGAACTTTTGACTTCTATAATTGATTTTACTTTGATTCTCAACAAAATTGCAGGTAAAGATACTTACTTTTCTGCTCAGGGTATGTTTTGTAATATACTGCTTGTAACTGGCGTTTAATTTGCGGGATTCGTTAAAAAAAATCAACAGAAGATTTGGTTTAGTTTGGAGCGCTACGGCCAACTACATGCTACGCGACGGTTCATTAGACCGGGACCTACAGTTTAACCCTTTAAGGGGCGCCGTTTGCACAGTGCAAACGTCTAAATCTAGTCTTTTTTTAACTTGCATTCAATGCATTCCAGTTAAATGAGAAGAAATATGGCTAGTGCTGCCATCTTTTATCAGCTTAAAGAAGTAACAACATTTTGCAACCTTTAATTGGAAAAAAGTTCAAGATTTTTCAGGTAAAAAAAAACGGGGAAAAATCTGCACCGTGCAAACAGTGGAGGATGTTGGCCGTGAAAGGGTTAAAGCCGATTACGAACGGTTACAAACGAAGGAAATGTATGACTGAGTGAATATCATTAGACTTAAGAAAATCGGCAAGAACAAAAAGTAAATTTAATCGATTTTGTCAGTAAGTCTCGATTGAATCGATTTGCGGTTTTTTATCTATGCGTGACGTCAATTACCACATCATAGTTCACACTGTAGGAAATTTTCCGTCAAAGTAATAAGTCACCCCCATCTCTCAATTTCCCCCACAACTTCCTGAAAACATTAACTCCTCCCACATTCATTATTAAGTTCAAATCCCGGGAACAAAACAACAAACAAAAAAATCCCAAAACTCTGGAGACGTATCATATAAGCAAAGCGCAAAAATATTGTCTGAAACTGGGCAGCAGAGATGCGTTAGCTCTTCCAAACGCACTGCGTTGTCATAAAGCTTGCAGGCGAGAGCCATGAGTCACAGTGCCAACATTCGCAGGTTTGCGTGCTCGCCCTTCATTCCTTTCTTTCTACAGCCCGTGTCCCGAACTAATTCCCATCTCCATACTCCATTGCAAGTCTCTCGACGTCGGGAAATCTCCATCCGCTTCTAGCTGCCAAAGTGGGAAGGGGGTGGGAACCGAGAGTTAGCAGTGATGAAGAAGAAAGAGGGGAAGCGAGGCGTGTTCTCGCCAAGCAGTGTGGACCGCATTCCGAGAATTTCCACACAGAGATGGAGCTATTCGTATAAATGTATTTCTGACAGTCTTGTTTCGAACGAAACGGTTAAGGAAATCAGAAACGATGGAGTTTTTTTCCTGTAACGCCAATAGCTGGTATTTTTTATTTCTTTTATTTCGATAATTCTTGACTCAACGCTTTACACAAATTAAAAACAAAAAATTGGAATGCGATTTCTTTTTCTTCGTTTACTTACTGGTATTTTTAAGTTTGAAATAGTTCACCCGTTCACTTTCGCATATTATGCGATGACAGAGGAGGATGATTCAATTAGGGCTTTCAAAAAAACTGTCGTTAAAATATTACAAATAGTTTCTAATCTAATCAGTTTTTATTTTCGCGTCAAGACTTCGTTTTGGCAACACAGCGCGGAGTCAGTCTGCGTAGCTCCTGAAATATTGATCGTTGTCTGGGAAGAATAAGTTCCCTCAAAGCCGCACTTTCCATTTTCTGCCCACCACGCTCATTTAAACAACAAAAAAAGAAAATTGCACTTTAAGAGAAGCAACATGTTCTATTATGGAAAAAATGCAAATCAGAGTATTTGCTTACATCCAAAACTACCATTCGTACTTTAGGATAATAAAATAAAATGTACAGACCAAAAACAATTAAAAAGCTCAATAACGCGTAGGCACGAACTCAAAATATTCTAAAAGTTTATCAATGTTTGAACTTACGACAAGTTAAAGTCTAGTTAGATTATCTGTCTAATTTACAATCAATAAATGCAGCTTCTCTGCTTCATTCCCTGTCGACTTACATTATTTCCTTCTCAGATATGTATTTTATGTTGTTATGATAGACGAAATGAAATCTTTTCAATGGAGCCTCCATTACGTGCAAAGAAATTTAAAGCTTATCTCGGTCAGAAAGTGCTATTTTCTTCAGAGAAAGAAATCCCCAAATAATGTAGTAAGAGTTTGAAATGAAAGCAGTAAATGTACTTCCGTAACAGACACTAGTCCATAGACGCTTGTTGCACACAAAATTATGCTCTCGGGTCATGATAAATATTAAGGGAAATTTGTTTTAGCTTTAAGGCTGCTGTGTACTAACCCTGTTGGATTCTGTCACCTCTATGTTAACCTATGGAGAAAATGTGTCCAAGGATTGCCGACTTAGATTTAAAGACTTTAAAAAAATGTATTCCGTAACAGAGAAAGAAATTTTACACCTCCCGGCATATTTCATTTTATTAAATGCAAATGATGTTTTAGAATTTAAATTATTCGGGGGGGGGGGAAATCTGGTATAATGTGGTTTAAACGCTCATAAATTCCATGGGTGGACGAAAATTTTAAAATGAATCCCGTTGCAAGGTGCAGAAAAGTTCAAGCTCTCTGAAAATACCACTTGCATTGGATTATCTGCATTTATGTAGCTGCCAATAGTAGACACATTTTCTCCGTAGGTTAACATTGAGGTGAGCGAATCTAGTAAAGTTAGTACACAGCAGACTTAAGGAAAATAAAAGCATCGATCTTCTAGGTAACAGATATGAAGGTACAAAATGAATATTTTGTTAAATTATTTCATATTAGTATGATATAGTCAAATTAGGAAGAACCGTCGACGCGTAACGATTGTAACTGAAACGTGGTCACTAATTAAGATTAACCCACAATGCTTTGTTTCAACAAGGGCGAAGTTAAAGTAATTTTAAAAAATATACCACACTGCTTTACATATTCTGCGTTTGTTATTGTTTATATCACGTTTTTAGGCTCGAGGTAGCCTTGTGGTAGCGCGTTGACTTTCAGTGTTGATGGGGCTCGGATCGAATCTCGACGCGCGCCATTAAATATCTCCGTGTCAAGGCCGGATATGGGAGTGTTAAATCCGTAAACCGGAAAGTCCCTCTACGAGGTCAGAGAGGATGAGGGAGAGTGCGATGCCTCCAGATGTCGCCCCTGGGTTGTGCTCGGTCAAAATTGAGGTGGCAACTAGCTAATACGGACTTCGACCCTTGTGGTGCTATATAAACCGGAGCCGCACACTTCAGCTCGAAGCCTATATGGACCTGGTCTGGAACTTCCAGCCAGGGGGCTTTCGAAACAACAACATATCATGTTTCTAGATATACCTGACTTTAATTTTTTTATTGTCAATTTATATACAATTCCTCCTTTCAGATGAATAAAAGTCTTGATTTTCAGTAACACTTAGTTCTGAAGTTAAAAACCTAGTATTTTCTGAATCACAGCTGTATGGCATGTGTTCCGTTTCGGAACTTCAAATTAGAATCAGAAGTAAATAAACACAATTGTTCATCAAAATTTGAAGGGACATGGACGTTTCTTCACTGTTTAAACATACTTTCTGCAACAGCATGGCGTAAATTAATCATCCTTTTCAAACAATTCAAAAGAAATATCTCAGAGCCATGAACTCGCTTAAAAAGAAAAAGAAAAAGAGAGAGAGAGAACACAAAGATCAATTACTATTTATCGCCAGATGCAACTTACAAAATTTTAAAGCTCAGAAACCATAGACATAATAATAATGTAGGGATATAACTCCCAACAACCTGCATATAGACACGCGAATCTCATAAGTTGACAAAGAGTATCAAAAACAAGATATTATCAACATTTGAACCATGCTTTTGAGTAACACTCAGTTCTGAAGTTACGAATTATTTTCGGTATCATAGCTATTTGACTTACGTATCGCAAATAAATAAATCTCACGGTTATAGACTATCAGTAAAATAACAAGATATCGACATCAGATCTTACTTTTGAGTAACAATTCGTTCTGAAGTTACAAATCGAATATCTTCAGTATCACAGGTGTACGACCTGAGTATCGACAAATAAATCTCATAATTTGACAAGGAATTAAAAAAGATATTATCGACATCTGGTCTAATAATATGAAGGCCTTATTTGAATAGTTGTCCAACTCCATTCTTGTTCATTTTGAGATACAGAGCGTTAAAGTCTAATGAGTGCTGAGAAATGACTGCTGAAGTCTGATTTGTAATGCCCTCTGTTGGTAGCAGAAAGTAGCTGGAGGTGTACCAGTTTAAAAATAAGATATAAATGACTTGTATGAACATGAAAGTGAGGCTAACTCCATTTTTTTAAAAAGTGGAGTTGGACCACTATTCTAATAAAGCCTTCAAATATTCCTAGATCATAAAAAGAAGTTTTTTATTGTTAACATAATAACATGATGCAAATTTTAAGAGCTCAGTAGAGAAAGTCATCAACAGTTTATTTAAAATTTTGACAGATAATTCATTAACCGATTTTGTTTTTTAGAGAGTAAAAAAAAATATAAGTATTTAAAATTTAAAAAAGTATTAAAAAAGTAATTTTGTAAGTATTAAACCTCTGACACAAATTGACAGATGTTTATGCAGAATTTAATAACTATACAAGAACCGTCTGAAAGGAGCGAGGATTGAACTGGCGTCACCAAATCCAACGGTTAGTAACAACCTAAAATAACCATCTCTGCAGTATGAGAATGTGTGGCATCCAAAAACTTTTCCAATACAATACTTTATAATTTCCCACCAAAACTTACATAGAACTGTGCTACATGTCGCATAGGGAGAAGGAAATGCATTACAGAATTAAATACAGACAGAAATACGCCTTGGAAGAAATGCCTTCCATGGAAAACTTTGAGGTTAGCTAAGTAGTAGAAACATTACACACTAAAAATTTCTCACGCAAATACTATCATCACGTTTCCTTTTTTAGCCTATTTTAAGCGAATATTAAAAATGATATTTTTCTTTGCATCGCAATACTCCAAACAAATCCATCTAAATTAGAAACCACAACTAAAAGAAAAGAAAGTTTAATTAAGAATTTAATTAAGCGATAAGTGAGTATTTGGATGCTTTGAATGTCTGAAATTCATCTTTTAAGATGCTCCTTTCTACGAACACCTAAAGCATTTCTGAATTAAATTGCATCTGCAAAAACTCTTAATGGATTCTCGAGTAAACAATACATACGTATCGAAAAGAGGCTTTAAAAATGGTCCAGGCATCGGCTAAAAAGCTCTGAAACGCACGATGCGCAGGAAAACAACTGCTGATTTGGTCCGCTAACAAGACTTCGCAGTTCGAGGCATGTTAGCGAAAAATTTCAGTCCCCCGCAATCAAAAAGAGAAAATTCCCTAGTAAGTAAAAGTTTTCAAATTTCGCATCCTAACGCTGTTTCTTTCCTTTTCTTTTTTCTTTTTTTTTGAAGGAAATAAACATCCAATTTTTATCTCAAAAATATTTTTGCAGTTTCTCTATACCGCCTCGAGTCCAAGAAAGAAACATAACTCTGCAGTAAAAGAAAAAAAAAAGAATTGGCGCGAGTCTGACGACTGCGAGAGAAATAATGATAAAACTCTCACACGGATAAAATCTTTTGCACGAATTTCTTAATATATCATTAACGCGTACAAACTTTTATTTCCTACAATCTTTTCTGATGATTTTAAGTTATAAATACCGTCTATACAATAATCCAAGGCTATGATTAAAAAGACCAATTTTAACCTTTAGCTTACGGGGCCCATTTCTCCGATTCCCTCTTCAGAAAGGGAAATTTCCTACCCCCTTTGTAAGAACAGTCATTGAGGGGGATATTTATATATATATATATATGTGTATGTGTGTGTTAGTTAATATATATATATACGAGGGTCATTCTAAAAGTAAAGAACGTTTTGATCTGACGAGCCGCCTAATTCTCCCACCACCCCCCGCTGCCGTGAAATTTACTTGCCAAATCTTTCTCGCCAGTTTGACGCTAACAGCGAGCAGCTGCGGTCATTTATTGTTTATTTATGCGATTTTAAAATGTGTGACAAAATTAAGGATCCCGCCAAGTGTGAGGTTCGTAGCGTAATACGCTTCCTGAATGCAAAAACACGTTCACCCTATTGAAATTTACAGACAGATAACTGAAGTTTATGGAAAATATTATGAATGAAGCTTCAGTTCGAAAATAGTGCATTATTTTTAAATGCCGCAGCTTACTGCCTTCACCGACTACGCCGTGCCATTCAAAACAAACGGCGTGGTTTGTTGTCCAGCGGCATTGTGATTCTTCGCTCGTCCGCATGCTGCTGCGTTGACGAAGGAATTTGCTTCAGCAATTTAACTGGGAAGTTTTTGAACATTCCACCTTAAGCCCGGACTTGGCCCCCAGTAATTACTTTATTTTTTACCAAATTGAAGGATTTTTTTTGGCGGAAACCACCATGAAAATGATGGCGAACTGAAAGAGACTGGTTCAAAAACTTGGCGGCAAGTGAGTATGCAGAAGGCATAGGAAAGCTGGTACAGCGCTTTGACAAATGGTTCAATTTGAACGGCAACTACGTAGAAAAATAGGTAAGATATCAAAATGTGTTGTACAATAAGTTTTCTTTCATTATCTTAAATAAAAATGACTAGAGAAACAAACGTTCTTTACTTTTAGAATGACCCTCGTATATATGTGTGTGTGTGTGTGTGTGTGTGTGTGTGTATATGTATATAGTGCCGTAACTAGGCAGGGGCAACAGAGGCACCCGCCCAGAGCCCACTTGGAAGGGAGGGAGCCCAAAATGCTGTATTTTTTTATTATTATCCCAAAACTAATTAATTAAGGGGACCAAATTCAAATTCTTGCCCACAGACCATGAATGGCTTGTTACGGCACTGTATATATATATATATATATATATATATATTATGTTCATTCTTGGGCCCGTATTCTTGGGATACATGCTATCCCACCCCGTAAGGAAAAAATTAAGCAGACCTTTGATCGTTAAATTAGTGCTAATTGACTGGTTATGACTAAACACAGATAAGTGAGAATTAATGCATAACTAAGTCAATTTCCAACCTAAATGAAGTAAGCATATATATTTTTTTAAAATATGGTAAACACAAGATCGCACAAGTTTTTATCTGGTAAATTAAGGTATGCGTGTAACGGCGAAGTAGCACCAAGATTGCCCGTCAGGTATAGAAGGAATTTAAAAATTGAGTAATAATCTACCCTAGTACCTTTACTTGATAACTACGACTTTGTGTGGGTTATCGATCCAATGTTCAACGAAATGTATATACAAAAAACTATTAAAGCAGAGTTTTACCCTAGAGCAGGCCGGCACAACATACGGACCACAAACCACATGCACCCCCCCCCCAGCACTTTGCGGTCCGCAAAGGCATTTGTGAAGACGCATATAATATTATTAATCTAACAATTGTGGAATATTTTTGCATTTATAATAATCCAATAGAAATATATAGGCAATGAATATTAACATTTATCTAATTTTCTAAATAATCAGTAATTAACGTTTTATTAAATAATTTTTTTTACTCTACCATCTATTCTATATTCTTGAGACCCACGGAAACTTTCCTTAAAGTAACATGGTCCTCATCACATTTCAAGTCACTGAACTTTTATCCTACGCTAATAAAAAATCCCATATTCCTGAATATCTACGACAACTGGCAATTGAGTTAATAAACAATATTCCAGTGGACACTCTTCAAATTTTTACCGATGGTAACAAAGATAATCAGAATCACGCTGGTAGTGGAATATTTGATGGATAATTCCGCAAATGGATGGATAATTTCAGAATCCTCATCCACTTGAACAACATTTTAATTTATTTATTGGTATTAAAAATAGGTTGTCAATAAAAACGGAAGACGCATGAAATAACGTGTCCATGTAGATAATATTTTTTTTCCAATGGAGGCCTTGTCCTTAGATATTCGCCTGTGATTTCCGCTGTATTTCTGGCCTCTTTATTATGGGGGCACCATACAGGTGGCGGAGCTTCGCCCCCTATGAACCGGCCCGTAAATTTGAACCAAGTGAAGGGATGAGACCGGAAACACTTGACCCCCGCACCTCCAGAGGTAAATTTGAGAACTTGGAGGATATTGCAGCCACGACAGATTTTTCGTGCACTAGCCGCCGTTAGTGTACACTGCAGTGGATTTGTCATAGATCGGCATCGAACCAGGGAAGTTCAGATCACTGGCTCGCTGCCTTTGCCAACCGGGCCACTACGGCCGGATGTAGATAATATTCAATTTAGAAATCCAGACTCGTGTTCTGTTCTTCGTGCCGAATTAACTTCCATAGAGGAAAGTTTGAGATCTATTAGAATTGATGTCGAGTTTAATGATATATAGATTTTATCAGATAATCACAGTTCCATCTAGTGTGAGCTCTTATCTTCAAGGATGTATAATAGAGCCGAGCAGACTGTCATCTCTAGGTTTGCCATTGGCCACTTAAGGTGCCTAAAATTGAATCGGCAAAACAAAACTTGTCCCGCTTGTAAAAGGTGTAATACTGAACAGGCCACACCTGGCCACATCCTAACATGCTTAAATTTAACTAGGGAGGACTTTATTACCGATACTCGCCTATTAATGGACCTCCCGAGGATTTATGGGCACGTGAATCTGGTCTAGCTATGCTGGATCAGGAAGGATTAGAATCAACAACATCATTTCAAGTTGTGCAGGCCTGCACCTAGAGTAGTCAAACGTTCATTATATCCTTCCAAGATCAAGGACTTAGATAATTAATTTAATGATATGAGATAAGTTTTATATTCTAAGCTTTATTCCAAATGTATAGTATTTTTAGAAAACATAAAATAAAGAAACAAGCATTAAATTATATTTAATACAAGATATCTGAATTATGCTAACAGGTTTACTTTTAAAATCATTAGAAGAACTCTTACGACAAGTCTAATATTTTTTTCACATTATGTTATTTTAAATTGGCAAGTAATTTTTTTTCATTCTGCTTACTAGCACAACAAAAACTAGAACAACATTTCAATTTATTTATAGGTCTTAAAACTAGGTTGTCAATAAAAATGAGACACGCGTGAAACAACGTGTTCATCGTAATATCGCGCATTGAGACACTTTTTCTAAGACAGGATTTACTAGTTAAAAACTAAATAAAATAGGGGATAAAGTTATTCTTGAAATGTGAATTATAATGAATAATAAGATATTAAGTCTGTAAATGATATACTATCAAACTTTAATATAATGTATTTGTATTTTAATCATTTCAAAATTAACCTTGATGTTGTTTCTTAAATCCCTGGGACTAACGACAGTCTGAGACCCTATACCCCCAGTATGCATATGAAAACAAGGAAGGAAACAGAAACAGAAACACACAAACAGCAGAATTTTTATTTACAAACGATGACACCGGCGATTGACGGTGTATTACAGCTCCAAATTCTAGACGGGCTCCTTTTGCAGGAGGAAAACCAACAAGTTTCTAATGCTTACTCCACATCAACGCCGACGGAGACGAAAATCATGTAGCTTCGTTGTTGCGCATGCGTATTACAAACAAATTTTCACTCCCCCGGTTCGTCTCCGTCTCTGGTCTCTGCGGTTTCAAGATGGAAAAAGTTCAACTTTCGTCTCTGTCGCCATGCTCGACAGCCAATCAGAATAGAAAGAGAAGATTATGCGCATGCGCAAATAAATGGCCTCTTCTAACCCGTCTCCTAGCGGTGTGAAGGCTTTTATGACTGCCACAGAGACAGGTGGCAAAATGTGTCTCTCTTTCGTTGCTGTCCCCGTTGGTGTGGACTAACCTTTAGAATCGATCCCGCGTCCCGACATTAGAGACTGATGCCTTAACCATTTAGCCACTTGGAGACAAAATTACCCTACTCGCCTCAAATAACAGCATCTCACCAAAACAGATCTTAAAGCTGTTATATACTAACCCTATTGGATTCGCTCACCTCGATGTTAAGCTATGGAGAAAATATGTCCAAGAACTGTCGACTTCGACTGAAAGATTTTTTTCAAACTGTACTCTGTAATAGAGAAAGAAAGTTTATACCAAGGGGAATTTTTCTTTTTTTAAAAATGCAAATAATATTTTAAAATTTAAATTATTCGGGGGGGGGGGGGGGGATCTGGTCTAGTGTGTTTTAAACGCTCATCAATTCCTTTGGTGGAAGAAATTTATAAACCGAATCCAGTTGCAAGGTGCAGAAAAGTCCAGGCTATCTGAAAATACCACTTTTATTAGATTATCGGCATTTATGTAGCTGTCAATAGTAGACAAACTTTCTCCATAGATTAACAATGAGGTGAACGAATCCAATAGGGTTGGTACACAGCAGCCTTAAAGAACTTTACTGGGTATAAAAAGATGGATTATTTTAAAATAATTAAAATTTTGTTTCGTGACAGCTATTTTCTCCAGCTATTTAAATCATAAGTATAATAGAAAAAAGACAGAAAACAAATATACTGATCACAGTACATACTGTATGAGATGGAAGTTAACGTTATAATCAGTTTTTGATGTCTTAGAAAATTCTGTAGAATACATCAACAGGTTTTATAAAAGCTATTATGAATTCTCCGACAATTTTTAGAAAAAAAAAAGTTATACAATCCAATAGCGACACCACGGGAAGGTAAGATCACACACACACACACCCTCCCTCCCAAGTCACCTTTAATGGGATGGTGGACATTACAAAACGATTTTTGAAAATTTTACCTCAGAGATATGAAATTTTGCATACATATTCATTAAAGTATAACTATATCAAACACCTTATAAAACTTTTATAAATATTTTTAGTAAAATTTTATATTTTAAAAATTGAAATTATTATTTTTTTAAATGCTCCTTGCGATCCAATTCTTAACTTCCCCCCATAATTTTGCATTTATATTACTTATAAATACGTTTTGAACAGAGTTATGAATTACTTTGTGCTTTCGTTGAATAGTTAATTTTTAGTAAATATTTTTATGCTTGTACTCTGAGTTTTCGTGAAATTTTTGTACTTTTTTACACTTAAGTTAAACTTTGATAATCTGAATGATGTCGAAACCTGAAATGGATACATAACTTTATTTTAATGTATTATAGGAGTCTTTATAATAAATCTCTCTATTCTAAAAGTAACTCCCGCTGCCGCTGTCAAAAGCTTGTCACGCTATCTCCTCCGAAACCGCTGGGGGTATGGGGTCGAGACCGATACCAATAGATGCAGAAAAATGTGGGGAAAAAAGTATGACATGTCTCATCTTCGTCAGACTATAAGTTTTTTTATTTCTTATTTTATGTTCGTGAATATATTGACTTTTTCATCTTCAGATTACGATAACTCGCCAAAAAATGATCGTAGAATTTTGATCTTTTTACAATCTAAGACTACAGACATTTCTCTTTCAAACTAGACCTCATTTCTTTAAAAATATTTTAAAACGGACTAATATTTTCATCAAAAAATGAAACACAGTTTTTCAAGAAATATCGTCCCCTATGTGGATGTAATATCGATGCTCCTCGAGTTTTTATGTTACAAAGAAAATATTTACATCATCTGGAAGCTGAAAGCTTTCTTGTTCATATAAACCTCATTTCAAGTCTATATCTTAAATTTTCGATTTTTAATTGAATTTTAAAGCTGATAATTCAACAGTCATGAAAGGCCCTTCGCATTAAGGGTGACAACAGTAAATGTATGGAAGCTGTTACATTGCCCGAGAATCACCCCTATGTATCTCGCTATTAGCCATAACAGAGAAGCGAGCGTATCAAGCCTAGGGGCAAAGCCCCTAGTTCTATAAAATTTCGTCAAAAATTATGACGCAAGGAGCATTTCAAAGACTTGAAAATCTGGAAATGACTCATTTCGAGAAAGAACCATTTAAAAAAAATTTTTTCACCTACCTTTAATACTTACTTTTCTAAAGCCACCAAGTTTTCATTTTACTTTTCATTACATATTTTAACATCATTGCATTTTATTCCAATATTTACATATTTTTAAAATATTAATACGCTAAAAAAATATTCCAGTTTTTGTTCGATTTTTGGAAGTTTGAATGTCCACCATTCCCTTAAAGCTATTAAAAGTACGCAAAACGAAGGTAAATTTTCATCAACTCCCCTACCTCCAAAGAAAATGAAAGTTCTCCCTCGCATACAGAACATTCACCCCACCCCCACCCCTTAGTGCATTTGGAATGCGCTTCCGATCAAATCTAAAAAGCATAACAAACAGAATTTTCTCCGTACGTTTTAAATTCCTTATAAAGAATTGTACATTCAAAATAAAAACAAGGATTTTGAACTGAGTAAAATGTAAACAGTAAGAAATTCCTCTCTCACACCTAAAATTTTTTGGAGCACAAAAAAAAATGACGAAATCCGGGTTCCATACAATTCATTCCAACATTCTTAATGTTGCAAGCGCCAAGACCAAAGGTAACCCCCGCTCAAGAATTTTTAAAAATAAAATCGTGGGATCTTCAGACATACGCCATCACGAGAAATTCCCATTTAAAAGATGGCTAACCTTTCTCACATAATAAGGCTAAAAAGAAGGGATATCTGGGAGGAAAAGCGTAGATAGCAGGGTGTTTTCTTTTTCTCAAGAATTCAACGCTTTTAGCTACAATGCAATGTACAGTGGCATTTCAAAGGAAATGGTAAAAGATTTCGAAAAAAATAGGGTATTGAGAAACTTGCTGCTGTAGAATGAAACCCACGTGGGTAGGAAAAAATTTAAAAAGAGGAGTACATGAAATTTATTTGTGAAACATTTTTCTAACTTCAGGCCACTCTATATTTAATCCCTAACTAAGTCTTACTAAAAGAATGGGTAATCGGTAGTATTATAACTGAAAATGAAGAAAGAGATATTCAATTAAAGTAAATATCTATCTATATATATAAAACAGTTCCGTAACTGACAGACTCACTGACATACAACACACAAACCAAACCACTGGACCCAATGGGCTGAAATTTTGCATGGCGATTCTTCTTATAGTTTAGGGGTGCACTAAGAAAGATTTTTGAAAAATTCTTCTTTTGAAAAATTCGTTTTTTAAATTAAATTTTTAAGCTGTTTTAGTAACTTTTTTCAAGTTTGCATTTAAAATAATAATCTCAGGGTTATAAAATTTATATCACGAGAACGATCATAAAAATTCCTTTAAAATGAAATCTTTTTCGAATCTTTACCTCTATTTTCTGATTTTTGGTGAATTTTTAAAGATTATAGTTTAGAAATTAATTTATTAGATGCTGATAACGTGATTTCTTTTTCTGGTACTTTAATTAAATTTATCGACACGTCCATAACAATGAAATAGACAAAGAAAAAATTTTCCCTTTGTAATGCGGCAGACGATTGGACATTATCCCAAAAAATATTAACATACAGTAAAAGATATGTTCCTCAAACTGTACTATATTAACTGTACTATATTCTTTAGTATGTCCTATTAGATTTAATTTGAATATTTTCTTCTACATTATTTTGTCTATAAAAATCTCTTACAATTTTTTTATAAATATATTTTTTTGTTTTTTTACATCAATTGTATACATTGATCGTCGTATTTATTATAATATATATATATATATATATATATATATATATATATATATATATATATATATATATGGGATTAATTGCATACATTGACCGTTGTATTTAATTTGATTGTACTCCGTAGCGAAGTGCGGGTTTTCAGCTAGTCTGTATATAAAACAGTTCCGTGACTGACTGACTGACAGATAACGCACAGACCAAACTGCTGGACCTAAAAGGCTGAAATTTTGCATGGCTATTCGTCTTATAGTGCAGGGGTGCACTACGAAAGATTTTTGGAAAATTCTTCTTAGTTTTTTTAAATTAAATTTTTAAGCTGTTTTGTAAATTTTTTTTAAAGTTTGCATTTAAAATAATAATCTGAGGGTTATAAAATTTTTATCATGAGAAAGATCATAAAAATTCCTTTAAAGTGAAATCTTTTTCGAATCTTTACCTCCATTTTTAGATTTTTGGTGAATTTTCAAAGATTAATTTTTAGAATTTTTAATTTATTAAATGCTGATCACGAGATTTCTTTTCTTTTTGTGATACTTTAAATTAATTTTGCGTCAAGCGCATAACAACGAAATAAATTGACAAAGCAATATTAAAGTACAGTAAAAGATAAAATTCAACCAATAGACTAATTCACATGGAATTTTTTTAAGAATTTAACTCAAATTAATTAAGAATTTAATTCTCTAAAAAGCAATTTCATTATTTTTTCATCGCAATTATCCTAAAATGTACTCCCGTAGCGAAGCACGGGCTAGTCCTTCTATAGTAAACATGATAGTAACTTTTGAAACAGGTTTCGCTAATAATCATAGTTGAAGCTGCCTGTTGATCGCATCTACAGTTATAAGACTTTTGAGGGCTCGAGGTAGCGTAGTGATAGCGCGTAGGCTGTCGGTGTTGAAGGCGCTCGGATCGAATCCCGACAAGCGCCATTCAGTACCTCCGTGTCTAGACCGACTATGGGCACGTTAAATCCGTAGACCGAAAAGTTCCTCTATGAGGTCAGAGTGGGTGGGAGAGGGTACGATCCGCCCAGATGTCGCCGCTGGGGTTGCTCGGCCAAAATTGAGGCTATGTCGGACTCTGACAATTGTGGTGCTTTTATAAACTTGAGCGGCACCCCTCAGTCCGCTAGCCTTATACGGACCTGGTCTGGAATACTTCCGGGCCAGAGGGCATTAGAAAGAACAATAGATTTTGAACAAAAAAGTTTATGAAATACAACTTATTAATCTTCATATCTACTTGTTTTGCTGATATTAATATTCTACACTCAACAGAAACACATGGATGTAAAAATTCTATTTCGCCAAAAAAAGGGGGGGGGGTGTTCATTTTTTAACTCTATTTTTATTTCTCATATAGCTCATAATAGTTTGTACTTAAAAAAATTCCTACGGTAACTATTTAATATGATTTCTTTTTAAATCTAAGTCGTCTTCACTATTCCTCGTATTTTAATTCACCTTCAAATTAAAAATTTACCATCAAAATTTGCCTTTAAAATTTACCTTCATACTAAGTCTCTCTATTCTAAAAAAAAGCCGCCGCCGCTGCCGCTGTCAAAAGCTTGTCACGCTATCTACTCCAAAACCGCTGGGGGTATAGGGTAGAGACCGATACCAATAGATGCAGAAAAATGCGGGGAAGAAAGTAAGACATGTCTCATTTTCGTCGGACTTTAAGTTTTTTTTATTTTATGTTTAGTGGAAAAATATTGACTTTTTCATGTTCAGATTACGATAACTCGCCAAAAATTAATCGTAGAATTTTGATCTTTTTACAATCTAAGACTACAGACATTTCGCCTTCAAACAAGACCTCATTTGTTTAAAAATAATTTAAAACAGACTAATATTTTCATCAGAATATTAAACCCACTTTTTCGAGAAATATGTCACGTATGTGGATGTAATATCGATGCTCCTCGAGGTTTTATCTTACAAAGAAAATATTTACATCATCTGAAAGCCAAAAGCTTTCTTATTCATATAAACCTCATTTCAAGTCTACATCTTAAATTTTCGATTTTTAATTGAATTTTAAAGCTGAAACAGTGATTCCCCTCCGCAGCGATTCCCCTTCAACAGTAAATGGATGGAAGCTATTGCATTGCCCGAGAATCACCCCTATCTATCTCGCTATTAACAACTTATTCCTTTATCTTGCTGTGCCATGATTGGCGCTGTGCTTGAGCGCGCTGCTCATATGCGATAGTCCCCGATTCGATCCCGGTGGGCGCTCATTTTTACTAATTATTCTAAATATTTGAATTTTATTCTTTTAATTCTTATATTTTATATTTTACTTATCTGAAGAGGGCTTAATTTTTATTTTACTGCTGAGCACATATTTTCTGATGTACATATCTTACTACTGGAGGTGAAGTCGTAAGACCATCGCATTCCAATAAACTCAATATACCTTGACCTTAACCCTAACAGAGGAGCGAGCGTAGCGAGCCTAGGGGCAAAGCCCCTACTTGAGAAAAAAAATTTAACCATCAATAAAGAAAGATAATTAAAAAATGTATACAAAACTTGAAGTTCTTGAAACTTCTCTCATTCATTTCATTAACCCATTTATTATCATATAACATATTGTTAGAAAAGCTACATAACTGGTCAAGAATAAATATATATATATATATATATAATAATGAAACATAAATCAAACGTACAAAAACAAATTCCCATGTACTCAAGTGATTAGAAAGAAAAAATATACCTCCAAAAACGGGATTTATGCTTCATTCCTAAAGTATTTACTCCTCTTTGTCAATAGATGCATCAATTTCATTACCGTGTTCTCTGTTCTCGCCGCAAATCCTTGTTTTTTTATGTTCTGCTTTGTTTTTTGCTTTTTTGTTTTTGTTTTTTTTACTTTTGGGAAAAAAAGATTTCACTTTATTTCTGAAAATCTTTCCCCATTTCTATCAGTTTTTGTTGAAAAATTTGTAACAATTTCAAAGCTTAGGCTCGAGGCGAAAAGCCTTGGCTAAATCATAAAAATGAACATATTTCGCATTTCATATACGTTTCTAAGTAATTGAACTCTGTAAGATTTTTTTTCCTAATAAGTGACTTGTATTGAAAAATATTTTCAAACATTTGTAAAGATGAAATGGCTTTGTTAAACTTTTACTTAATATTTTAATGACACCACACCGAATAATAAACTGAGAAAATACCGTTCAAGGTTACAGAGAACATTTGGCTAAATTTTATTATGAAGACTGTAATAAAATTATATACATATATACATATGCGCACGCATACACATATGCACACACACATACATATGAATACATACCGCACACTCACATACATACGTATGCACTCGCATACACACACATACATACATACGAACTCCTACACACACACACACACGAATACATACCGCACACTCCCATACATACGTATACACACACATACACACACATACATACATACGAATACCTACACACACACTTACATACACGTGCACATACATACATACATACGAATACACATATATACATGGAAATGGCGTATGTGTATCCTCGCGTGTGAGACTCGCGTCCGACATTCTTAATTGGGACTGAATTAAGTTTGATCGACAGGATCATCAATAAACTCAATAGAGCACAACCAGGTGGCGATGTTTGAATGCACCTTTGAAAATGACCAATACTAAGTGCAGTGGACGCATCATTTAGAATGATTAGCGCAGAACCGTGGGTGCAGAAAGGGGCGGCATTCGGCAAAGGAGAGCCGACAGCTCAGGGAACCATGGTGGGTGGTCCACGTGGAAGCAAAACCGGAAGGGGTGATTCGAGGTGTGGAAAGAACGAGAATGTTCCAGAAAGTTACGGAGAGGAAAAGGGATAAATAAGAGAGACCGCGGGAGACAAGATAGGATAGACTGAGCCTGGACTATGTCATAAACGACGTGAGCGAGAGAGCAGAATAGAGAGACTATTGAACTTTTTTTTATTTACACATACATACATACGCACACCAACACACACATGCATACATACGCATACCTACACACACATACATACGCACACACGCACATACATATACACATATGCATACATACGCACACACACACACAAAATTTGAGGATAAAACGAGTCGAGGCACAAACTTATCCATTAGATCAAAGAAAAACACAACTGTTGAAGTCTGGGGACTGGACGACCATAGCAGTCAATAGAGAATTACATATTTGCATGGCACGGGGATATAATACCAATAAATAAATAAAACTAGGCGGACCCTTCAAATTGAATTCAGCCCTTAACAAACACGCATTGGAGGAGCAAATGTAACTCACCATATCCTGAACTAAGCGAATGCATACCGATACATTCCAGTCTCTGCTAAGCCGCTCAGAGCAATACTTTTCAAAATAAAAAAATTAGACTTTCCGGCTGAAAAACGCCGATTTCGAGAGATTTTCCTTCATGCTCATGCATGAGCTAGACGGGAAAAAAATATCTCTCGCGGACACACTCGGAGTCCTAAAGAAAGGTTTTATACTTATTTTCCGTTTCTAAAGACAAGATCCAAGAATCTAACCGAATATCCCAGAGAAGTTTATTCCCGATTCCCTCTAAAAAGGAGTTTTTTTTTAAGAAGAATTATATTAATATTAATGCTGTGTACGCTGATAAAGTGTCTTTTTCCGCGAACCTAACTTCGCTGTTTAACTCCACCAAGTATTAGTGACTAGATAGTACCCGTCAAAACTTGACGGTAAATAATTGAACAGTTCCAATAAAAAAAGGTTCATAACCTTGTTAAAATATTAGAAATTTTTACAGAATATTAGCTGTTTTTCTATCCGATGTTATAATTAAAAATGTTGTAAAAATCTGAGTTTATAATTTAAAAAAACGTCTTCTTGGAAAAAAAACATGCTTACCGCTTTTTTTTCAATCCGACTTGCACAATCTAACTAATATGCTATGTATACAATCTAACTAATATGCTATAAATATGCTATGTATAAATATATTAAGCAAAAATAAAATATATAAACTAAAGAAAATCAGATTAAAAAATCATACAAATTACTTACGTGCAAAAAACGTTTGCAGTCTATTTAGGCAACGCTGCAATCGCGTTTCAGAATTTTTTTTATTTTCATGAATTTTAAAGCTGTATACACGTGCATTGAATAACAATTAACTTAACCTACAAATTTGTTAAACAAACGATTTTGGTGTTTTTAATTTCTGTTTATTATTGTATTTTTGCACGTGAGATTAATATAAGCTGATATATTTGTGAAGCGGTCGCTCCGGAAGCGTTACTTGACAGAGGCATACGCAGAACACGGCAACTATTAGGGGAATGGAGAGGGGGCGAGATTTGAATACTGCAACGCATTATTAAGCCATTTGCGAAAAAAGGAGAAGTTTCTCATATAAACATCATTTTAAGGAAAACTGATTCGTAATTTATAGACATGAGAGTAAAGTACTATTTGTGGGAATGAGAGAAGGTGAAGTGCAGCAACGTGCTAGGGTTTAGTGTCCCAATCTGTTTGCCTTGTACTGTAGTCAATAATACGATAAGCCTTTCGCTTCAATTACTTTACTACGATACGTTAAACATACTACAACTACAACAGTTAAAGCAAGTATGTACAGAGAGTTAGAATATATACAGTTAGATAGTCAGGATGACTTCGGGTTCAACGACAGCGCGGCCTATCTGGCACTCAAAAACAGATCTCTTCGCGTGGACTATTGGGGTCATCTTTTATACTGTCGGCGAATTCAAAAGGCTTTCTCCGGCGTTTGAAGTGCTGGTAAGTGTTCGAAGTTCATGGGATTCTAAATGTCACTATAGTGTCAAAAATCTCAAAAGCCCTCGAACCACTCTGGGATTTATGCGTTCTATAACGTTAGAACCGCACATTACAAGAACTTTATGGCCTCTTATCCTAGAGTTTATGAGACCGCCCAGATCAACAGTTCGCCGATAGATGACATGTTGAGGGGTAGGAATGGGTATCACATACTTATATAATTACAAATTTCGTGTAGTAATTGAGACAATGTCACAATCTCAACTCCCTGAGCGTTTGAGACGTATGTGTCCGTCACATACTTTCAACTCGAATAGTGTTTGGGACAGATTACTCCCTCTATAATTTTGTCTTTAAAAAAGTACCAGGTGGTACACTTTTAATGGAATTATTTATCAGGCACATTTTTCCAGCTGAAAAAAATAAACAGAAACGTTTCAAACGCTTAGAGGGTTACACATCAGACTAGTCACATAATTTTGTTTATTGGTATTGTTGGTGTATGGAGATAAATAGCGCTGAATAGTTTTTTCTCTCATGTGAAGTAAAACCACTCACTTCCCCTTGAAAAGAAATTCATGGGAGGAATTTCTACTTTTTCAAAAATGCATTATTAATGCGTTGCAGTATTCAAATCTCGACCCTTCCCTCTATCAGTAATACTTGGTCGAGTAAAAGAGCAAAGTTATTCTGGTACTTTACCAACGTACACAACATTAATATTAATATAAATCTTCTCAAAAAGAAACCTGCTTTTTTTAGAGGGAACCAGGAATAAATTTTTCTTGGATGTATGTGTGGATTCTTGGATCTTGTCTTACAAAACGTATAATAAGCATTAAATTTTAAATATTTTTTCAGAACAACATATAAATGCTCAAGTTTCTTTTTTTTTTTTTGCTTCCATATATTACTGGATTGGAAAATTTTGTCTTCTTTAAATCACATTATCTTGAACTATGTAAGGACCACATCTGTTGCACTGCATTTTAACGTAGGGTTACGTTCCTCCAAAACGGTCCGCGGTAAAGCAAAATTTCAGACGTCCGCCGTCGCGAGTTATAATTTTGACAGCGTGCCAAACCCAGTCTGTATCGCTTGGGCAAGCAGCAAAAAGTTTAACAAAAAAGTACCAAAATGCGTCAAAAAAAGAGGTAAGTAACGATAAGTAATCCTACGTTACTAACCCGCGGAAGTTTCTTCAGAAGAGACTAAAAGAATATTTTTTTCTCTCATCAAAACCGAACTATAGAACAGGAACGATCCGGAACAGGAATGGATTCCTCGACACTTTGGCATCACGGGTCGATATTCTAACCACTGAGCCACCGTTTCATATCGATGATCAACATTACAGCTTCCGATTGTTGTATTAGGCACCTATATTAGGAAGCAATTTTAATTTCCTTTTTTTTATGTTTACTGATTTTGGTGCACAAGAGTTTTCTTGAACAGGTATCTTACTTTAGTGGGTTGGTTAGTTTAGAACACTACTATCAACTTTTACCCCACAAGGGATAATTAGACAGGTACCTACAGTTTAAAGCCTATTCCGAACAGCTACAAACATTCATAATAAACGTGGGACGCGAATCTATAGGATCGAAACCGAATTTTAGCACCCTAGCCATTCGGTCATTGCCTGACCTTTACTTTAGTTATCATTATATATATATATATATATATACACGAGGGTTGTAAATAAAGTAGTGGCAACGTAGCCCATAAAGTCGTAGAACATCAGGCATGCGCAAACAGGATATCGGAGGAGTGATGTGGAGCTGTTGTGTAGAGTGCATAAAACCGTCTATCCAGTAGAAGGGGTAGTTGCTGCGTAACGTTGAAGTGGACAGTGTCGTTTCTACCGCTCTAAATCCTGTTTACAAAAAGTGATCAGCAGTTGGGGATTGAAATCAAAGCTGCCCGTGGATACAGCACCATCTGCGCCCGGCTCTGTTGCGCAAATGTCTACGCTTATTGCGGGACAATCTCCCTATCGTATTGCATGACAATGCTCGTTGTCATGTTGCACGATCTGTAAATGATCTTTTGCGACGGTGGTCTTGGGAGTTGTTGAATCAGCCTCCGTACTCACCTGGCATGAGTCCTTGTGACTACGACCTCTTTCCTAAGTTGAAAGAACCTCTTCGAGGCCTCCGATTTCCTGACTGTGATCCGAGCATTGGGGAGCTCCGTCACTGACATCAACACACAACACCTTGCCAACGGTATCCTAAGGCTTTCTGACATCTGGCAAAAGGTACAAGACTTTGCTGGTGATTATATTGAAGGAATGTAATGTAATTTTGCTTGTACGTTCACCAGAAAATGTTTTCTGGGTATATTGCCATTACTTTATTTACAACCCTTGAATATATATATATATATATATATATATATATATATATATATATATATAAATATATCTGTATAAATAAATATATATGTGGCTTGGTACAAGAAGTGCCTCAGTCAGTTTTCTCCAAGATGACTTTGCTTATGTCTCTTTAAAAAAATATTCGGACAGATTTAGGTACTTCTTACATTGAAAATAATATTTTTTAAACAGACACAAACAACAAAGTTATCTTGGAGAAAACTGACTTAGGTACTTCTTGTACCAAGTCACAGATATATATATTACATTACAAGCTGGTATTTTCTGAATAAGTTTTAGAAATAAGAGTAATTATTTAATACATTAGGGTGATTAGTAAGCAAGTACGATATCAGATATAAACTTTAAGAAAATATATTGAAGAGAACCTAAATAAAATTACAAACTTACGTTGAAAAGTTATTTTAAACTAAGTAAACATGCATCGAATTTCTAGATCTTTCCAAGCCTCAGAGAAATAGCTCTCTCCAGTCTGAGAAATATGAATTTCTCCCCTCCCCCTTATCCTGCCTAAAAAAGGTTCCCAAATAGAGAGATCTCGAATAAAGTTCAGAATTTTTACGCTTATTTTCGCTAACGTAAGCTAACGGCAGTGATTCCATTCAAAAGCTGGTAAGAAATTCAAGCCTGACTTACTAAACAAGGCAAAAGGAAGGTTATTTCAGGAGGTGAATTATTGACGTTAGTGTTCTGTGAGGAAAAGAGAGATTTTGCTTTAGGTAGTTCGACGACAGTAAATAGCTTTTCTAGTAATATCAAATTTAAAATTTTTTGGCGAAATACGCAGCAATGCACAAGTTCTGTTTGACAGAATCAAGCAAGATATTCGTTAGAAATAAACGTATTGATGGTGATAAACATTTCAGGTCACATTTGAAGAAAAATTTTTCGCATATTTAACCGTTAAGGAGAAGGAAGCCATTAACCCCGTTTGTTGTTAAATGTTTAATATTTTATGTTTCTAGATGCTTAATATATTAATATACATTAGATATTCAAAGTTACACAATATTATTTAAAGTTTCACAAACCACAATTACGTATACACATTTGTAATGCATTATGTTAATATACATTATATTAATATACATTAGATTTCTCGAACCATTAAGTCGTGCCGAAAATCTAAAATAACTAAGAAAACTTTCAAATGTTATTCAAAATAACGCAAGCCACAATTACGTATACAAATTTTTACTGCATAACAATATACGGCAGTAATTGTTATGCATTAGAATGCATTATGTAAATATACATTATATTAATATACCTTAGATGTCCCGAATCATTAAATCGCGCCTAAAATCTAAAATAACTAAGAACACTCTTTAATGTTATTCAAAAGTAACACAAACCACAATTACGTATACACATTTCTAATGCATAATAATACACGGCAGTAAACGGACTATATCTTGGCCTAACTCTAATCCTAACACGGTTGATGAATGAAGAAGTAAATTGAAGTTTCGGTGACAGATATATCTTTAATCTCAATAGGTTTGTTTGCTTTCTCCTGTTCACTTTCTCTCTTTATTGGTGCTCTAACTCTTTTGATTGTTGTGGTAGAGATAATTGGGTGGTCGTGATTTAGTATAGTAGAAGGCAATGATACCATTATTCTGAATTCTAAACAATACATTAATTTATTAACATAACACATATATTAGTACACATTCAATTACATTACTGATAATTATCAACCTAAAGAAACACTCATTATATCAAGGGATTATTTAATTGTACTATTTCATTTATTTCAATTGATTTCATTTCAGTACGTAATATATATTATTTTTTAACTTTAGCCTATATTATATGATTCGGGGATTTATTGACTTTTGGCAATAGGTAATGAAAGGTTACCTCCGTTTTTTGCAGACTGCAAAAGGGAAACATTCGCCGGCATATTCACGTGCATCGATTGTGGTATCTTTCATCGGGATTCACTTTTTCGCTGGGGAACGCAGTCATCAGAATCGCTATATGGCGCGGGAAGAGGCGGGCTTTAACGGCAGGATCGGTTCTCCATCTTTTGCCTGTGGGGTCAGGCAATCTATCTTGGTTCCGCAGCTCAACTATTCTCCTCTCATCGCTAGCTTGCAGGGTCAGGCAATCTATCTTGGCTCCGACGCTCCTCTATGCTCCTCTCATCGCTAGCTTGCAGGGGTCAGGCAATCTCTCTCGGCTCCGCTATTCATATATTCTCCTTTCATCGTTGGCTTGCAGGCTTATAGCGATGCGCTAAGTCTGGGCGCAATCTCCCATATACTCTTTTTAAACTTCTCGCTTACGAGGCTACTACTCTATATCCGTGTGCTGAGTCTGAGTGCCAAAATCAATCATATCTTTTTTTATTTTCACTCTCTCTATTTTTTATCTTCTCAACATCCCGCCTTTTACATTTTCATTCGTCTCTCATGTTCAACCTTTTCTCTCACTTCTACTTCGATTCGCTAATTTTTACCACCTAATTATTTCTTTAAACCATTCAGAGTGAGGGGCGTTTCATATTAAAACAATTCCGCCTTCGACTCACCCCTGCCTTTCTAGGGATCATGTTTTCCCAGAACATCTCCTATATGTGGGGTCATCTTCTCTTTGCCAACAATTCCCTTTTCATCTCGATGTCCCCTCTATGTAGCCCCATCGCTGTTTTGTCTCTTAACTGTTGCTTTTCAATTCCTTCTTCTTCATCCGGTCTTTTGTATAACAGGCGCCATTTCAATTTTTTCATTTTACCCCCGTTTGTTCGATTTAATTGGCTTGTCTGCACTTTTCGAACTTCTAACATACCGTATCCCCACGACATTCTTCTTGTATCATCTGGCGTCATTTCACTGTTTCATTTTCCGTCCCGTTTGTTAATTGGTTTGTCTGCACCTTTTCTATTTTTTTTTATATGTCGTAATCCACGACAATTGTTTTCTATTATTTTGATCGTCCACGACCCGTTTGGTCACCTACTATTCATCGATAATGAAAAATTATCTCGTAATTTCAAAAATGCAGTATTTATACTTCATCACTGTTGTGATCCCAAATACATTGTTCTATACATCTGCAACAGTTTTTTTTTCATTTAATATTCATTTAAATCATTCTAAATTCAATACGTTTCACTTTTATAAAAAATCAAGATTCACAGTTTTTAATTTCAGCTTCTAAATACATAATAAGCAGACACTGCATTCTTTACTCGTGATACGAAAAATTAACTGCAACAAAAATCACAACAATGGTAAAACTTGGAATAAACCACTTTTAAAAGAGCAACAATCAACCAACCGAGGTCCCAAAGCTACAGCTTCAAAGAAACTGTTTTACACACAATTTTCCAAAAATCATTTATTTGTTGTTGTTGATTTTTCTAATGCCCCTTGGCCGGAAGGCTAGCGAGCTGAGGCTCCGATTTGTAATGGCACAAGAAGGGTCGGAGTCCGATTTAGCCGGGTGCCACTTCAATTTTGAATGAGAGACCCCCAGGAGCAACATCTGGAGGGATCGTATCCTCTCCCAGCCTCTCTGACCTCATAAAGGGCCTTCTGGTCGACGGATTTAACGTTCCCTTATCTGGCCTATACACTGAAGTATTTAATGACGCTTGTCGGGCTTCGATCCGATCAAACCTCAGCACCGAATGGCGACACGCTACCACTAGGCTATCTCGAGCGCTCATTCATTTGTATGTCCATCTGTCCCCGTAGCCCTACAGAGAACAGACGTTATATTCCCAAAAGACCTCTTATACACCGACAAATTGTAGATATCACTAATTCATTCCATTGGTCCTGTAATATTATACAAATATATGAGGGGCGCGGTGGCCCAGTTGGCAAAGGCAGCGAGCCAGTGATCTGAACGTCTCTAGTTCGATTCCAGTCGCTGACAAATCCCCCGCCGTGTACGCTAATGGCGGCTGGAGAATGAACAATCTGTCGTGGCTGCAATGTCCTACAAGTTCCCAAAATTTACCTCTGGAGGTGCGGGGTCAAGTGTCCCGGTCTCGTTCGTTGACTTGGTTCAAAATTACGGGACCGGTCCTTCAGCAAAGTCGGACTCCGACCCTTGTGGTGCTATTCAAAACCGCAGCCTTTCTGCCCAATAGCCTTTATGGACTTGATCTGATATACTTTCTGTCAAGGAGCATAAGCCACAACAACAACAACAACAACACAAATATATAATGTCATAATCGGATATCTTGAAGAAAGGAGTTGTGTGTCGATGAAAAAGAGAACAGAGTCCTTACATCATTTTATTTCGATAGCAACAAGCAATACGCTTTTGTGTGAACGCTAAGAAATCGCGTTCCATTTTATATTGTATTGAATTAGAGAGAGATGCTCATGTACATGTACAGGCGTGTAAATGAAGTTAATAATTTAAACCAATACCAGTGAAATAAAATGCACAAAAAATGCTACTTTTATGCATCCTACAAAGCTGAAGGAAGAACAAAGACTTGAATTATTGCACGAACGACATAAGTAAAAAAAAAACAGCAGATGGAAATGGATATTCATAGAAATACTTTCAAAGTAAGGGGCAAACACGATTCTTATCTATGAATAGAGGAAAACATTTTAAAAAATGAGGCTGAAATTCAAAGCATGAAGGCAAACAACTTTTGTGCATTCTACAAAGCTGAAGAAAGAGCAAAGCCATAAATTATAACAAGGAGTATCAAGGTATAAAAAAAGCAGATGGAAATCGACATCAATACAAACACTTCCATTGCAAGGTGCAGACACAGCTTCTTATCATTGAATGGAGATAAACATTAAAAAAATTGAAGCTGAAATCCAAAGAATGAAAACAAACAGTAAGAAAGGAAGAGATATTGTTTTCAAACTTCTAAATGTTTGCCTTCATGTCTTTTTTTTTAAAATAACTTTCATATTTTAGGAACATATTTCAATACAGTCTTATATTCTCCTTTTAGATTGTTGTATTTACAAAAGAATCTTAAGGTGACGTGAAGTTTTGTTTTGTTTTAAATTCACTTTTATTTGGAACCTTGCATTTCATTTAAAAAAGTATGAAGTAGTTAAGAGTTTTTATTGACAAGCTTATTAACAATGACTATAAAAGCTACTAAATACATAATTTTTCTAAATGCAGCAAAATTGTTAGTCAAGAGTAAAAACTGTTACGTTATTAATAAAATAAAGACATATTTATTCAATAATGATGAAAGTGTGAAAAGTGTTCACACATGTTATTCAACCGTATACATTTTTTAAATATAAATATATTTTAAACATGAATTTTAATAGAAACTTTAATATCAATTTTAAAAAATATTACTTTCAAAATTTTTACTAAAAAGGCCTATTTTGCATTTTTAATACTAACTGAAAGTATTTTAAGGTCAATATGACATGTTGCTGATGGTAAAATACTACCAGAAACAGTGTAAAGAATTTATTTTGAAATTTGATACTTTTCTTACATTTTTAAATGTACGAGAACTTGTTTCTCTCTCAAATCATTGATTCAGTTTCAGATAGGAAAATTTCAACCCCATAAAAGAAAAAAATTAATATATTTAATTATTAATTAAATCTATCAAACTCGGTACCAAAATCACCGACTGAATATATAAACAATATTATATAAATAATGTACCGTATTTTTCGGACCACAAGACGCACCTTTTTACATAAAAAATCGACTTAAAATTGGGGTGCGTCTTATGTCCGAAGGTAACATAAAAAAAAATGAATATTTCATTCTGTACCTTGGAACAAAAGGGCCAAAGTCCATTTTAATCAAATGTTAGTTCATCAATGTCAGTTTAAAGATTTTTGCAAATCTTACGACATTGGCACTTTTGATTGGCTCTTTGAGAGGACATTGGTCCTTTTGACAGTTGATGTATATCTTATCCTGATTTCACTCGTACAATTCACCCAAATTTCAAAGTTTTGGACATGGCCCTTTTTGTTCAAAGGTACAGATATATACTATACATATTTATTACTTACACACACACACACCACATATATATATATATATATATATATATATATATATATATATATATATGTTGAAGGTGATGTTTCGCCTTCTAATTCTCGTGCCCGTCATATTTCCGGGCTGGAGTGTTTAAAAGTAACGCACCAAAGAGATTAAAGCAATCCATTTCATTTACCCTGAAAAAATTTATTTCTTATTTTACATACCAGATGGCAGCACCAGACTATTTATAATGTAATTGGGGATGGTTTTTTAAACTAGATGTGGAAGATCAAGAAATAAATGGAATCCTCCGGAAAAAATAGGCACTTATATACAGTTTTATTGAAATTTATGCGACCGTTAAGGAGTTAAATAAGAAATTCAAAATATCTTTATATACCTAACAAAATACAAAATATTCTTTTCTAAAAATCCTCCCATAAATTCGAGGTGCGTCTTATCCTCCAGTGCGTCTTATGGTCCGAAAAATATAGTAATTAAATGAGCATTGGGGCTTTCCTTTCATTTACCCACATAGGGGCTTTCGATCGAGATCATCAGAAATTTCCATTACCAAATTCTAATGAATGAATAATCGTGGGGTACTTAACGTAATAACGAGTAATTCAGTTTTCGCGTAAATATATAAAACCCTAATGACGGGCTTGTTTTGAATGCCTTTTCAATTACAATCCCTGAAAACATTCAGGACAAAACTCCAATAATAATATATCTTCCTTTCAAACCCTTAAGAGTGCAATCAAGCGCCCCTTTCATTTATCGCCAACTTTTTTATTAGGTGTCATATCTCCATGGAGTCACTGAAAAATAAAGAACTTGCAACCGTTATGACAAGCCTCGAATTTCTCCCCCCGATACCATAAAGCCGATGTTCAGAAAAAGATAAAATTTCCCCGTGAAAAAAGGAAGAAGAATAACAGATAGAACTGTTAAGAAACACCGAGAATTCACCTTACACAGAGTTATTCGCGCTTGTTATGTAAAAGTCATGTTACGGCTCGTTTGATGGAGCATATTTTAGGAGAGAGCAGTACATCCTAGAGGCAATATAAGAAATGGCCCGGGCTATTCTATTATATCCTCAGTATTAGTTTCCCCCGAGGAGAACGCATTTCTCTATTTCTAAGGAATTGTACGCAGATGATTGGCAACAAATAAAAAAAGAGATATTCGCGAAGATAAATTGGTTGTTTCTCGCATATCGCCGGGAAATGATAAAAATCAATCAATGCGATATCTGGATGGATGCAAAAGATTATATTACAAATGAATAATCTTGTGGATTACGATTTCAGCAAGACAGCAGTGTGGTGCATTTCTTATTTTTACATTTTTGCATTTTTTAGTAAGTATTGCGTCTGAATACTTAATTTTTCTATTGAATATGTTCACAATGCTAATCACAACAAACATCAAAAAGATATGTATAATTGAAGTGTGTTTTGTGGCATAAACTATTTATTGAAAAGATTGAAAGGCAAACAGTGACATGGCGTAGGTTATCAGAAACCGGTGTCTTGAGAAAATCAATATGTTCGATACGTGTAGACGAAATTGTGGCTTAATCGAACGCGCACGTCAAGCGTCGGTTGAAACAAAATTTAAATGTTATCCTGTGGATAGTCTGACCATCATGTTTTAATAAGTTACCACACGAAACAAAGTGCACCCAGCGTCTATATGGGAAGAACCAGTCATCTGGTCGTCTGCAATCCAAATATGTTCTGTGGGTGATGTAGGAGACAAAAGAAACAGTACTGGTCTTATCTGCTGTAACTAAGCATATTCGAGAGCTACCTAGACTTCTACAAAAGAACCTTTTAACTATGTTACCTGAGTTATCCTTTTATAAACCCTTTTGTATTGTAAAAAAGGCATCTCTAGCGTACTCAGCTGCCATGATGCTAGGTTTCTACCCCATTACGATTTCTTCTACTGGTGGTAAATCAATTCCCTAAGCGGAATCACTCTTAAATTTCACTAATGACAGTCGGTTCTTCTTCAGTGAAAAGAGTCGTCTTCCATGATTTGCAATTTTATTGACCACACCTTCGTGCTCAGAGCACCAAAAGGAGAGCAAAACTAGGGCCACGGTACCTGGGTACGTTTAGAACATGCTTGCTTCTGCACTGCATGAAACACCCCCTCGAAGATGTGTTTCATGCAGTTTTGTGCCATTGCGTTGGCTTGTTTCGGACGTTACGGGCTTCTTTCGCAACGTAAGGGCTAAACTGGCCAATACCCACTTCTTGAAGCCGATTTCGAATGGTTACAACCATGCCTATCGTGTATTTCAAACTCACAGACTCAGGTTCCAAAGACTAGATATTCGGCCATCATCCGGTTTTCGTCTTCTTTTTTATAACGTCCAGAGCAATTTTAAAAAATCATGGGCAGTACGGAAACTTAGATTGCATCGAAACGAAAATCCCAGATTTCAATTCAACAATCAATTAAAAAGGATAGCTAAGCTTCTAACTAATTGATAGTTCATCGTCAAGCCGATGGGCATTAGGTGGGATTGTCGCTATGAACAACTCACAAATGCGAAGACTATCGTTTCTCACTGATATAAATTGGGACGACAACCGAAAATTTTGATTGTTTGCGAGTTTTCCGCAAGTTTCCTGTAAGCTATATTCCTAACTGAACAAGTCCACGAACAGTACCAAGTCCACCAAGTTAGGAAGACAGGAGTGAAGTTAAGAAGGGTTATTTCCAATCTACGGACTAAAATCAAATGTTGCTGAGTAATCGTAGCGTTTGTGTTCCGAAATCCCTTATTTACCATTACAATGGCCTCGAAACATAACAAGTCGGTTGGTTAGTTTTGAAAACTAAGATCATGTCCTCTTTTGCTGCACGATAGAGAGATCGGTACCCACAGTTAAAAGCCGATTCCACACGGCTACAAAAAGCCTTAACCCCACTGGAGATTGAACCTAAAAACTCTGGAGCTGACTGCCAGAACCCGAAATGTAAGGGTTGATAGTACTTCAAATCTAAGAGAAACCCAAGAGAGAAAACATACTTAAAACCTACAATGTACAATGTGTTGCACATTATATTTTGATGTTAGTTTATTAATGGTCGTGCCGTTTTGCAGTTTAACGATCAGATTTTACCGTATTTTCAAGTAGGTATTACGTTTTATGCAACATTTCGAATCGCCCGTGTGTAACAACGGTAGGTTTCGGAACATATTACCATCTAATACCGGGACACTTCTATATTACTAACTCTTAAGGATGCTCTGTACTAACCCTATTGGATTTGCTCACCTCAATGTTAACCTATGGAGAAAATAAATCCAAGTATTGCCGACTTCGATTGAAAGATTTTTTTAAATTGTATTCTATAATAGAAGAAATTTTACACCATGTGGAATGTTTCTTTTTAAAAAAATTCAAATAATATTTTTTAATTTAAATTATTCGGAGGGAAAAGTCTTGTATAGAATGTTTTAAACGATCCTAAATTCCTTAGGTGGACGAAATTTGTGAAATGAATCCTGTTGCAAGGTGCAGAAAACTTCAAGCTATCTGAAAATACCACTTTCACTGGATTATCAGCATTTATGTAGCTGTCAATATTAGACACATTTTCTCCATAGGTTAATTTGTGTAAATATAATATATATAATTATTTAGCAATATGTATCTATATGCATTTATAGGTGTACAGGTATCGTATCTGTATCGTGTATCAGTATTAATATGGGTATCTGTATTGTGTATATACTGTATGTGTATTTGCTGTGTGTATCGTATGTATTTGCTTTATTTGTTGTATATATTTTATATAAGTTTATTAATTTGTTTCTATGGAATGTATAGTATGAAATTATATGCATATGCTTTATATGCATGGTAAGGCGTATAGTATGTTTGGATGCATAGCATGTGTAATATGGCAATGCATAGTAAGGGTATATAGTATGTGTAATAGTATGAGTATGCCTGTATAGCAAGTATATTATGTATGTATAGTATGTAAAGTAATGTGTATTTTCTGTATAGTATGCGCATGTATAATGTGGGTATAGTAATCTATATTATATATATATATATATATATATATATATAACAGTTCCGTAACTGACTGACTCAATGACTGACTGCCTGACATACAACGCACAGACCAAACCATTGGACCTAAAGGGCTAAAATTTTGCATCGCGATTCTTCTTATGGTGTAGGGGGGCACTAAGAAAGATTTTTGATAATTTCTTCTTAGGTTTTTTTAAAATTAAATTTTTAAGCTGTTTTAGTAACTTTTTTTAAATTTACATTTAAAATAATAATTTGAGGGTTATAAAATTTATATCACGAGAAAGATCATAAACATTCCTTTAAATGAATCTTTTTCGAATCTTTACCTCCATTTTCTGATTTTTGGTGAATTTTTAAAGATTAATTTTTAGAATTTAATTTATTAAATGCTGATCACGTGATTTCTTTTTCTGGTACTTTAAATAAATTTATCGTCACGTGCATAACAACTAAATAGACACAAAAAAAATTTTCCTTGCTAATGCGGCAGACTATTGGACATATTAAAATACAGTAAAAGATATATTCCTGTTCCTCAAACTGTACTATATTAACTGTACTATATTCTTTAGTATGTCCTATTAGATTTCATTTGAAAATTTTCAACTACATTATTTTGTCTTTAAAATTATCCCTTACGATTGTTTTATAAATATATATATATATATATTTTTGTTTACATAAATTGTATACATTGATCGTCGAATTTATTATAAATAAATTTATTTATTTATTTTTGGCATTAATTGCATACATTGACCATTGTATTCAATTTGAATGTACTCCGTGGCGATGTGCGGGTTTTCAGCTAGTGTGTCTTTTCTAAACGTATTGCATGTACTTAATGTATACTTATATCAGATATTGTTGCCAATGTATTGGTTGTGTATCTACTCGTATGTATGTAATATATCTTTATGGTGTATGTATACAGAATGTAATGTATGTCGTTTTATCAATAGGATTAGGCAACCAAGATTGGGTGGGGCACAAAACAGCATTGTCTACCCAAGTGGGACAAAGAATTAAGTTTAATTAGTATGGGTTAGCTCAGTAATTATTGCCGTATAAGCTTTGGCTTTGGGCGGCACAAACTTACGAATTTCTCCATGGGTGAACATTGAGGTGAGCGAATCTATTACGGTTAGTACACAGCAGCTTTAAGGAAGCTACTATTTAATAAGCTACACATTGATCCGTGTGTGAAACTCCATGCATCTATGTGTTGCGATTTTCCCAACTGTACTAGCTAAGAAAATAGCAAATTTGTGCGGCTTTTTGAGAACATAATTTAACAAAATTACAAAAAACATTATAAGTCAAATATATCTTCCGTTCTAAAATTGCAGAAGAAATTCTCGTGAAAATTCACCGTGTTTAAAACGCATTTTATGAGATTTAATTTAAAGTTCCTCAAAAAACAAGAAATATACAACACAATCGGAAACGACTCTCTAGGGACTAATATTCAGAAGCAAACAAAAATATTTCTTGCGCACGGAAAAGCAGACAGAGTCGAGGAATCAGAAGTAAAAAAGAATGCACCTAGAGATGTTTGCGCTTGTTACATAAAAATACTCTTACGCCTCATTTGCAAGGGTATATTTCGTGAAAGGCAATATTGCGCTGGACAGTAATAGTAAAAAGGGTTCTCCAGCGTTATATATTTTGTCCCATTTCGCCAAGGTTATTATTTTCCGAAAAAGTATACACGCGTTATCTTTACCTCGGACTGTACGCAAAATAATAGGAAAAACGTTCAAGAAAGACAATTTTTCCGCGGGGCTTATACGAGTTAGTCGCGGATGTGAAACGCCACAAAAAAAAATGTCAGGCGAAACCAGAAGAATACAAAGCAATGCACTGTGACAAAATAAGATTTTTGTAGAACTGTGAAGCCAATAACATGTCTTGTTGAACCCCACTGATATTGTTGAAAGTTAGAAAGGGAAAAAAAATTGTAAGCCGTATCGTATAAGAATGTTGTTTATGCCGCTCTAAGGTCGAGAATGATTCGGAGAATGAAATTTTCGTAGGGAACATGAAATAAAGCAACGCTTTATTATGTTACCTTCATGTTAGCTCGATTAAAAAAATGTCTCATCTCAGAGATGAGACGTTTCTCTGGGAGGAATTTTCTTCTGAAAATAATTTTCATTCATAGATATCCAATATGGATATGATTAAAATAATAACAGAAAATACCTGGTTTTGTAATAATTTATAATTTTATAAATTTGCAAAATGAAAATAAATACAAAATAAATTTTTCATTCGAATTGGAAGAAAATTTAACGTACGTTTCTCCTAGCATTTATTGAAGTGTTGGAAAATTTCCGTTAATTTTATCAGGATATTCATAATTTTTCTGAAGTTATTACTTTTCAGAAACTTACTCCCGCAATTTTCCTCCAGAATTATAGACAAAATTAAATTAAAACTCAAGATATAATTTTCCCGAAAAGCAAAGCTTTTGAAAATCCCTTTTATACATTCTTTAATAACCAAAATAAGCCTCCGACCATTTTTAGTATTAAATTTAAATTTATTAATTTGATTAAATTATAGTTTGAATTGATAAAAAAAACTGTTATAATTTATTTCATAAATTTAATAGAAAATGCATAGGATTTGTTATGAACTGTGGAAAATGAGGGAACTGGTAGCAAAATATTATCAATTTAGTAATATTTTTAAAAACTGATAAATATTAGCGGTTGAAGAAATGAAAAGGTAGCTTACTTTATCAGCACTATAGAATGAAGAACTTTATAACAAAGGTACTTACCTAGAAGAGAAAAAAAAGATTAAAATTAACAGTAAACTTATTCACAGTAAAACAAGAAAAATGGAAGCATAAATCTAAAAGGATATTCTGAAATTTAAGGGATCAGGTACCATTTAAAAGCAAAGAGTCTCGACACACAAATCCCTATTTTCAATCATCAGTGGTTATGAAAATAATTTATTCAGAAATATGAAAATTTTAATGTGAGTTAAGCACTCTTCTTTATAAATATGGCTTTAATTTTTTTGTAACTTGAAGATAAATTTTTTAATTGTTTAAAGTTTTAATAATTCGTTTCTTCATTGTTATGTCATTGCACACATGATATCACCAGAACAGTTCGCTAGAATACTATGAAATTTTATACACATGCAATATAAACATCTATAATTAAAATGACCATTTATTATGTCATCCCTATTATAAAAATTTTGATTGCAGTAAAATTTATCAAAAAAAATTCTGGAATTAAAAACAAATTTGATTTGAAATTTAAAAAGAATTTTGATTTCAAAGTTGGTCATTTAAAGATATATAACTCAATATTAAAACTAAAAAAAGTCTGTATTCATTAATATACAGATGAATGTCCGCGTGCAATAATATAACATTGAAAAAAACAATGGTTCAAATTTCAAAAAACAATTAGTTGGATTACTTATCTTTGAATATTTAACGCGACACAGTTTAAATATTTCAATAAAAACTATAAATGAAATATACATAAATTCTAAATATACATAAATTAAAGTTTAAGGAGTAGGAAAAGTAACAGAAAACTAAAATATTTCACAATATAATTTCAAAAATCTTTTCACGTTCATTTTGAGATAGTTGACCGAAATACGACATGATCAATACCAATCAAACAGAACTCCTCAAAATCAGATCTTAAGAGAATATGTGTGCAAAAAAAAATTATATTATCTATATATATAAAACAGTTCCATAACTGACTGACTGACATATAACGCAGACCAAACCGCTCAACCTAAAGGGCGGAAATTTTGCATGGCGATTCTTCTTATAGTTTAGGGGTGCACTAAGAAAGATTTTTGAAAAATTCTTCTTAGAATTTTTTAAATTAAATTTTTAAGCTATTTTTGTAACATTCTTTAAAGTTTGCTTTTAAAATAATAATCTGAGGGTTATAAAATGTATATCACGAGAAAGATCATAAAAATTCCTTTAAAATGAAATCTTTTTCGAATCTTTACCTCCATTTTCTGATTTTGGGTGAATTTTTAAAGATTAATTTTTAGAATTTAATTTATTAAATGCTGATCACGGGGTTTCTTTTCTTTTTGTGATACTACTTTAAATTAATTTTGTGTCACGTGAATAACAACGAAATAGACAAAAATATTTTTTTTTTCTTCCTAATGCGACAGACGATTGGACATTATCCAAAAAAATATTAAAATACAGTAAAAGATATGTTCCTCAAACTGTACTATATTAACTATACTATATTCTTTAGTATCTTCTATTAGATTTAATTTGAATATTTTCATCTACATTCATTGTCTATAAAAATATCCGTCACGATTTTTTTTATAAACATATTTTTTTCTTTTTTATACACCAATTGCATACATTGATCGTTGCATTTATTATTTATATATATATATATATATATATATATATATATATATATATATATATATATATATATATATATATATATATACAGCGATTTCCGCTTATAAGAATCACGTTTGTTATTACTGTTTTTGATTCTTATAAGCGGTTGACCTCTTATAGCCGAAATTTAGGTTTTGGGACAGAAACACACACACCTATATATACATATATTAGATAATTTATCATAAAATACTTTTTAATTTACGTTAATTATCTTTTATTAAAATTATTTTTTATAATTTTAAAAATACAACTTAATTTCTAGACCTATAAGTAGATACACATGATTATAGTAAGAGAAGAATTATATTAAGAGAAAAAAATCCAATATTTGTTGCAACATACCTGCGTAACAGTTTTAACATTTCAACTACAGGAAAGGAGCAAGAAAAAGTTTTCTATGGTAGTTGGACGTAATGAAGTTTTCAGGAGGCTGTTTATATCTCTTTCAATACCAATAGTCTCAGACGAAGATTCACCTTCTAGCTTACGTTTCACGGTTTGATAACGTGCTGAATCTACTAATGTCAGGTTTTCCTAAGTGATAGTGGACACTTCGCCGAAGATTTATGTGTTTCAGGGTCCAGGAAGCCGCAACCAGGATATGGGAGGTGGGAAAAAAGAGTCCCAGTCTATGTTTGTGAGTGGAGAAAAGAGAAATCGGACCCGGACGGGTAAAGTTGCCCGCGGGTCAAGCTAATAGGACAGTGCTGTGCTAAAGCGTTTAAGGGGAAACTATTATGCTATGTCTAACAAAGAAAGGGATGCATTTTACGACTGTATTCCATCCAATCTTATCACTCTTTCATTAAAAAAAATGAAGAAAAAACTTCGTGCCTTTTGAGGGTTTAAGTTGCTTTTTTGGAAAAATGAAAGGAAAGCGAAGAGTAAGCTGATTCTTAAAACCGGTGGATTGAATCTTTAAAGCGAAAATTTTAACATGGAAATAATACATTTGTTTTTGTTTTCGTGATATTGATTCTTATAAACGGTTGATTCTTATAACCACTGATCACTATAAGCGGTGGTTACTGTATATATATATATATATATATATATATATATATATATATATATATATATATATATAGGTATTAATTGCATACATTGATCGTTGTATTTAATTTGAACGTACTCCGTAGCGTAGTACGGGTATTCTGCAAGTCGGTATATATATATATATATATATATATATATATATATATATATATATGCAGAGAATAAGACTGCAAGTTTATACACACATTCCCAACCAGAAACCGCGTAATTTAATTAAATATATTACCATATATATTAAAAATACCTCCCTTTCAATCCTATTATTTTCAACAAATGTTTCTTTATTAGTCTATGAAAATGCTGCAACCGTATTTTAAGTGGAATTTACGATAGCATAATTACTATTAAAATGTAAACTCAATCAAATTAAATGACCTTCACACGACCCGCATGTATAGATCGTGTTCAAAATTATAAAATACGCTCGCTTCCCTACACTATTTTGACGCACAAATTAAACAAATTATCACGAATAGCATGTGCTTGTATCCAATTCCAATTCCCGAACGAGACACTTTAATGAACTAATAATTAATTTCATCGAGTTTTAAATGTATCTCACTCTAGAAAACAGAACACGATAAGACCCGATAAGTGAATTACATAATCGGAGAACACCACTCTCATATTAAAAGAGTTACGAAACGAATTGCTCGTGGATATGCAAGTACTGTGCAATACAGTTCAAAAGTTTAGATAAATCACAAAATTTTTAAAAAAAGCTTACCGAGAATATAAATTGCAACACTTAAATAATATAATATTTTTCTTATTTAGAAGCTTTAGAGATGTAATGAGCAAAGAAACAAAATAAAACGACTAGAAAAAAAATGCATTCATGTATAACATTCTAGACTAGAATACATTGGTAACGTTCCTTTCGGATGAAAAAGAAATTTATACAATTATAATTACAAGATGAAAAGAACTTTTTATATACCATGTTTTTAAATTTTCTGTTGAATCATATAAACTTGACAATTCTATGTATTAATAGATACTTTTTTAAAATTTTTTTGATGAATTATCCCATCAACTTGAAAGAAAATGAATTTAATTGGAAGTTAACTTGTGTTTAACTTTTCGTTCCCGTCCCGGCCGATAGATGGCTGCACCAGTCTACAAAACAAAATTAACTGAAAATGAATTCAATGCTGCTTAAAGATGGCTAAAAGTATTAAAATAATGCATTGTCATCGTGTTCTGAGCTATTCTAAAAGTTTCAAATGTCTGGCTAGTCGGGAAGTTAGTTAAAAATCGATTTCAAGATTTGTAAGGGACAAACACACACACAAACAAACAAACAAGAAAGCAAGTTAATAAAAACATGGTAAAAAGATACGAATAAATGGGCGCAGTGTCCTGGTTGGCAGAGTCAGCGGGCCAGTGATCTGAATGTCCCTATTTCGATGTCGGTCGCTGACAAGTCCACTGCCATGTACACTAACGGCGGCTGGTGCATGAAAAATCTGTCGGGGCTGCAATGTCCTCCAAGTTCTTAAATTTACCTCTGCAGGTGTGGGATCAAGTGTTTGCGGTCTCGTCACTTGACCCGGTTCAAAATTACGGGACCGGTTTAGAGGGGGCGAAGCTGGGCCACCTATATGGTGCCCCCATAAGAAAGAGGCCAGCAATACCGAGGTGATAACAGGCAAATGTCTAAGGACAAGGCTTCCGTATTGAAAAAAAAGGTACGAATAACAAGTGTGAAAACATATTCGTACTTATTGTGACCTTCTACCATATCTGAAATGTCACCACGACGGATATGTGGACGTGCCATAATGTGTTACTCATAAGGGGTTGAATATTATAACAAATATCACAGAATGTAGTAAAAGAAAAACTCATCATCCGTACATAACCCCGAGGTAGACATGCATTAGGTGACAAGGTCACCGGCAAAGTTTCCCCCTAGAATGCCTTATAACTACGTCGAGCTCTATTTTGTACATTGGCAATAATAGGATCATAAGTAATTATTAATACTTTTCATAGCAAACGACACACTAACTGTCTAAGACGTATCAAAAGCAAACTCGACCCATTTCTCCGATGCAAATCCCATGTGCAACTGACGGTACTGTTATGCCTCGTGTTCTTGGGTGATAGCGTATGGAAAAAAAATGCTAGGAAGCGATGAAACCAAGTTTAAAATCATTGTGAATTAAAATATTTGGGTCTGGAAACAGTCAAGGGAATAGTAAGCCCTCAGATTCAAAAGGTGCATTTTGTATCTAATTTCTCCCTTTAGTTGATTTTATTCCCCCAAAAAATACCGTTACACTGAAAATACAAGCTATCCCATTAATGAAATGCGGCTTTTTCAATATACTCAATTGCTTACAACCAAGATAAAGGTTTAATGAAAGAAAGGTCTTCCAAAATTTCAGCAGCAATTTTTTTGAATATGCAAGCGATTCAACGACAAAAGCAGGACGACGGCCTATTGCCTAGAGAGCAGGCATTCAATGCCCGAGTCTGCGGGTTCAAATTAATATCGCAGTTGGTACGGGTGTTTGTAGCCATTGAAATCGGCTTTAATTTGTAGGTGCCGGTCTGTTTAGCCCATTAATTACAAAAGATAACTACACTGCTGGCCACCCAAATTGCAACACCAAGAAAGACAGGAGATATCACAACAAAATTTATTTTGTAGATAACATGTTGACCAAGTATCAAATGATTAAATTTATAGACTTCTGTGAAGTGTGGTTCCTGCCAAAATCAGTAGCCAGAGTAGCCGCCATTGTTGCAGATCACCGCTGCCACACGCCTCGGCATTGATTCAAAGAGACTTTGGATGAGTTCTTGGGGTACAGCAGACCAAGCAGATTCCACACGTTGCCAAAGTTGATCCGCTGTGGCAGCTGGGGATGGAATCTGGGTCAACCGTAGAGCAACCATGGACCACATGTTTTCTATCGGCGAAAGATCCGGAGAGCGAGGCGGCCAGGGAAGCAATTCAATCTGGCGATTAACGAAGAACCGTTGGACAATGCGTGCCACGTGTGGTCGCGCATTATCCTGTTGAAATATGGCTGTGGGCAAGCCCTGAAGCTAAGGAAGGACAACTGGCTCCAACACCTCGGAGATGTAGCGCTGGCTGTTTAAAGTACCGGCAATGCGTACTAGAGGTGTGCGGGAGTGATATCCAATACCGCCCCATACCATAATACCCGGTGAAGGATCAGTGTGGCGGTGCATAACGCAGCTGTTCAGCATCCTCTCTTCACGGTGTCTCCACACTCGAATGCGACCATCGTGGTGTTGCAGACAGAAGCGTGACTCGTCAATAAAGACAATTTCATTCCATTCTGCTGTCCACATCCTTCTGTCATCGCACCATTGGCGGCTGAGACGTCTGTGGTTCTGCGTCTGTGGTTCTGCGTGTATATTGCAGTAAATCAACCAACTGAATGGCAAAACATTTAATTCACTTCCTAAGTAGTAGCTGATGAACATTTCCTTTCTGATTACGGGACGAACAATGTATACGACTGAGGAAAAGTTTGATATGAAGAGTTATTTGAGAGGATATACATCATACACGCGTTAAAGCAAGAAAGCTTCAATTTGTTTATTTTAAAACTAGGAACCACCAAATTATTTTCCAGACGTAGACATATTTCGTTTGACCGACATATTTAAGTTATTACACAAACAGGCGCACCATATGTGTGTGTGTGTGTGTGTGCGTGTGCGTGTGTGTGTGTAAGTAAAAATATTAATAACCTTTAATCGCCCTTTCTAAACTTTCTCATCTGGTAACACCTTTTCGACGCCTTGGCGAGATGCTTCGCCTTTTCATATACTAACTTTCTCCGCCAATTCTGGCAACCTCTCTGACCTAATTCTATTTTCGCGCACTACGCTTTAGACGCTGGGCTGACTCGAAGTGGATAATATGTGTGGATACTTTCATAAAATAAATCCCTTTTTTCCTGAAGCTGACTTTATTATTTTCCGGCCATGATGTTTGCAGTATTTTCAGGAGATGACCATTCCGAACACTTCACACACACACACACATATATATATATATATATATATATATATATATATATATATGGTACACCTATATATCGTTTTCCTCTGGAGCAAAACGCATGTTAGTATCTTTGGCGAAGGTTTAGAACTATGAAACCGTTTATCTCTAATTTCAATATCTGGATATCAAAATGCTCTTTTACTTTGTTTCTACGATAATACGTAACTATATACACAAAAACACCACGGTATATTTTAAGTGCTTCAAGCGAATGTTCTTTAACTCTTACAAACCTTCCTTAGGTGCGCTAGTTTATGAAGCAAAGATAATCCAAATTTGGCCATCCAATAATCATTTGAAACTTGAGAGAGGTAATATTTTTCTACAAAACAGTTCCTCGGGAAAGAGCTTTCCTATAAATAATGGAGTAAAATTGTGCTTTTAAGACAATAGCATCTGAAAAAAAACACGCCAGTCTTTTTTTTCCTTTTTGGATGCTACGGGAATGAAAACGACAACACATCAGATTCAAGAAGCTACAGCGAGTTAAAAGATTTTACAACATCCTATTATAAGATATAGGCTTTAAATCAAATGCAACCAAACAATATAAACTCATAAGATTGTCCACTTGCATCTACAGATAGTTTTTCTTATGTTTTCAAATGATCATATTTTGATGAATCGTTTCCGTTTTCTTTAGATAAGGGGTCAACAATTCATACAGAACCTGAAACATATTTTTACGCGAAAGAACGATAAAAAAAGAAAGAAAAATCAAACAAAGGTTGTTTCGTTGGCCAGCATATAATGGTCAGAATTTCTCACCTTACACACGCTTCTAGCACCCATTCATCAAACACGGAAGAAAGAAAAGAAGCGGCCGCAAGGCTTACGTGACCGACGCCAGATGACGAAGAGAGACAGCCAGGAGTTGAAAGAGGGAAATAAATCCCTTAACGTTTATGAAACGAACAGCGGGGTTTCGGTTAGCCAGCGTCGGAGAAGTTGGTGATGAACGATGGAGGATATGTCAGGCTGAATGAGATCCCGCGACCGAGAAAAATACTTTTTCGGGGATGTTGGCGAATCGGAAGGAAAGACTAACTTTCTTGCTGTCACTTCCTTGAAGACTATCTGAACTTTGGGGACATGATACGATGGAAAGCAGTTGCTATTTTTCACGGTCCTTCAAAAACTGTCTAAGAAGGACGCCAAGAAAAACAACGACATCTCTTGCTACTAAAGCATACTTTGTAATAATTTTATTATTATCTATATATATATAACAGTTCCATGACTGACTGACTGACTGACTGATAACGCACAGATCAAACCGCTGGACCTAAAGAGCTGAAATTTTGCATGGCAATTCTTCTTAGATGCACTAAGAAAGATTTTTGAAAAATTCTTCTTAGATTTTTTTAAATTAAATTTTTAAGCTGTTTTTGTAACATTCTTTAAAGTTTGCATTTAAAATAACAATCCGAGGGTTATAAAATTTATATCACGATAATGATCATAAAAATTCTTTTAAAATGAAATCTTTTTCGAATCTTTACCTCCATTTTCTGATTTTTGGATGAATTTTTAAAGATTAGTTTGTAGTATTTACTTTATTAAATGCTGATCACGTGGTTTCTTTTCTTTTTGTGATACTTCAAATCAATTTTGCGTCACGTGCATAATAACGAAATAGACAAAAAAAATTTCTTCCTAATGCGGCAGACGATTGAAAATTATCCAAAAAAATATTAAAATACAGTAAAAGAAATCTTCCTCAAACTGTACTATATTGCTTAGTTTGTTCTATTAGATTTGACTTTAATATTTTCTTCTGCATTATTTTGTCTATAAAAATATCCGTTACGATCTTTTTATATATATATTTTTTTGTTTTTTTTACGCCAATTGCATACATTGACCGTTGTCATCAATTTGAATGTACTCCGTAGCGAAGTACGGGTATTCAGCTAGTTATTCTATAAAACAATCAACTTACTTGTTAAACAACCTTTCTCCTTAAGTCGATGGGATGAATCCAAAATCTTTCGACTCCTACAAACGATTTTTTTAACGTAGGATTACGTTCCTCATTAATGGTCCTTCGGAGAGAAAAAAAACTGTACTGCGTCGCGAGTTATAATTTATAATTAAATTTTTAAATTTTTAAAAATTAAAAAATAAAATTTAAAAAAAAAATTTAATTAAAAAATAAAATTTTTTAAAATTAAAAAATAAAAAAATTTTAAATTAAAAAAATCAAATTTTTAAAAAAGGGTAAGAAAACGATAAGTAATCCTACGTTAATAACCCGCGGTAGTTTCGTTAGAGAAGACTACATGAAATATATATATATACATTTATTATTATTTTTTGGTGACTTATTACGTCATCCCGATTCTCATTCTCGAAAACATTTTCCCATCCAGTAACATTCTCGAATTTTATAGACTCTCAACGGAAGACCGACTGGAATAGAAAATTTTTAAAGATAAGGCTACCTTCCAACAAATGAAATAAACCTAATCATCAATCCAGCGACATCACACCGGAGATCATTTGAGAATCAAAAGTTGAAAAATACGTCAAGTTTTACAGTATTTGAGTTTTTCCAAAGTTTTAAAAAATAAAAAATACAGCACAATTTCTTTATTCTTTCTTTTTATTTTGAAAATTACAAAATGAGTTTTAGCAAAGTTTTAATATTTAGTTTGAAAAATGAAGTTTATATTATAAAAAAATCTCTGGCTGCAGCGTAATCATTTCTTTTTTCATAATCTCAGCCAATTTATGGAAGTTGATAATTAGATTTACTAAAAGTGAGATTAAAAAATTTTCAAGAAATTCTAAGATACGAAAGGAATAAAAAGCATCGGTTCGCAAAATTATCAAAAAAACCTACAGCTTATAGATATTTTTTAATTTACTAAACTGGTGCTAGAGGTTGAAAGCAAAACAAAAGGCAATTTTTAAAACTCGCAAATTAAGCTTATTAATAAATTCAAGTGCAAGTAAAAAACGAAAAGGATGCAACAAGATATATAATTATTCTTCAATATTATATCTAATTAGTCATGTTTAAACATATTTGAAAAATGCGGAAAAAAATAGAGATTTATTTAATTAGTAAAATACAAAAATATATCAGTTTAATTCAAAATTTACTGCAGAAAAAAACTTTATTATAAAGAATACTACTAAAATGCATTACAATAAAAACCTTGAGAGAAAAAAAAAGAAAATATTTGTTTTATCTTGCCAATGCGGAGGCACTTGTCGCGTAGACATTCGCCTATAATTCACCGCAGTTTGTTGGCTATTTTATTATGGGGGCATCATACAGGTGGACCAGCATTACCCCCTATGACGAGACGACACAAATGGAGGCATTTTAATGGCGCGACGCCGGTATTCGATCCGATCACCCTCAGCACCGAAAAACAGCGGGCTGTACCACAAGACCTAAAGAGGCCTAAAGGAAAATATAACTTTATAAAAACATGTGGTCCCCCACTCCTTTATACTCCGTAAAGGAGTGAGGGAGTGGATGTAAGTTTCGAAATAACTTTATAAAAAACAGGGACGCCCGTGTAGATTATAGATGTTATTATTAAACACCCATTCTGAAATATTCATTTTAATTAATGGATAGACCCCTATTTCATTGAAAATCGTAAGTGTACGAACACTTTTGGGAGCCACTGTATATATATATATATATATATATATATATATATAGGCAGCTACCCAGAACCTATATCACTCCATGCCACTCCTTGTAGAAGCAGTTATAGTTACAAATGGTGGACGCACAAAGTACTGATTTTAGCATCTTCGTTTTGACTCGAAGATCTGCAATTTCAATCATGTAATACAATGCACCATATGTCACCACTGAAATCAATTCCACCGCTGTAATAAATGTGTTGATGCTGCAATTTCAATGAACAGCAGTGTATAATGCATTAAAAAATTAAGATGTTTCAGTATTGTGTTCATGCGTTGTGTAGTCACTTGTTTTAATAGCCAGTAATATGTGAAAAGAAATAATATTTGTAAATGAGCTAAATGTTACTCAAAACACATTTCAAAATCTCAAAAAATAAAATTGACAACACGCATGCAATTTTCAATTTGAGTACCTCCTGACACAAAGCACGCTATTTCAGAAACTTTTTCCCAGTTTAAGCCCTTGTTTTGTCGACCCTTCGTCAGTATACAACGAAATTATCGGTCCAACATGATCCAAAAACATGTGTTGTGTTCCAAAACACATCCAAACAAATCCAAAAACATGATGTTGTGTAGTCACTTCTTTCAATAGCGCGTAATAGGTGTAAAGAAATAATATTTGTAAATGTGCTAAATGTTACTCAAAACGCATTTCAAAATCTCAAAAAAAAAAAAAAATTAACAACATGCATGCAATTTTCAATTTGAGTACTTCTTGACACAAAGCACGCTATTTCAGAAAATTTTTCCCAGTTTAAGCCCTTGTCGACCCTTCGTCAGTGTACAACGAAATTATCAGTCCAACATGATCCAAAAACATGTGTTGTGTTTCCAAAACACATCCAAAACAACATATCCAAACAAATCCAAAAACATGATGTTGTGTAGTCACTTCTTTCAATAGCGCGTAATAGGTGTAAAGAAATAATATTTGTAAATGTGCTAAATGTTACTCAAAACACATTTCAAAATCTCAAAAAATAAAATTAACAACATGCATGCATATTTCAATTTGAGTACTTCTTGACACAAAGCACGCTATTTCAGAAGCTTTTTCTCAGTTTAAGTCCTGTTTTTGTCAACCCTTCGTCAGTATACAACGAAATTATCAGTCCAACATGATCCAAAAACTCATAATATTCGAAATACAGAGGGAAAAAAATATCCCAATTGCTCCCGTCTGAAGGACTGCATATTTTTAATTATCTAGCATAGGGGTTCTCAACCTTTTTCAACCCACATACCCATTTTTGTGTAACATTAAACTATGCGTACCCCCAACAAAAACTCTTTAGTTTTATTAAAATGAGTTATATTAGTTTAAGTTTAACTGTTCACGCACAAAAATGCCATTTATCCATCATCATAAATTAATAAATATAAACATTTATCGTTAAATATATAAACACTTTTCAAAGTATACGACCTTTAACTATTACTACTGTAATATGTCCACGCACAAAGTAAGATTGAAAACTGGAAAGTTACTGAGACTGAGCAGTTCATAATAACTAAACAGACACAGACAGAATGGCGAAAGAGGGTAATGAATGCACGGTGGCAGAAAGCGCAGTGGAGGTGACTCGACGTTGCGGCAGTGTGCAGGTAGCCAGCGCTGCTCTCCCTGTCTGTGACTGTGTTGCATACTTGCACACTACTGTTCCAATTTACTCCAGCCACAAATACAGTAGTAACGAGCGACGTGTTTGCTTGCTGCTTTACTGATAGTTTTAAGTTTTAAATCATTATTCAAACTTTTGTCACAGTTAAATTTTAGCATGTATCAATATAATTTTGTATGATTTTTGGTAGTCAACCACGTACCCCTTACAGATTTTCGCGTACCCCCAAGGGGTACGCGTACCACCGGTTGAGAACCATTGATCTAGCATATCACTTTGTGCTACATTAAAAAAAAAATCCGGTTTTCAATAAAGCATGCAGCCATATACTCTATAAACAAACTTGGTGGCACTAAAAGGTCGAATCAAAGGGACGCACAGACATAGCCCTGAAAACTGACGCATACTGTTAAATATTTATAAGATTTTAATTTTCGTTTTAAGTAATGGTACAAATATTCCCACTTCCCGAGATGAATAAGAAAATTGCAAGGGCTTTTAAAACTATCTCGGAACGAAACAATTTTTAAAATCCCCGAAATTAAAAAAAAAAATCCTTACTCAAACTTTTAAGGAATAATTAAAAGAAAGTCTCGAACGATCAAAAGAAATTACGACTAAGCTGAAATCACGATAAAATTAAAGAGTATATCAGTTTAAAATAACTTCAGCCATGATTCTTGTCATATTCTAATTGCGTTTACAAGACACGATACAGCGATAATTCAATCACGTCACCCACCCAATCAAAATTAATTTTAGGAGATGTTACGACATCTTTTTAAAAGACTGCAATAAATTAATGGCTGGCATCGATTAAAGGAATCGCGAAGGGACTTTCTGATAACTGTGCGTCCTTTCCCCACTTTTCGAAGCTCGGTCGAAATCGAGTTAAAAGTAATAAAACATTCAACAAACTGTCAACCGGCAGTAAAATTTGGAAAGCTCCAATTTTAATTACTCCTCGAAATATCTATAATTAATTATTGTGTTAAAGTTGCAACTTATTCTTGGTCTAACTTTATTCTTCTCGATTCATTTATAGAGGCCAGAAAAACCTTTACATATGGGCGATTCTCAATGAGGTAAAAACTTGGCTGAAAAGAGGAATTTTTGTAATTTTTATCTGCACTTTTTTTTTATATTTGTAGTATGGAATATTAGGCGTAACAATCATTAAGTAATACCTGAGGCTATATATACACTGCTGGCCACCCAAATTGCAACACCAAGAAAGACAAGAGATATCACAACAAAATTTATTTTGTAGATAACATGTTGACCAAGTATCAAATGATTAAATTTATAGACTTCTGTGAAGTGTGGTTCCTGCCAAAATCAGTAGCCAGAGTAGCCGCCATTGTTGGAGATCACCGCTGCCACACGCCTCGGCATTGATTCAAAGAGACTGTGGATGAGTTACACATGCTGTGTAACTCATCCACATGTGTTGGTCTGCTGTGGATGAGAGCCACAGCAGACCAAGCAGCTTCCACACGTTGCCAAAGTTGATCTGCTGTGGCAGCTGGGGATGGAATCTGGGTCAATCGTAGAGCAACCATAGACCACATGTTTTCTATCGGCGAAAGATCCGGAGAGCGAGGCGGCCAGGGAAGCAATTCAATCTGGCGATTGACGAAGAACCGTTGTACAATGCGTGCCACGTGTGGTCGCGCATTATCCTGTTGAAATATGGCTGTGGGCAAGCCCTGAAGGTAAGAAAGGACAATTGGCTCCAACACCTCGGAGATGTAGCGCTGGCTGTTTAAAGTACCGGCAATGCGTACTAGAGGTGTGCGGGAGTGATATCCAATACCGCAGCATAACGCAGCTATTCAGCATCGTCTCTTCACGGTGTCTCCAGACTCGAATGCGACCATCGTGGTGTTGCAGACAGAAGCGTGACTCGTCCGTAAAGACAATTTCATTCCATTCTGCCGTCCACATCCTTCTGTCATCGCACCATTGGCGGCGGAGACGTCTGTGGTTCTGCGTCAAGGGTAGACAAAGCAATGGACATGTTGCGGACAGACCACTCTGCTGCAAACGGCGTCGAATGGAACGCGCAGACACTGGATGATGCGTTACAGACTGCATGTGCTGTGCTATGGTTCGTGATGTGACTGAGCGATCCGTCACTGCCATGCGCACAATTTGCCTGTCATCACGTGAAGTGGTGCGCTGAGGTGGATGCGATCGAACACGCCGGTCCGTCGTACCCTCCTGCATCCAACGATCACATATCCGCATTACAGTTGTTTGGTTTCGTCCAACACGACTACCGATTTCCCTGAAAGATAATCCACAATCTAGGTAGGCCACTATCCTTCCTCTGTCGAACTCGGATACTTGAACAAAAGATGATCGCTGTTTTCGACGAGGCATAATTGATCGTTTTTTTTGAAAAAACCACAAGAAAAACACAATTGCCGAACTTGAAATCGTCGAAATCTCCAAGCCTTAAATAACGCTTTGAAGTGGCTCCACAGGCGCGCGTGATGTGCGTCTGCGCTGAAATTCTAATCATTTGCATATCTCACCTCCGCTAATGCATGTTGTAAATTTCATGTTATTTGCATGTTTCCTTCAGGGTGTTGCATTTACAGTGGCCAGCAGTGTATATGTATATGCGTGATATCTATTGTTTGTTTATCTAAGAATTTAACCAACGATTACTTATGAAATAATTCCTTTTAAATTTCGTATATTTTTTCTGTTGCGTTAATTTGAACTATAGTAGTTAGTCTTCATTCATTATTTCCTTTAATAATTAGTGACACGTATCACGGAAAATTTCTTTAATTTTTTTATTATTTTTATATTTTAAATATATTTATTTATTTTTATTTGTTTATTTATTTATTTATTATTTATTTATTTTTATTTATTTATTTATTTTTCTTCGTTGAGGGGTCGTGTATTTAACTTTGGTAATAACTAAATCCCTCAGTATGTTAGACTAGGTTTATATTTAAAATAAGGCGGTGCTAGGAGCTTTAGTTCGATTGTGAAATTTTTACCAGGAGATACGGCTCATACTATAACACCGCACTAGCTAAAAAATATAGGGATCGAATAAAAACAAGCTAAGAGCCAAGAAAGAAAAGGAGATAAAATATGTTGGCTGTACATTATCGGAAAGAAAAAGCAACCCTGATTGTACTGTGCAAGAGCAAATGGTCTTCCTATATCCTACGACACACCCCGATTGGCAGCTGTGTAGTAACAGCTGTTTGGGGCATCTGTTTGTCTTACAGAGGAAATAGAAGAAATAAAGAAATGATGTCTGTAATACATTTTTTTTTCTACTGCTGGACATATTGCAATTTTGGAAATCCATAGGCGTATTATAAATGTGAGGGGAGGCAATTGTATTAAAATGTCTTGCCTGAAAAATTAGAAAAGCTGCCAAGTAGGAAGAATGTTGGTTAAAGATCACTTGCGGCATGGACAAAACCAGCAGCGTACGCAGAAATTTTCAAGGGGGGGGGGGGGGGGGGTTACTATAAAAGAGTAGTTTTGAGCAATCAGTGCAAAGCTTAAACCTAATTAAATAATATGTGTAATCAGAACCAATGAGGGAGGGGTTAACCCTCATCAACCCCCCCCCCTGCGTACACCACTGGACAAAACAAACCTTTTGACGTTGACAAACCCATTGTCCATCCAGACAATTTCATCCAGGGAAACAGGAAAAAAACACTCCGTGTCATACCGGAAGTAAACTGCTTTAGTTTTGGTAGTGTGCAAGACACAGCCAGGAATTAATAAGGTTTCACAGAAACATGCGTCCGGTGGATCCTCCCTTACATGAAACCCTATCAATAAGATCCTGAAATAGATTCACTCAGGAACATTTAATTCGGTTCAGGGCTTGAGGTAGACTAGTGGCAGTGCGTCGGCTTTCAGTTCTCAGGGCGCTCGGATCGAATCCCGACAAGCGCTGCTCAATACCTCCGTGTTTAGACCGGATAGGGGCATGTTAAATCCGTAGATCGGAAAGTCCCTCTACGGGGTCAGAGAGGGTGGGAGAGGGTACGATTCCTCCACTGATCACCCTGGGGTCCCCCTCAGTCGCTCCTGGTGGGATGCTTGGTCGAAACTGAGGTGGCACCTGGCTAAATTAGACTCTGACCCTTGCGGTGCCATTATAAACGGGATTCGTACCCTTCAGACCTGATATGGAATACCTCCGCGCAAGAGGCATAAGAAACAACAACATTTACAACATAATTCCGTTCAAGCAAGAAAAAGCAATTTTGAGAACAGAATTATTCTTTAGGGACAGTACGCGGTTCTTCTATTTCCAGCAGAAAGCAAACGTCGAAGGTGACAGAGGAAGCATTCACATTCCCCGCTGCACGAAGAGTCAAAAGCTGCCCAAATTTACTGGGGAGATGATGACGGAAGTCTCTTTTGATCACAAGTGTCCACTGCTTATATGCTTTCTTGACATCACAATGAACATGGCAACCTTCGGAGAAACACTAAAAAAAAAATGCGGACAGTATCAAGTCGAAACATCCTGGACTCTTTTCAGAAGGTGCGGTTCTTCCCAGAAATAATGCCTCTTCAACAAAGGGCAAGAACGAAACACTGCAGCATCAGAATACAGTCCAGACCTATACCCAGCAATTTCCGCATTTTTGGTAAGGTCTAAAAACTCTTAAACATCGCAGATTCCCCTCGAACTATGGAGTAAAAGAGTGTTCGGGAATGGTTCTGGCTGTTATCCTAAGATCTGAGAATAATTGGTTAGGAGCCCCACGGTTCTTTTTTGCATCACAAAGACTGAGCATTCCAGAATTCACTATCTACAGTCGTATAGGAACGTTTCGATAATAATGGAGATTACTTACAAGACACAATTTATTTTTTACAGATAAATTTTCTTGCATAATATATTGAGCTCGATATCATCTAATCAAACCTAATACAAAAACTACTGCAGAATCACAATAGGTATTTTGATAAATATGTGCCGTATATGCATATAAACTTTGGCAAGATATACGAATTTTTGCCAAACTACTCGTAAAAATATATTTTATACATAACATTTAATGCTATAGTTTCCAGGATCAAAGTTTTGTACTGCACATAGTTCATCCAAATACTTTGAGTATGTGAGCGTATATTTATATTTGTTTAAGAACAACACTGCATAATGAAACTTTCGCAAGAACTTCTCAAGGGGATAAAAACTACCGTCATTCAAATCATCAGAGCAAAATTCCGGATCCCATCCAAATTTCAGCAGGCCAATCTCTGGTATTTTCCCTACCCCAGCACGTACGTCCAGAAACAACTTTTCCGTTCATCAACGGTACGGAACTGGGGAGAGGGGAAACATTTGAGCTACAAAATTCGGATGAGTTACGTGATTCCCGCCAAATGGCAAAGAAAATCAAGGGAAAAGGCGCTACATGTTGGATGAGGGAAATAAATCCTAACGTTTAAGCAATGAACAGAGAAGTAGACTACGTTTTCGGTCGGCCGACGTCAGGCTGGATGAAAGATGAAGGTTCTGTGAGGTGAATAAGTTCAGAAACCGCAAAGAAAAAAGAAAAAAATATTCCCCCGGTTATTGGAAACCGGAGGAAGATTGAATCTCCTATGAGCTCAGCTTTCCCGTAGCACACTCTAAACTTTAAAGCGTGTCAGGATTGTAAATGCAGAAGGAGATTGCATTGATAGAAATCCCTTATAGCATAGCTATATTTTGATTTTTTTTATCAACCTAAAAATGACACAAGAATTTTACTTTTTATCGCCTCCCCCTTATAATTGTTGCGTAAGGGTTAGAAAGCATTTAGTTGCATCATATGCTTTATTGATTTATACTTTTTCAGTTGCCGTTGAAACTCTAATACAGTTTTAATTATAAGAAATATAATTTTTGTAAGTATTTGAGTACAGCAATGCACCATAAAGAACATGTGCTGTACAGGAAATTGATTTTATGGAAAATGCGTCTTATATGAACGACTCTTACTAAGCAAACTACCTGATTGCATAATATTAGTAAAAGTTTTAATTTTTTATACGGATGTATTAAAATATTTCTCTGTGAGTAACAATTATTATAGTAGTGGGAACTCTAAACTAGTTGCTACCCCTATAAATTGTTAGAGATTTAAGAGAATCTTATCTTTAATATGTTGAGAGTAGTACCTAAGAATTTTTTCAGGCCCTGATTGGTACCAGGGAAATAATTTTAACACCCAACAGCATGTGATCAGTTCCGCTTGTTTCTGACTTGTCTGCAGATATTGACCATGAATGTCCGTGTGAGCCTCTCTACCCTCACTCATAAAGACCCGTTACAAACCCGTCCGACGGTTTTGTAACCAGTTGAGCCGTGTGCGTGGCTCCATTCAATTACATAGGTTGCGACTCATCACGGCCTGGTTTGTGATTTAAGTCAGTTATCAGTTTCTTTTGAGTTGCTCCGTGTGCAGACGGCCTTAGTTTTCCACTTATCAGTCTTTCATGTATGCCTATTGCATCCAGCACGTCTATTATGAGTACATCCTCACAGCCTAGCATTCCAAATATTCTGCCTTCGAAAGCTGCCACTCTTTCAACAGTAGAGGGCATTCTTATCGTCCGATCAAAATCATAACATTTTAGCTGACCTGCGAATTTCTGCTTGCGTGTGCGAAAATTCACGGCGAAAATGAACTCCGTTCGCTTAATAATTACGTAACCATTTATATAATAGCAAGGATATGCGTTTGTTAACCTGCAGATCGATACAGCAGTAACAGTTCGCAATAGGGTATTTGTAAGAATATGGTACCATTGAAATGAGAAAATGCGGAATGAGGATAAACAAGTTTCATTAACACGAGACCTACCAAGCCGATCAAAATGGCCGGTTATAAAATTGGTAGAAATAGGTATATCTAAACTATCGGTAGTTCTAGTGTTAAAATATAGGCAGTGGTTAGCGAATTAAGAGTATTTTTACAGATTCGCATCATTAGCTGTCAGTTCACGAATTATCGGAATTTTATTTATTTTTTCGCGAAACCTCAGCAAGATATCCATTTTTCACACCGAAAGCCAAAAATAAAATTTAAAAGTTGCTATTTTGGTAAGAAATCGTGCCAAAAAAAGGTGATTAAAAACAAAAGATGTTACTAATCGTAATTACAGCTATTTTTTAATCATCTAATTTTATAATGTACTTATACATCATGTAGTTTAGACGACAGATGAACTTATTTTAAATTAATGTGTGGGCATACAGTTGGCTGAAAGAGGAATTTTTCTTTCGGGCAAAATACGTTTAATTCATGATGATAAAAAAATATTTTTTAAAGACTACAAAACGACCAGCATTGCATCCAAAAACAATAATACTTTATACGAAGCTAGCATCTTTTAAAAAAATACTGAATAATAAATTCTACTATTGAACAACACGAATAGACTGTTTATTTCGGGATTTTAATTTAACATTTCAATCTTAAAGTAGCATTATCAAAATAAGTTTCAATTAATCATAACCTATGGAAGGTGGTCTCTCAATGGGTTATGGATGACATACTATTTTTTTTAATTCAGACACGCTGCATAAGATTGGTTGGGTGAGAACGCTACGGTCATTGTTTTGCTACGCGAGGACTAATCAGACCGGGACCTACTGCTTAAAGCTGATCCCGAACGGCTATAAACATCCTTGCCAATAGTGGAGCCCATGACTCTCGTGCCGAAAGTCAGCTCTCTAGCCATTCGTCCATCCCCCCCCCCCCCCCGCTTCATAAGTTTCGCCTTATTTTTAATATTTAAACCACCCTTTTCTTTCTCAGTCGAAAAAAATTTCCAAAATGTTCCAGAATTATTGCAATTCTAATACTAGTCTACCTAAAAATGTATTAAAGAGGTAAACGACAGACCCTTATATCTTGTATATTCCATATTGCTCCGTTTTCCTGGGTTCGATAGGATTGAATAAAATCTCTTCAGAAACTGCACACAAAATAAAATTTATTATTCTGCAAATTCTTCAGGCGCATACACAAATTCAAACAGAAAACACGTAACAACTGTCTTCTAAACAGCAGAAAACTCTAAAAACACAAGTCAGGATACCAGAGTCTTCAATGCAATACACGCCTAACGCACTTCCAGCACATTCACTTCTCAGTAGAAATCGAACTGAGTTCCAATGCTAATGTCAGGTGTATTTATAGACTTCCAAACCGCCCCCTATCGGTCAGCCAGATAGATACCTCTCGAAGCTCCCAGAAAGGTCTAGATGGCAAGTTGGCGACTATTGGGCGCCATATCGCCAAATTTGGCGACCAAAATAAGTCGCCAAATCTATCGCCGATTTGGCGATAACTCTCATATTTGGCTAGATTACCATAGACTCGTAAAATTCGTAACAATATTATATAATGCATTTGTGTAACAAATATTTGCTTGTTGTTGGACTGTTTGCCTTCTCGGTCTAAAACTACTCAAGGACGTGCGATGCCTGTTAGGTAATTTTTCTTTCCGAATCAACTCTCCTTTCCTACCATATTTTTCCTTGCAAGTATCCAACCCCAGTTCCGCCTCCGACCAAAACACCTGACCTCTTATCGCTTTTCATCTTAAAGCACGTGTTGTGGAAATAAAGACGTTAATGTTTCAATTCAGATCAACAAATAGCCTCCTTAAACATAAACTTCCAACGAGATGCCAAGATCGATAACGCTAAATATTCCTAAGCCCTGCCGCTGTTTTCCCCAAGTTTGATTATTTTGCTTCTTCATCAATATTAAATGCCTAATCGCCTTTCCGCAGTAATTATCAATTGCTCATTAAAGCGTCGATAAAGTGAGTTGATTTTAGTGTTTTCCCTCAGCGCTCCCTTCCAGACTTTTAATCATTATAGAATAAGAACTTCTGATAACCTGGGTGATAAAAGCAGGCGTGAAATGATTTTAAAATCTCATGTGAGCCTTTCTAATTCCTCATGCGTCTCGAGTTAGACTGAGTTTCGCAACTCGTCCGAAATAAACTTGGCGACTTGGCCTGTTGTTTATGTTTTATTTTTCAACAAACTATGAATTTATTTTAGAGGAGAAAATATTTTTTCAACAGGAATCGCACGAATTGCAACGTTCATAAAATATAACAGTATATTCTAATGACGTTACATAAAATATTAACATTTCTTAAAATACTATGATAATAAAGAATTTTTTTCATTTAAAGAAGTCGTTGAGGCTGTTGTGTACTAAACCTATTGGATTCGTTCACCTCAATGTTAACTTAAGGAGAAAATTTGCCTAGGGATTGCCGACTTGGATTTAAAGATTTTTTTATTGTACTCCTTAATAGAGAAAGAAATTTTACACTTTGGGGCATTTTAATGTAGGATTACGTTCTTCCATACCTTTCCTCTGGAAAGCAAAATTTCAGATATCCTGCGTCACGAGTTATAATTTTGGCAGCGCGCCAAACCCGGTCTGTATCGCTTGGGCAAGCAGTAAACAGTTAAACAGAAAAGTACCAAAATGCGTCAAAATTTTGACATACATATATGTGTGTGTGTGTGTGTATGTATATATATATATATATATATATATATATATATATATATATATATATATATAACACATACATATATACATACAAAAGAGGTAAGCAACGATAAGTAATCCTACGTTAATAACTCGCGGTAGTTTCGTTAGAAGAGACTACCTGAAATTATTTTGGTTCTAAAAAAGCAAATAATATTTTGCAATTCAAATTATTCGGGGGGAAAATCCGGTATAGTGTGTTTTAAACGCTCATAAAATCTTTCGGTGGATGAAATTGACAATATGAATCCTGTTGCAAGGTGGAGAAAAGTTCAGTCTATCTGAAAATACCATGTTTATTGGATTATCAGCATTTATGAAGCTGTATATACACACACTGGCCAATTAATTAGAAACCTAGGATTGATATTTTATTAGACCTCCATTTGCACGAATAAAAGTCCGTATTCGTGAAGGCATTGATTCTACAAGCTTCTAGAGTGCATTCACATCCAGAAAATACCATGCATTGTCTACACAGACCTTAACATCCTGTAAGTTGGATGGAAGAGGAGACTGCTATCGGATGCTCCTTTACAACATATTCCAAACGTTTTCTATTGGGTTAATCCGAGCTTTGCGGCGGTCAGGGAAGTTGTTGGAAGTCTGATGGATGTTCAGTGAACCAATCTCGAACAATTCTGGCACGATGTTTAGTCGCATTATCGTCCATAAAGTACACGTCACTTGCGGAGTAAAAATGTGACATTGCAGGATGCACTTGACCTGCCAGTATGCCCAGGTATTTTATGGCTGTGTGTTTACCCTCAACGAACCCCAGGGGACCACTTCCATACCAGCAGAATATTCCCCACACCATGATACTCCCACCAGACCCTTTCACAGTGCGAACAAGGCAAGATGGGTTCATGGCTTCATGGGCTTCTCGCCAAAATCGACGTCTTCCATCAGTGCAAAACAAGGTATAGCGTGATTCATCTAACCACATAAGCATTTTCCAGTCCTCTTTTGTCCAGTTACGTCTTTCCAGACACCATTGCAAACAAATTCTGGCTTTCCGCGCAGAAATGAGAGGTGTCCTCAAAGACATCTGACTACGGAATGTCATCCTCTGCAATTCTCTGCGCATGGTTCACACCGAGATCGGTTGGGACGAACTTTGGTTGAAGATTTCTGTCAGTTGAAGTACACTAGAGTCCCTTTTCTGCAGTACATTCCGTCGGAGACGACGCCGACCACGGTCTTTGTTGATTGTGTTCGAACCACAGTTACGTCTTTTGGACAAGGACTGTGGGTTCTGCTTCGAACTGTTTAACACCTTCAAAATAGCTGCTTTTGAGAACCCAGTGAGTTCTTCTGTCTTCACAATCGTGGCTCCTGCTAAACGGGATTAAACAATAATCCCTTTTAAAATGGTGAAAGATCCGTCGTTTTTCCCATGCGTTTATCGTGAGATGCAGCCGCACACCTTACTTATACTGGTATTCTGATGATGTTTCATCCACGTCATAAACAGGTTTTGCATACGCACGCAGTACACAGCAGCCTAAGCGACACAGCTGGTCTCTATGTTCAATCCCTGCTTCACACAGACGTGGCAGCACCGCCTGCACTCTACGACTGCGCGTCACTTATTTGTGTCGATGAAAAAGTGAACTAAACTATGGCAAGGCTCTAGGGCAGTGATTTCCAATCGGTGTGCCATGATATTTTTGTGGTAAACATTTAAAAAAAATTAGTAGGGCCCACTTATATTAAATATTAAGTTGAATTAATAACTCTCCCGCCCGACAGATTGTGACACTGATCGATGCACTCGTTCCTGAGCTAATATCACGCCGACAACTGTGAGGCCTGATATCAAACATCTGAGCTCTAAGCATCCATCGCCAAGTCTCGCATTAATAAAACAAAACTCTTTTTAGCGATTTCCATTGTAGTCACCTCGTGTTAAACTTTACCGAATCCCATGGCGAGTTTTGAAACTGTATCAATATTGTTGTATCTAAAAAACTGTTGTAAATTATATTATTTAAGAAAGTGAAGGTTATATTTAATACTTAATAGAGAAGTATTTAAAGTAATTGAATATTCTAGTTAATTAATAGGTGGAGTTATATAATGATTATGGAAAGTACAGTATTTAAAATATATCATTAATTATTATTAACTTATTATTAAATTGGAATTCTCTTAGTTACGTTTTCATTTCATTTCGTCGTATAGTGGTTTGCGTTGTGTTCATTTCCATGTGTTCATTCCCTAAGCTAAAACAAAAACCTAGATTCTATGGCTAGCAGAATTCACAAATGAATACTCATATACATGACAAACACATTTTAATTGAGGGAACAAACTGAAATTTATTCATTATTTATTACAAAAGTTAATAAAATCTTCTCTCTTTTACTTTAAACAATATACTTAATTCAAAATAACAATAATACAAACTTCTATCAAATCTTTATCCACATAGATCGAATATTTTAACAATTAAATATCCCTCATATTAAAATTATTAAATATACTCTAAGCAGCATCATTACAGTGATTTCCGCTTATAAGAATCACGTTTGTTATTACTGTTTTTGATTTTTATAAGCGGATGATTCCTATAGCCGAAATTTAGGTTTTTGGACAGGCACACACACACCTATATATACATATGTTAAATAATTTACCATAAAATACTCTTTAATTTACGTTAATTATCTTTTATTAAAATTATTTTTTATAATTTTAAAAATACAACTTAATTTTTATACCTATAAGTAGATACACATGATTATAGTAAGAGAAGAAAAAATCCAATATCTCTTACAACATACCTGCTTAACAGTTTTAACATTTCAACTACAGGAAGGGAGCAATAAAAAGTTTTCTATGGTAGTTTGACGTAATGAAGTTTCAGGAGGCTGTTTATACCTCTTTCAATACTAATAGTCTCAGACGAAGATTCACCTTCTAGCTTACGTTTCATGGTTTAATAATGTGCTGAATCTTCTAATGTCACGTTTGCCTAAGTGATAGTGGACACTTCACCGAAGATTTATGTGTTCCAGGATCCAGAAAGCTGCAACCAGGATGTGGGAAGTGGGAAAAAAGAGTCCCTATTTTTGTTTGTCAGTGGAGAAAAGTGAAATCGGACCCGGACGGGTAAAGATGCCCCCGGGTCGAGCTAATAGGACAGTGTTGTGCTAAAGCGTTTAAAGGGAAACTATTATGTTATGTCTAACAAAGAAAGGGATGAATTTTATGACTATATTCCATCCCATCTTATCAATCTTTCTTTTAAAAAAAAGAAAGAACTTCGTGCCTTTTGAGGGTTTAAGTGGCGTTTTTGGAAAAATGAAAGGAAAGCGAAGAGTGTAAACTGATTCTTAAAACCGGTGGATTGATTCTTTAACGCGAAAATTTTAACATGGAAATAATACATTTGTTTTTGTTTTCGCGATATTGATTCTTATAAACGGTTGATTCTTATAACCACTGATCACTATAAGCGGTGGTTACTGTATATATATATATATATATATATATATATGGCCAATAAAAAAAAATCGTAGGTTACTTATATCTTTCAGTAAATGAATAAAATCAGCAAAGGAGTAAATGGAGTAAATATTTATCTGAATTTAAATTTAAAATGTTCCTGATATATATTCTACTTTGATTTATTGTTTAAAAAATTTTAAAAAAAAATTTTAATTCTAACAAGGGTGCCTCAGGTTTCTAATCTCCACCCGAAGGTGCCACAAATGTAAAAAGATCGGCAATCCCAACTCTAGAGGCTGAACGGCCAGAAGTAAAAATGCTTTAAAATGAAATATTTGAAAGTGTTTCACAGAAATTAACACAGAAAAAAAGCAGACAGATACTACGGATGAATTCTAAATAATAATATTAACCCTCATACAGGACAGTGATTCGAGACAAATTGATGGTACGGTTGGGTCGGATCCGACCCGATCTCATTTTGATGAGGTTTTTGATAGAAATAAGTACACGATAAGCATTTGATCTCTTTTTGATGAGGTTTTTGACAGAAATAAGCACACGATAAGTGAAATGTATATATGTACAAAATTTCGTATATCTATGATGCCTCTATCTCGCCTCAAAAAAAAATTTTTAACGGCCACCATTCTCTAAGTTCAACATTCACAAAACGAGGATACTCGTGAATTGGCTCTCAACTAATTTTTCTTGTCTATAACGTAAAGATTACATTCCATCATAATGCATGTTAGCAATATCATGTACTCAAACTGCGGCTCGAGACACTCACACTCATCAGGCAGGTGATTTTCTGAACATAATTTTGGAAATGAGTACCTGAAATTCAAAACTGTACAAAAATGGGCCACCTGCTGCTCGCGCTTTTCGGATCAACATTTGTTTGTGAATCATGCAATTCCAAAATGAAACATGCGAAGAACATATATACAATTTTTTTTCTAATGCGGAGGCCTTGTCCTTAGACATTCGCCTGTTAACACCGCAGTAATGCTGGCCTCTTTATTATGGGGGCACCATATAGGTGGCCCAGTTTCGCCCCCTATGAACCGGTCCCTTAATTTTGAACCGCGTCCAGTGAAGAGATCGAGAACACTTGACCCCGCATCTCCAGAGGTTAGTTTGAGAAATTGGAGGACATTGCAACCACGGCAAATTTTTCATGCACCAGCCGACATTAGTGTACACGGCAGTGGATTTGTCGAGGACCGGCATCGAACAAGGGAAGTTCAGATCACTGGCTCGCTTTCTTTGCTAACCGAGCCACTGCGCCCATACATATATATAAATCGATTTACATATACACTGGTGAAATAAATTAAGAAAATTTGCATATTTTATCGAATTTCATGAAAAGAACTGAACTGAATGTAAACCCACTGCTTCTAGACAAAAATGCAAATCTTGTACGTCAAATACGTAAGTGTACACATGTTTGTAGACGGAGCCAGTAGAGAAACAGGCTTTATAAGCGCGCGTAAGTAAAGACGCATTTCGTTCGCTAGCACACCTCGGCGAATTTATTTTGGTGTTATTTTGAAGCAATCGGTTAATTTCAAATTGTAACAGTAAAAATGAATAATCACCAACTTTTAGATGATGGAATGAGGTAGCGAATTGTGGGGAAGCTAAAAGCAGGCCAATCTCAAGTCCAAATTTGTAGAGAGATCAATTTAACGCCCAGCGTCGTGTGTAACTTATGGAAACAGTTCCAGGATACCGGATCCATCGAGAGAAAGCCTGGGTAAGGTCGTCCAAGAGCCACGACGGCCAGAGAAGATCGCCATTTGTCGATTATAGCGAGGCGTAACAGGAGTGCTACAGCTTCTCAGCTCTCTCGTGACTTGTATGCAGCCACAGGAACCCGTGTATCAAGGGTGACTGTTTCCAAAAGACTTCATGAGAGAGGGTTGTTTGCAAGAAGACCTGCTGTTTGCGTCCCGCTCACTTCTACGAACAGGAGAATCCGTTTATCATGGTGCAGAGAGCATAGAGATTGGAGTATGGATCAATGGGCGACCGTTCTCTTCACTGATGAGTCCCGGTTCAGCCTAAACACCGATTCTCGCCGTACGTTCATATGGAGAGAACCAGAGACCCGCTACCTACCCTCCAATGTCCGCGAAATCGACCATTATGGCGGAGGAGGTTTAATGGTCTGGGCAGGAATCATGTTGGATGGCTGCACACCTCTCCACGTCTTTGAAAGAGGCACTGTGACTGGTGTGGGGTATAGGGACGAGGTCTTGGAGCCCTATGTTCGCCTTTTCAGGAGTGCAGTTGGCCCTGAGTTCATTTTAATGGACGATAACGCGAGGCCACATAGAGGTCTTCTGGTCGACGAATTTCTAGAGAGTGAGGATATTCGCCGGATGGATTGGCCAGCCAGATCTCCAGACCTTAACCCTATAGAGCATGTCTGGAACGCTCTGGGGAGAGCAATTGCAACTCGCAACCCCCCTCCGAGAACCATCTAGGGAATGAAAGCAGCGTTGCTGAACGAGTGGGACCAATTGCCACAGGAAATGATAAACTGCCGTATTTCAAGTAGGAAATCACGCTGCGAGACCTGTATATCTGTAAGAGGGGACCATAGTCCTCTATTAACCCATTTTTTTGTTTATTCTGCAACCGTTGTTTCATATCATCCGACTCTAACGAGTGGTACGGACGATCATGCGTGTGTATTACAATTATTGAATGGTTATTTGTTTTGTATTGTATCAATGTATGTACATATCAAATTTCATTAAAATCGGTACAGTAGTTCTAGAGATAATCGACCAAGTCTGCAAATTCCCTCAATTTCTTACACCAGTGTATATAATTACAAGAGTATAAAGAACTTTTTATATACCACGTTTTTTTATTTTCTGTTAAATCATATAAACTTGACAATTCTGTTTATTAATAAATACTTTTTTTTAATTTTTTTCATCTCATCCACTTGAGAGAAAATGAAGTTAATTGGAAGTTAACTTGCATTTAACTTTTCGTTCCAATTCCGGGCAATAGATGGCTGCACCAGTCTACAAAACAAAATTAATTGAAAATAACTGAAAATTAGTTTAATTCTGCTTAAAGATGGCTAAAAGTATAGAAAAAATGCATTGCCATCGTGTTCTGGGCTATTCTAAAAGTTTCAAATGTCTAGCTAGCCGGAAAGTTAGTTAAAAATCGATTGCAAGATTTGTACTTGACAAACACACAAACACACAAGAAAGCAAGTTTATAAAAACATGGCAATAAATTAACTTACTGATTCTTACCTCGATGACGTTTTGAGAGTAACATACAGTAAGTATAAACCTGATTTGTCTAAAGTAGTCAAAAGTTTGTCTCAACATAAAAGATCCCACTCATTTTTAAATAAACTTTTGAATATGTTTAGGTTTTGAGTTTTATTATTTTTAGATAATTATATTATGAGGTATAGTGCACAATATTGCGGTCCGCGTAACGCAGTAAACATGTGCATGCGGCCCGAGGGGGAAAAAAAAGGTTGAGTACGGATGATCTACACCAGGGGTTCCAAAACTTTTTCCTACATCGACCCCTTATAAAAGAATGATTTTTCTCCTCGACCCCGTCACAGTTTTCTATATAATATGCAGCATACAACATAATTATAATACTAATAATTACACATAAAACACTTAAAGATAACAATTTGATAAGAATATGAATAAACTAGCTGAAAACCCGCACTTCGCTACGGAGTACATTCAAATTAAATACAACGGTCAATGTATGCAATTAATGCCAATATATATATATATATATATATATAATACGACGATCAATGTATACAATTGATGTAAAAAAAATACATTTATAAAAAAATCGTAAGGGATATTTTATAGACAAAATAATGTAGAAGAAAATATTCAAATTAAATCTAATAGGACATACTAAAGAATATAGTACAGTTAATATAGTACAGTTTGAGGAACATACTTTTAATGTATTTTAATATTTTTTTAGATAGTGTCCAATCGTCTGATGCATTAGCAAGAAAAGAAAAATATTTTTTGTCTATTTCGTTGTTATGACATGACGATAAATTTATTTTAAGTACCAGAAAAAGAAATCACGTGATCAGCATTTAATAAATTAAATTCTAAAAATTAATCTTTAAAAATTCACCAAAATTCAGAAAATGGAGGTAAAGATTTGAAAAAGATTTCATTTTAAAGGAATTTTTATGATCTTTCTCGTGATATAAACTTTATAACCCTCAAATTATAATTTTAAATGCAAACTTAAAAAAATGTTACTAAAACAGATTAAAAATTTAAATTAAAAATATCTCTGGAGAATTTTTCAAAACTCTTTCTTAGTGCACCCCTACACTATAAGAAGAATCGCCATGCAAAATTTAGCCCTTTAGGTCCAGCAGTTTGGTCTGTGCGTTATCTGTCAGTCAGTTACGGCACTGTTTTATACATATAGATAATTGGAAAAAGTGGTTCATTAGGTTTATGTTTTATTAATTTTGTAATATTTTAATTTTTAATTTCATAAATATAAACAAGATTTCAGAAACACAGATTGTAATTGCACTAAAGTTCGATTTCAATTAATGTGGTGGCTTGATGTACTGATACAATTTTTTAATATTTGGCATGAAATTGCTTATCATCGTATAGTCACAATAACTAACATAATGAATATAAATATATATTTTAGTAAACAATTTTACTGACTTATATGTAATTATAATATAATTTCATTCGACACAAAAAAAAATCGTCATTACATTCGACTTTAGATGCGTGGATCACTCCGCCCTATGCAAATTTGTATTTATACATATTAAAACGGATTTTATAATCTAATAATTGTATTCCTAAAAAATTAAATTAAATTCTAAAACAGAAAAATTAATCATCGACCTCAATAGACCCCTGGAACATTATAGATCCTTTTTAGACTTCCGTCGACCCCCAAGGGGTCCACCTACACCCCGTTGGGAATCTGTGATCTACATCATTACCATTTACCAGAGTGTGCTGAAGTCCATCGATATCTTCGTCTTTTAATTTAACCCTTAGGCGGGCGCGCCAATTTTTGCAACACCAGCAGGCGCGCGTAACACAAAGTGCACCGTCTCTTTCAACCTTGGTTCTTCTTTTTGTAATAAACTTTTTTTTTTCAAATAGAAAATAATAATTCTGCGTTTTATGACAAGATATAAAATGTTGATAATATTGAGATATACTTATTTCAAAACTGTCTAGTTTAATGCATCTAAGGACAATTTGCGAGTCGATTCCTATTATATCCAAAAACCTGAAAACAATGAGATTATCCATCTTCGTGATATGCGGAATAGCGTGTAATAGCTGCACATTGGATCGACTCCTTCAACTCCTACTTTTGTCGTATTGTAATCCTGTATAATTGCTGGTTTACCACGGTTAAATCACGACTAACAATGAATGAAAAGGAATACAAGGGTCGGGAAATCAGACCAGCATTAGAAAGGGTGTAGCTATAAATAGAAAGTGCTTAGAACATTCAAACCTTACATGTAAAATCAAACCATTGAAAATTGCGAAAATGTTGCACTTTGTACACGGGCGCGCCCGCTGAAGGGTTAAAGAGGAGTTCTCCTAAGCGTTATAATGTAAAGATGAAGCATTTATCATGCAGTCATCTACTGAAAACCTTCAATATTCAGGTTTTATTTTAGCCCCAAGATAGCTTCGCAGTAATACACAAAATGCTGATTGATCTATTTAAAAACATCCTAGATGCATTTATAAAAATTTCTTCGAAAAACATCATCGTAAACTTACCGCAAATTAGAACATACGTTTTCATTACCTGACGCTGCAATTTTAATTTTTTCCCAATTTAATTTTCATTTTTTTTAGCCTCCTTGTACATTTCTCTTCGGGTAAATTATTGCGCGTCTTTTCACATGTCAGATTTTTACGCGGGAAAAAAATGTCATTTAAACTGAAATAATTTATCCAGGTAATGTAAAAGAAATGGGCTAAATAGAAAAAAAAGTTTCGACATCTGTTTTTTTCTTCTAATTATTATTATTATTATTTGTACCAGCTCCTCCAAAATCCGCGGGTAATGAAACATTTTGAAAGCGTAAGCATTTTCTTTCGGAATGTATAACTTTCCACCCATTTCTCATAATTCATATCTCTGAGGAGGAAAAAAAATATATCATCAAAGAGCATTTTGATAATATAAGGAGTCAAATACATTATGTCAGCAAGTCGAATATTTTTTTTCTTTTTCTTGGAAACAATTTTCTTTTTCTACATCGCGTTTCGCACTCTCTCTTTTTTTCTTGGAGAGCACATTTTTCGCTCTCTATCACAAAAGAAAATTGGTATCGGGGGGAAAAAAAGAAAAACTCGTTATGGATCGATTATGGGGGGGATAGGGGTAGGAATATTGTCAAAATCGCTTTATTTGGTGCGCGATGGAGAAAAATGAGTTTCATGGAATTCGCTTTAAAAGCCCTAGGATTGCGTGTGAATTGGAGGAAGAGGACGCAGTGAATTCGGCTACACGATAAATTTGAGAAATGAATGGAACCAGTGTTTAATATCATCTTTCGGATGAACACGGAGAATCTTGAGCAATATTAAGGGAGACGCAGTTTTCTAATTTTTAAATAAAATTCGATTTGCAGGTAAGGTACTTGAAATCGGGTTATCTTCAGTCCCATTCATTGCCCCAACTACGGAAGGGCAAGGGTAAAAAGTGGGAAATTTACAATAAGAAAACGAAATGCGATGAACTAAAATGTGAAACTTAGGCGGGAGAAACCTATGAATTACTTTACCGTGCACAATATAACAGCTGCCACTCCACAGGTCCAGGGTTCGACCCTGCGACTGGGCAAGGTTGACTCAGCTTTTCATCCCTCGAGTGGGTCGATAAAATGAGGACCAAGCATGCTAGGGAACTAAACTTTGGGGGTCCCACGTCAGGTTGACCACCTGACTGAGACACATGCTGTATAGCCCCCCAAGCCCAAGGTCAAGGAAAGCGGAGATGGGCACCGCCGGCCTTGGTTCACAACGGATTGTTGCACCATGAGTTTAGTTTTTAGCACAATAGAACATAAAGGCCCGAGGTAGCCTAGTAATAACGCGTCGGCTTTCGGCACCGAGGGGTGCTCGGTTCGAATCCCCCATCTCCGTGTCTAGGCCGGATATGGGCATGTTAAATCCGTAGATCGGAGAGTCCCTCTATGAGGTCAGAGAGGGCGGAAGAGTGTACGATCCCCAAATGTTCAGTCACCCCGGGGATTGCTCGGTCAAAATTGAGGTGGCATCAGGCTAAATCGGATTCCCGTCAGCCTATTTGAACCAGGTCTGGAATACTTCCGGCAAGATGGCATTAGAAACAACACAATAGAACGTTATCTGCATTTCTCTAGTGCACTTATGTTTTTGAAATAAGTAAAATTAAGACAGAAGAAATATACGCCGAGTAATCCAGTATAACGGAAAAACTTATCTATATTTCTTTTGTGTTTATATTTGAAATCAGTAAATTTACTGTAGTTTATTTGAAATTAGTAAATCTACAAATTCAGTAAAAACCAGTAGAGAACGTAGGTGTAACGCGTTGTTAAACTTTCATAATTGCAGAAAACAAGATCGTATGAATGAATCACTACAAAAGTTAAAATGTAATGTAAACCCCTTTAAAGAAGCAAAACCTTTATTTTTATTTCAGTGACTGTATCGAGTATCCCTAAACTGGTTCAGTTGTAATGTTATTTTTTAATTATTTGGGATATGCAAACTTGTTAGTTGGTATCACACAGAAAACCACAGAATTCAGCCATTTGCTTAAAAATCAAATACCATATTAACACAAATTTAGAGTGTTTATACCATTTCTTATGCATCAAGATAACAAACTACGAACACCTGAACTTCAACCTGATGAACTTAAGGGTGTAAAAATTCAAATTTCGAGTACATACATCGATTTCTTCTCCATTACAACTTATCAAAATACATAATGTAACTGTAAACTGCTATATGAAACGAAAGCTCTAATATGAAGCTCTAACATTGGTTTAAAATAAAATGTGTTATAAAAAGGTTCATCGGATACCTATTTATAGTCTTAAACTAATGAAAATAATGCCTTTAAACACTAGAATGAATAGAAGTCTATTTTTTCCTTACAAATCCAATACGCAAGAATTCATTCACATTGAGTGACTTAAAATAATGATTTTACAGATTTACTGTGCTTGTATGACACAATAATATCAATAAAATTATAATAATAAATATGTTCTGAGCACAAATATCTGTTATAAATGTTGTTATGGTTTTTGGTCGTTCTATAATGAAAATAGCTTTCTAGATCTTTTATTAAATGACGTCAGATTTCTGTCAATCAATCAAATATCATGTCAAATGTCCACAAATGTGTTTCCAGTTCCCTTAAAATAACAATACTACAATATTTTTTTAAAGACGTCATATTCCCATCTATGAATTAAACTTTGTTTAAAATATTCTCAACCATTTAATTGAGCTTTAATTGAGCTTTCTAAAAAGCAGAATTCATCACTAATAAAAAGGATTTAAAAAATAATTCCGTGTTTACGTCAGCCAATCGCATTTTAAAATCAGTTATGAATGTCTAAAAGTGACAGTATTTTAGTGTTCATAAAAAAAGTTGCGACTATGAAGTTTCCCAACTACTATATAGTTATGAGGAAACTATAAAAGTTTTCATAACAATCACTCTCTTTTTACCCTATAATTAAAAAGTTTATTGTATGCTGTTGCTGCTTATTTTTAATGACTTCTTGTCTCTAATTTATTCAGTTCTTTCAAAAATAATTCGCTCAAAACTGAACTTAGTTATGACAGTAACTAGTGTACGAAATACAAGGAAAAAGTTGTTCCTCCGTATATTTTATTTGTTTGCATCCGCCAGCGATATATATCTGATGATTAATAAATATTTTTTGGCTCATAAAATATTTATTGGAATGAATAATTTTCTATGCTATTCTCATAATCCTACTTGAAGTAAAAAAAAGCCACATCAAAGCATCTTGATAACATAAAAAGTCAAATAAAGGACAAGTATCTCTCGTATATGCTTACTTGTTTCGTACTTTCTTTTACTGTGTACATTTTTCCTAAAGAAATGTGTCACCAAAAAAATAACCCACTCTCGTTTCGGATAAATTCAAGAGCTTAACTGGGGAAAGCAACTTGTCAATTTTTTTTTCTTCGGGGGGAAAAAATGAACGTTATGAATTTCCTCGTTGAATATGGATAGTGTCTGACGCAGACAGGTAATAAATATATCTAAAGGGGAGGGGGGAATTTAAATCTAAATGTAATATACTTAATTTCACTGTTATTATATTTAAAGTCTAAATTTCTAAATGCAATTACTTGAAAGTTTAACGTAAATTTCACACATTTCACCTAACACGTAACTTCTTGAAGCTTTGGAAAACAAAATGTTTCGCTCAAACAATTCCCACAACATTAGAAGCTTTTATCGTGCAAAACTAGAAACAGTATTGTTTAATTTTTATAACTAGTTTAATATTTTATGCATATTATTCAACACCTTTTAGCATCAGTAAAAGGAAACTTATTACTGCATTTTGGCCTATTTTTAAAACTTCGTAATATATTTTATGTTCTAAATCTCACCATGCAGTCCCTTCAAAATTAAATTTATAAGTCAAATTGATGAATGTCGGGGAAATAGCTTGGACTGTCGTTATTCCCGTGCGTCATGGGAAACAAAATTGCGCCAAATTGTCTTCCGCGCCGAAATCGGCTTTTCTTACACTCTGATTATCGGACACGAATACTCAGAAAATTTGGAAAACGAGACTTTCTACTTTTAGATTTTCCTTGCAGACATCACGGGAAATGTCTGTGTAGGATATTTAATTACCTTAAAACAATGGATGCATGCATGAGTTCGAACAAGCAAGGAAGACAAAGCATTGACCTCAAAGATACATTTATTTGATAAGGCACAAATTTCAATTAAATCGTCATAGCTATTAATATAGTAATCTCTTTCATATTAACATTTTTAACTTTGAGAACCCAGAAGCAGAGGCAAACTATATTGTCAAAGATTATTTTTAGAGTCTATTGGGGAGGCACTTACTATAGCTGATGTATGCAGCGATGATGAGACATCATCGCTGGATACATCTTTAAGAAAAATGAGAGAATTTTTATCCTGACAAAGGTACAGTCGTTTCATTTGCATCACGTCTGCTTTTTTCTGATGTGACGCTACCGCATTACTCATTTCCTATCGGCGTATAATAACTTACACTGGTGAAATAAATTAAGAGAATTTGCATATTTTATCCAATTTCTAGAAAAGAACTGAACTGAATGTAAAACCACTGCTTCTAGACAAAAATGCAAATCTTGTACGTCAAATACGTAAGCGTACACATGTTTGTAGACGGAGCCAGTAGAGAAACAGGCTTTATAAGCGCGCGTAAGTTAAGACGCATTTCGTTCACTAGCACACCTAGGCGAATTTCTTGGTGCTATTTTGTAGCAATCGGTTAATTTCAAATTGTAACAGTAAAAATGAGTAACCACCAACGTTTAGATGATGGAATGAGGTGGCTAATTGTGGGGAGGCTAGAAGAAGGCCAATCTCAAGTCCAAATTTGTAGAGAGTTCAATTTAACGCCCAGCGTCGTGTGTAACTTATGTGAACAGTTCCAGGATACCGCATCCATCGAGAGAAAGCCTGGGTAAGGTCGTCCAAGAGCCACGACGGCCAGAGAAGATCGCCATTTGTCGATTATAGCGAGGCGTAACAGGAGTACTACACTTTCTCAGCTCTCTCGTGACTTGTATGCAGCCACAGGAACCCGTGTATCAAGAGTGACTGTTTCAAAAAAGACTTCATGAGAGAGGGTTGTTTGCAAGAAAACCTGCTGTTTGCGTTCCGCTCACTTCTACGAACAGGAGAATCCGTTTATCATGGTGCACAGAGCATAGAGATTGGAGTATGGATCAATGGACGACCGTTCTCTTCACTGATGAGTCCCGGTTCAGCCTGAACACCGATTCTCGCCGTACGTTCATATGGAGAGAACCAGAGACCCGCTACCTACCCTCCAATGTCCGCGAAATCGACCATTATGGCGGAGGAGGTTTAATGGTCTGGGCAGGAATCATGTTGGATGGCCGCACACCTCTCCATGTCTTTGAAAGAGGCACGGTAACTGGTGTGGGGTATAGGGATGAAGTCTTGGAGCCCTATATTCGCCTTTTCAAGGGTGCAGTTGGCCCTGAGTTCATTTTAATGGACGATAACGCGAGGCCACATAGAGCTCTTCTGGTCGACGAATTTCTAGAGAGTGAGGATATTCGCCGGATGGATTGGCCAGCCAGATCTCCAGACCTTAACCCTATAGAACATGTTTGGGACGCTCTGGGGAGGGCAATTGCAACTCCCAACCCCCTCCGAGAACCATCCAGGGGATGAAAACAGCGTTGCTGAACGAGTGGGACCAATTGCCACAGGAAATGATAAACTGCCTTATTTCAAGTATGAAATCACGCTGCGAGACCTGTTTATCTGTAAGAGGGGACCATATCCCCTATTAACTCATTTTTTGTTCATTCTGAAACCGCTGTTTCATACCTTCCGACTCCAACTAGTGTTACGCACGATCATGCGTGTGTATTACAATTATTGAATGGTTATTTGTTTTGTATTGTATCAATGTATGTACATATCAAATTTCATTAAAATCGGTACAGTAGTTCTAAAGATAATCGACCAAGTCTGCAAATTTTCTTAATTTCTTACACCAGTGTATAATTAAAACAGTACTCTCTCTCCAACATTGTAATAATTTTACAGAATATGAACTTTTGATCCACATACCCTTTGCACTTTTTCTATAACTGAAAACTAACAATAGCCGGCTGTTGAGTCGAAAGTGCCATATTCAACAACGAAACACGAAATGCCGTGTCATGCCGTTTTTCAAATATTGCTATGCTAACTCATTATTTTTTTAGCTCCTTAATTTTCGGTATGATAGCATGGATATTTTAAATATTCATTAACGGTTACTTGATTTTTATTAAAATTTAGCAGTTCTACAATGTATTAATGTCGTAAGTCTAAACGCGAAAAAACGTAAAAAGCCCTGTTGTTTTAAACGACGCATGAATTAAAAAGAAAAATAACCAATGACCGTACAGATTATTCGAAACCTAATTTTGATTAAGGCTGCTGTGTTCTAACCCTATTGGATTCGCTCCCGTCAATGTTCACCTATGGAGAAAAATTGTCTACTGTTTACAGTTACATAAATGATGATAGTCCAATAAAAACAGTATTTTCGGATAGCCTGAACTTTTATGCACCTTGCCACAGGATTCCTTTTAAAAATTTCGTCTACCAAAGGAATTGATGAACGTTTAAAACACACTAGACCAGAATTTCCCCCAAATAATTTAAACTTTAAAATATTTTTTGCATTAAAAAAAACGAAAAATGCCCCAAGTGTAAAATTTCTACCTCTATTACGGAGTACAATGTTTTAAAAAAACTTTCAATGCAAGTCGGCAATCCTTGGGCACTTTTTCGCCATAGGTTAACATTGAGGTGAGCGAATCCAATAGGGTTAGTACACAGCAGCCTTAAGCCTCAAAGTTGCTGGGCGGTGGCCGATTGGATCCGCTCAGCTCAATGTTAAACCTATGGAGAAATTTTTTCCAAGATTGCAGGATTAAATTTAAAGATTTTTTTTCAATTGTACTCCGTGATAAACAGAGAAATTTTTAACTCGGGTATCTTTTTTTTTATTCTTTAAAACGCAAATATTTTTAAATTTGAATTATTCATGGGGGAAAATGTCGTATACACTCTGTATTAAACGCAGATTATTTCCTTTGATGGACGAAATTTTTAAAATGAATAGGGTGGCAGAATACAAAAAAAAATTCTCTATTACGGAGTGCATTTTTCAAAAATATATCTTTAAATCCAAGTCGATAATCACTGGAAAAATGTTTTCTCCATAGGTTAACATTCTCCCAAGGGATCGAATCCAGCAGCCTTAAAGGTTTCCAACAGGCAAAATTTTCCCCCATGGACCTTCCGTGTTAACGCAATTTCCTTATCTTCGTAAAAATCTGACTTATCAAATATGTCAATCGCTCGCTCGATATATTAAACGTACCTTATAAATTCTTAACACAAAGATAAATTTTCAAATAAGTTACACCCATTACATTTTCCCCTTTATTAAATCCTCGCTGCACGGAAGTCAACAATTCATCATACTCTGACGAAATAAATGTCGTTTTAATGACAGAAATTAGCTCATTAATTAACTCATTAACATTTTAAATATTAATATTCGAAAACTGTGAAATGCCGAGACTACTTATGTCATTTATTCAGAAGGGTCAAGACAAGGTTTGGTGGCTAATGGTCGGCACATCTGTCCAGAAAACAGAAGATTTCGAGTTCAGCTCCTAGTTAAACAAGTCTGGGGTCTTTAAACAAGTCCTTTCTGAGAGGTTACAATGTAAAAAGGGGCATTGATTGATGACTGCGTTTGCACGAATCTGACACATTTATCACCCCGACATTTAAAGGTGCATTAAATTGAAAGGTGTGGCATGAAAGTTGAGTAGCATAGGACAGGTACAGCAATTTGAATCATTAAAGACAGTAAGGACCATTTTAGATGATACTTCCTCCAGAATGTATGGTACGAATCAGGCAGCTTACATAGCAACACGGCGTGATTAATAAAGAAATTAAACTAGTTCGGGAATAACGGAGTTTATTTTAAATTTCCACTATGGAATAATTTTTTCTATACTTATCGTGTTGAACTGAACATTATTACCCTTATATATATATATATATATATATATATATATATATATATATATATATATATATATATATATATATATATATGTGTGTGTGTGTGTGTGTGTGTGTGTGTGATAACGCCTCACCAGTATTAATTATCCTATAATAATAACGCTACACCAGTTTAACTCTATTCATTGATTCGCTGCTTTTTATCTTGTCTTTCCCGTTATATAACTAATTTCCACGTTCCTTCTGTATGCCTCCTGGGCATATGGTACCACATGGGATCACGTGGTAAAAAGAAACTAATTTTCCTTTGTATGCTGTTATGAGTTCGAACTGCGCATTTCGAGATTGAATCAGGGATTGAGGGGCCACCATAATCCATTCTCTCTGATTGCAAATATGTAAATAACTTTTGCTACTTTATATTTCGTATAATATGTTTAACTATTATATAATCAAAATTTGTTTAAAGTAATAAAAGTTTTATTCCGTTAAAATGAATTATTTGATTTATAGTTCATGTTACAGAAGGCCCGGCTACCAAGTCGAATGCCCGTTCTCCTATTTCCTGAATACCGCCCAAGTGTCGGCCAGACAAATATATATAATCTTTAACTTTGCACTCATTTTCGATATAAAGGTATTATTTTAAAACATTTGTGAAAACACATAACTGGTAATTAAAAATTTATCTATGCTTTGATATATTGAAATTCACTTGTACACACATAGCTCAGCATTTAGATATCAAAATTAAGACGAAATCAAGACACTTTAAGTTTCCTCTCTCAGAAGACAGTGTCTTGTTTCACTCCTAATATAGTGATTAGTGTTTCCCAAGGCCCTTTTTAAATGGGTGGAACATCGACGAGAAATTAGCACCTCATTAGCGAGCAAATGAACCGAAGAGTTCTGCAGCTTTCCTAACCATGAATTTTTCCCCAACTCAATTCGAATCTGACAGGAAAGTGGCACCACTGGTTGTACGAATTCATTCGTTATGATAGAAAGTAACGAGTCAACATCTGCGATCTTTTGAATCTTCAAATATTACTGCCTAATGCTACGAAATAGTAGTGTAACATATTCCGTGCTTGGTGTCAAAGCCGACACGCTAGGTAGCGTCACACCGGTTATGTTTAGTGATAAACAGCTTACTAATAAGAACTTTTTACACTGAATATCAATTTATTAGAGAGTCTGGATTAAATACTTCACAATTAGGTCGTGTTCTGGAACATACATTTTACATTAATAATGTTCTTTGAAGTCTGCGATGCACGCTAAAGATTGTCCGTTCAGCTGGCTGGCTGATCTGCCGCTACGGATCGTAGATCGGGCCTTCAGGCAATAAAACTCTAATTGTAGAAGTCTCAGTTGCTGGGAATGGATTCCACTCGTCGGAACAGGCTGGAATGAGGCGAACTCGAACTCCAGACGCTGTGTGGTCTAATTATCAGAGTAGTGGACGGTTCGTCCCACGTTCTCACCAAAGAAGCTAGCTGCTTCGGAAATACTAAAGATCAAGTTTTGATCTCCAAATAACCCTTCTCAGCGAGAAAAAGGTCTTCTTCACACAGGGGGGCTGAGCCTCCAAAAATGTCGAAGTCACTCAAAGTGACTGGAGCTAGGAGATCAGCTATCACTCCTAAACTCAGGCTTCGAAACTCGTCTCTCTCTAAAAAAAATCTCCGGCATCCGTTTTTAACACTTTTTCCCCTGGCGGGATCTGTAACATCCCCGCTCTTTGATCTGGGGCTCTGATAGGTCCTTGGCCTTGAACCGTGTGCAAAACTATATTTGTTCTTTATATCGGCAGCACACGTTGGGTCATTAGGTCGTCTCATCAGGGGGATGGTCTGCCTTTGTTAGTCTTTTGTGTTATAGTGTCTTCGCTGTAGACATCGGGGCGCCTCGCTATTGTCAAGTCGCTCCTCGCTTGCGAGTCGAAGTTGACTCCTTTTGTAAGTCACCCTCGGCCGGGGGAAACCTATTCTTTCCGCAGTCCGCCGCTGGCTTACTCTGTTTCAAGCCGAGGTTAATAATTTTCTGGGCCATGAGGAGGGGAAATCTCACAGTAGGAACATTCCAGAATAGAGGCAAAAATTTACTAGCCATTATTATTATTTTTATTACTATTATTTTTATTATAAACATATGGTTGTTATCTATAATTATATTTAACTACCAAGCGAATCTCTAGATCTCTACCGATCAAAGAGGAAACACCACAGAAGCAAGTATATTTTTCACTTTTGTTTTGTTTAGTACATTTTTAAGATCACGGTAAAATTTGCAAAATTTTGCCTTTTACATTTATTTTAATTTATTTGTTCATAATTTTTCTTTAGGTGGAACGATTCATCCTTGAAGAAATTTAAATTCAGTGGTTTCTCCCTGATATTCCTCTTTGACTGGCACTGAATCAAACATTACGAAAGAACTCTCCTTCAAGCTCTAAACGTTATCAGAAGAACTTTTCCTAAAAGAGAGAAAAGGAACAAGTAACGTATTCTGAAGAAATCTTTTGGAGGTACCCAGAATGTCTGACAAATGCAGGGCCTTTAACTCTTGATACATGGAATTAATGTATGAAGGAAGTTAAGTTTCATGAGGGCTTGGCCCCCTTTCTAGCCCTTTTCCCGTAAACGTCCCAGTAAAAAAGAACAATATTATATTGCTCTTAATATTCAAACGCTAAAATTTCTCTTCTCTACCATTTTTTGAACTACTGGGAGGTTCCGTGTTTACGCCCCTGGCTTATAACAGAACTGGAATCAAGACAGTAAAATCTTCACGGTCTTCTCAGCCCTGCTTAAACATATGCGCAACACAAGGCTCGCCTCTCAGTTCAGTTTTCGAAGCCTTGCACCCTTTAAAGAATCCAACAATTCAAACATTTCTAGCATTTTAAGCAACTTCTAGCCTTCGTCTTTTATCTCCGCATAATAATGACTCTCAAAGATCAGCAGCTCTCATTTGAAGCGCCAACTTAACAGCGCAATCAAGACGTTTCTGAGTTGCACATCTCCCCCGAGAAATTCCCACCTTTTTAAAACTCCTCTGTATCATTAAACTTCCTTTCTTCGCAACTCATCCCACACTCCACCCCTCACCCCTTTAATGGAGGAACATCGTCCGAAAAATTAGCACCTCATTAGCGTTCAAATGAAGCGAGCTGATTGACCGTTTTCCCACATGACTCTTTTTTTTCCATCCTCCCAAAATAAAAACTATTTTTGGTGTAAAGCAGAAACTTCTAAGCAGTGGAATTACCAAGAGTCATGTGTGCTCATTATGAAATCTGATAACGAGGTTAGACTGCGAAGCGATTTGACCGGTCTTTGACCCTCCCATCCATTTCATCATTTCTTGGTATTCCGAGGGGTGAGTTCGTTAAATCTACTAACGAAAGCAATCGTTATTCTTCCCAACGTAGGAAATCAAACACAACTAAACCAAAAGATTGAAAAATAAATGAGTATTCAATCCACAAGAGGTTAAACTCGCAACAAAACTACGAGATCCCTCCGCGACCCCTATAAGTTCGAATTTTCAAGTTAACAGCCTGGGAGTAAATATAAAATTATGGGAACCTAATTTTTTATGCCACTCCGAATTTAAAGTTTTTAAGGCTGCTTAGTACTAACCTTATTGGATTCGCTTACCTCAATGTTAACCGATGGAGAAAATGTGTCCAAGGATTGCCGACTTGGATTGAAAGATTTTTTTTAAATTGTACTCCGTCATTGAGAAAGAAATTTGACACCTTGGGGCTTTTTCGTTTTTTTTAAATGCAAATAAGATTTTAAAATTTAAATTATTCGGGAGGGGGGGGGGAATCTGGTCTACCTAAAATCCTTGGTGTTGACGAAATTTATAAAATGAATCTTGTTGCAAGGTGCTTATCTGGAAATACCATTTTTATTGGATTATCAGTATTTATGTAGCTGTAAGTAGCAGACAAATTTTCTCCTTAGGATAACATTGAGGTGAGCGAATTCAATAGGATTAGTACACAGCAGCCTTAAGTGCACTCTGAGTACGCTTTTGCAGACATCGAAGATATATTTAGTCTCAGATAAATTATATCCATCCTGGAATTTTACAATAGACAGGTGCAGACAGAAGTGCTTGGACGTTAAATCGAGAGAACACTTTCACTACGAATGAAACTTGTTGCAATTAATTGTTTAATAAATCTCCTTTCTTCCTTCAATCAAAGAGCCAGTGAACGGCATGACCCAAATATATACAGCGGGGTCTTAATTCAACGATGTCCCCTCTTTAAAGAATTTCCTGAAAAAATTCCTTACTTTAAAATTAAGCTCATGAATTAAAATTAAGCTGTCTACCCGGATCGACAGTCTGGAACCGGGTAACCTAGCTACGAACCCGGTGTTCAAACTGAAATGGTCGAACAATAGAAGGGCGTCATTGTGCTAAATTCCTCACAATTCTTCCTTCTCTTTTGACGCCAATAACGAAGGATGATGTCATTATATATATATATATATATATATATATATATATATATATATATATTCTATGATTCTGAATAAATATCCCCTTGGCGGCCTATTGTGGTTCTATTAAAAATTTGGGCATTTTTATAACGACCGTCTGCCAAAGAGATCGATTGAAACCGGGTCTCTTACCCTATATCCCGATGTTCTGCCCATTTAAACATTTCGGATTATAAAAAGCTTTCATTTTAGAGTTCCTTTCCTCTCAAGTAATAAAAACTTAATTTTAATCACTATCAAAGAGGTTTTTTATTTTTTTAATCTTAGTTATTTTGTGTTCTACAATGAAAAGTAAGTAAACTCATTTCACAAATGAAAAAAATGAGTTTGATATAAAAATACACAATAGCTAATATTATACATAAAACATAATAAATCCCGTATACGTACATTATCAAAAGTGCTTTGGAGAAGAAAAACAGTTTTAAATAAATTATGATGAGAAAAAAAAAACCACTGTGATAAAGGTTTTCAAAATTTCATTCGCGGTTAATGCAAAGGCTTATAGGTTTTTGTATTCAGACCTTATTTCCTTAAGCTATAAAAAAACTAATTCTGCTCTTAACTGGCTCTTTACAAAAAGCATATCATCAAAAAATATGAATTCCCTCTTTACCTTCTTAAAATCCCATAAAATATATCAGTAAGCTAAAATTAAAATCAAAACTTTTAAAACCCAAAACTCAGTTTTAAATAGTTGAAAAAATGTTATATAGGAGGAAACAAAGAAACTGTTTCTCGTAAAAAGAGGATTATCGAAGGGACTTTAAATCAAGGTCAACTCACCTGAAGAGCAAAAGAGAAGAAATTATTACTGACAAACTATCCTCAGTTAAAGAGAATTTTAATGACTTGTCAAACAGAGAAGAATTGGAGGGGGAGGAAAGGGATCTTTTTATAGAAATGAAGGTAATGGATTCCCACGAGAGGAACTACCAACTACTGATGTTAAAGCGGCCATAAAAATCATTAAAACTATAAGGCTTCGATGCATGATAATTATAGCCTTGGAGCAATTAAAAAATGACGGTCCTGAACTACTTAAATATAATCTTAATTTGGTAACTAGCATTTGGAAACTTGAAAGATACTAAATGTGTGGTACCCTAGCATTATTTGTCTAAACCTTAAGAGAGGTGACACCACTCTAATTACAGGCGTATTCTTCTTCTCTGTACATCATAAAAGGTATTTTCAAATATACTTTTCGATAGACTAGTGCCGTAAGGTTGACAAACTGCTCAGAGATTACCAATGTGTTTTCGGAAAGAAAGGTTTACGATTGATCAAGTTTTTACTGTCAGTCAAGTCCTTGAAAAAACTACAGAATTTGGTACTGAAACTCATTACTTGTTATGACTCGAGTCTTTTTCTGCTGAAGCTGTATTTGACAGCATCAGTCAAAAAAAAATGCTTTTATAGTCAATGTCGTAATTCTGTATTCCATTGAGACTTATTAGAGTAGTTAAAGCCACTTTGGAACAAACTGTCTTTAAAAGTCCAAACTTAAGATAATCTCTCTGGCGAGATCTACGTAAGAGATTCCTGTTTTGTATTGTTTTTTAAATCTGCCTTAAGAAAGTTGTAAGAGATTCAAGAATTAATACAAGAGGTAATATATTTTCTAAATCAATTCAAATTTTTGCCTAAGGAGACTTTATTGATTTGGTTGCTAACCACCAATGCACTTAAAGAGGCTGCAAGCAACACGAACCTTAAAATCAACCAAGATAAAACAAAATATATGTGCTGAACTAGAAGTGAACGTTAAAATTATCCTACCTGTATTGAAAAGGACCATACACTTTTGAAATTGTACATAGCTTTATTTATCTAGGACCTGAATTAAATTGTCAAAATTAAACATCTTGAGAAATACAAAAGATAATTACTTCTGCTGCTAATAGATGCTACTACAGTCTCAGGAGACTCAAAATCACAGTCCATTTCCAGACGAAATAAATTCCTTCGTTATAAATCTTTAATGCATCCGGGTCTAATACATGACTCTGAGACGGGGACAATGAGCAAAAATGACGATAGGCAAATAGCTCTTTTTGAATGGAAAATACGAAGAAGTATCTTTGGGGGGAAATGATCATTGGAGACGACATCCTAATTTTTAATTACATAGATTTTTTATAAGACCAAGATATATTAAAATTTATTAACATTAATCGTTTTAATTGGGCATCTCATCTTATAAGGAATATAAAACTCAGATCCTGTTAAAAAGATCTTAATACAACACTTTTGAAATTTTTATTTTTAAAACCCCAAGAAAGTCGAAGACCGAGATCGTGCTCGGAAGACTCAGTGGAGAAGAGTTTCCAGACAATTAATGGAAGAAACTGGCAAGCTACAGCTAAAAGTACAAATGGCTGACAAAATATTCAGAGTAAGATCAGAGCCCACCCAGGAATGTGATGATGATGATGATGATGAATAAGACGATTATCTATATACAGTGGCTCCCAAAAGTGTTCGTACACTTACGATTTTCAATGAAATAGGGGTCTATCCATTGATTAAAATGAATATTTCAGAATGGGTATTTAATAATAAGATCTATAATCTATTCTTAACAAAACTACATGAAATATTTTGAAAACATAGTAAAACTTTATTTTTAAGAAACCAATAACCTAAAAGTAACAAAAACTTTATCTCACAAAAGTCATCGTACACTTGTAAAAAATCTCTACATATTAGTAAATATTCTAATTTTTCGTTAAATTAATATTTAGTAGGATATCCTTTAGCATTCATAACAGCTTTTAAACGTCTGGGAATAGATTGCACTAGTTCTTTTGTAATTTTTGCATCAATGTTTATCCATTCTTCCATCATAATTGTTTTTAGTTCGCTTTTCGTGTGAATGTCGTGTTTTCGTACTCGAACCTCCAGTTCGCTCCAAATATGTTCTATTGGGTTTAAATCTGGCGATTGAGGTGGTGTTTTCAAAACTTGTGGACAATTATAGAGACACCAGATGCGAACGTTGAGAGCCGTGTGCTTAGGATCGTTATCTTGATAAAAAACAAAGTTGTTTCCATTACCCAAATTTTGAGCTGATAATTTTAAATTGTCTCTTAAAATATTTATAAAAACAGCATGATTCATTATGCCATCAATAAATACCAAATTTTCTAGTCCTGATGCTGACATGCACCCCCACACAAGGATACCTCCACCGGCATGCTTAACTGTTCCTACTAAGTTCTTGGGATTAAGTTCCTCATTTTTTTCTTCTCCATACAATTATACGCCCATCAGCACCAAAAATGTTCATCGGCAAATAAGACATTATTCAAATAGGTTTGGGGCTTATTTATCATTGATAGTGCTAAGGACAGCCTAAGCTTTCTGTTTTTCTCACTCACAAAAAATTTTCTATGGGCAGAACGCCCATGTAATCCAGCTGTTCTGAGAACTCGTCAAAAAATTTCAGGTGAAATTGAAGTAGAAAATGTTTCATTGAATTCTGCAGAAACTTTTACAGCACTCAAACGTGAATTTTTCACAAATTTTCTAATTATAAATCTCTGATCACGTTTTGTTAACTTTGCCGAACGGCCTTTTCTTACCTTGTTTTCGATCCAATTTTCTTCTTTAAAGCGTTTTTTTCACATACTGCACAGTAGAATGGGATAAATTAAGTAATTTAGCAATATTCCGAACCGATTTACCACTACTATGATGAAAAATAATCAATTTTCGAATGCTGTTTGTTGTTTCTTTACGACTACGAGCCATTTTTAAATAATAAATAGAATATTACGGAGTAGGCAAGCAAAAATTAAAGTCAAACGATATTTTAAATGCCACTACAATTGAAAAATAAAAATAAAGCGCCAGACGATAATTTTAATTATGAATTTATCCGAAAATATTTTAGTGTACGATGACTTTTGTGAGATAAAGTTTTTGTTACTTTTTGATTACTGATTTCTTAAAAATAAAGTTTTACTATGTTTTCAAAATATTTCATGTAGTTTTGTTAAGAATAGATTATAGATCTTATTATTAAAAACCCATTCTGAAATATTCATTTTAATTAATGGATAGACCCCTATTTCATTGAAATTCGTAAGTGTACGAACACTTTTGGGAGCCACTGTATATAAAACAGTTCCGTAACTGACTCACTGACTGACTGACATACAACGCAGAGACCAAACCGCTGAACCTAAAGGGCTGAAATTTTGCATGGCGATTCTTCTTATAGTGTAAGGGTGCACTAAGAGAGATTTTTGAAAAATTCTTCTTAGATTTTTCTAAATTAAATTTTTAAGCTGTTTTAGAAACTTTTTTTAAGTTTGCATTTAAAATAATAATTTGAGGGTTATAAAATTTATATCACGAGAAATATCAGAAAACTTCCTTTAAAATGAAATCTTTTTCGAATCTTTACCTCTATTTTCTGATTTTTGGTGAATTTTTAAAGATTAATTTTTAAAATTTAATTTATTTAATGCTGATCACGTGATTTCTTTTTCTGGTACTGTAAATAAATTTATCGTCACGTGCATAAGAACTAAATAGACAAAAAAATATTTTTTTCTTGCTAATGCGGCAGACGACTGGATATTATTTTGTGTATAAAAATATCCGTTACGATTTTTTTATAAATATATATTTTTTTTCTACATCAATTGTATATATTGATCGTCGTATTTATTATAAATATATATATATATATATATATATATATATATATATATATATATATATTTTTGGCATTAATTGCATACCTTGACCGTTGCATTTAATTTGAATGTACTCCGTAGCGAAGTGCGGGTTTTCAGCTAGTTTTTCATAAAAATGTTTACGGTCAAGGTTCGGCTGAAAATTTTGGATAAATAGAATATTTCACTAAAAATAGTCCGTCATATCGATACTACTGTGAGCATAAAAAAAATCCATGCAATTATTATTATACTACAATTTTTCCCACTTGGTGATTTGTATAGAACATATACATTGGCGCCAAAAGCTTTTATAAGATAAATCAGTATCAACTCAACTTTTCCATTACGTGGATATTAGGCTAGACTGCATCCGTCCAGCAAGAAAGGAGAAAAATTATTGAGAGTTATACGGCGTTCAAATAAAGCAACTCGCATTACGTCCCGCGCGCTCTGTCCCTCAGAAAATGCCAGCCCGAGGATGCGAATTGATAAAGAAAAAAATAAGTAAACTTAAGTGCGGTGAATTATATGGCATATCTACTTCGAAACGAGAATGTAATGCCTTGGAATGCAAAGCGAGGTCTTTAAATTCTCTTTAGCGAGGGAGATTTCTGCTCGGTGGGGGGTCTTTCTTCCCGCCCACACGCATTTGGCAGGGATTCCGAAAATTTAAGCATTAATGTCGCAACAACTCTTGTGCTCGTTATTGTGGGTCACTTGATTTGAGAGCGTGGGAGTGTAGAAGGGGGGTGGGAGGGAAGCTTTCGATCGGAGGATGTCTGGGTCACCATCTAAATAATGCCGCGAAGGCAGTCGCTGGTTTCTTGCGAAAGAGTTGCAAATTAAACGACAATTGAGGAGCTTCAAATTTCCGTTACCTGGCACAAAATCGGTCTCGGCGACACAGACATGTCTGGACTCAATGACGTGTCTAATTAGAAGCTTGAAGACTCTTCAAGAATTCCAGACGGAAATTAACTGCAGACTTAACTGCAGGTGTAAAGAATTATAAAAAATTAATTTTAAAAATAATAAAAAATTAATTTCGCAGATAGGCATAAGTTAATTATACAACTGTAAATGTACAATTATGACATAAATACCCTGGAGCACAAAATTAACATATCACTCGTAATTTTAACCTGAAAAAAAAACCATACATAAATCAACTATTTATTATAATAAACAGTTAGTACTAGGTACAATTAAAATTATCCAAAGAACTCTGCTCCAACCTTTCGAAATATACAAGGGAATTATGTCACTTTATCTATGTCTGCAAGTACGTACAACAAACTGCATGCTTTCATGAAATTTACGATTTCAGTTTTTGATTCCGGTCTAAACGGACTAACAGCTGTTTTTTTTATGGCTCAGTAGTACCATTTCAACGAATCTATGCAGTAGGGACCAGCTGGGCCATAGGTCTATGTCTTACTAATTTTTGCGCGATTTAAGATCTATTCACATTGCAGTCCGTTAGCGTAGGCGTAAAAGGAAAAATGGCTCTGAGACAGAAACCAATCATAGGCCTTAACAATTTCGTTGCTAATCGGTTGGAGGTTTGTCATTGGTTAAATATATTTCAATACTTTTACGCTTACGCTAATGGATAGCAATGTGAACAGAGCCTTACAAATGTTTACTGGGGGATATCCAAAAAGAGAGGTAAAATCATTCTGCTAAGACTTCATAAGACTTAAAACAAATACTTCTGACCTCAGTAATTATTGGCTTTCTACGTTTAACATGACTGTCGTACATTTCACCTTCATTTGAATACAGAGAATGGGAAAAAATGTAATATTTTACACTAAAGGCCTGTTTACATAAGAGTCCGGTAGCGGAAGCGTAAAAGGAAAGATGGCGCTGAGGCGGAAATAAACCAATCATAGGCGTTAAAAATTTCGTTGCTAATCGTTTGGAGGTTTGTCATTGGTTAAATATATTTCATTACTTTAACGCTTCCTCTACCGGACTCCTATGTGAACAGACCCTTAATTTTAAATACTGCTGAATGATTTGCAAACTTTACCCATGGTTGCGTAATGTGGGAGTTAAAACGCTGAAGTTCAGCACGCAAGTCTCCAAAAGTGTAACTGTTCAAAAAGCAACAGACAATCGTGGGTTTGAATCTCAGAAGTAAAAAGAAGTGTATAAGTGGTTATTTGATGTCTTTGATTGCATAACAGCTTAATAAGTGGTTGGACAAGGGGTTGGGGAAACCCAAGATTGAGGCGGTGAAAGGCAAAGTGGCGTAAGTCAGTAAGTCAAGTGGTGTATGTCCAAAGTGCTTTACTGCAAAAACTACAAAAAATTCCCCTATAAACTGAATAAATTATAGTTAATAATAATTATTATAATATTGAAAATAACAATTATTTGCAATTCCACTATAAATTGAACATGGAGATTACATTTTTGTCCTCAAATAAAAAAAAAGTTGAAAATGTGACTTACACCACTTTGCCTTTCACTACCTCAATTAATGCCAGGCTAGGAGAACATATCATGTTTAACGAAAGAGTCCTGGTAGTATGGAAGGATATGTATGTTCCGTTGGTGAAAGACTGCAATTTGGCTGTGAGAGAAATTGCCAGAAACGCAAAAGCACGACAGCAGTTAAATTAGAGAAAAAAACTGCAATTCACTTCACCTTGATTGGAGAATGAAAAAAAAAGCAATTTTTTACATATTTTTGTCACAGCATTAAACTTAATGATTGATTTCTTTTCACTTTCATTTTTGAAAAAAAAAATCTAGAAGTTAGAGTGCTAAACCTGATATTAAGTAATTGCACGCATTTATCCTGGGTGATAGTGTTGATCTAGGGAGCATTACACCCCCCAGCCCCCCCCCCTTCACCCTTCAAGCTTCCTTCCGCCCAATTCTGCGATTCGCGTGAGCACTGTCCATTTATCAGCATACCGCAGAAGAAATGTGCACAAAATCCAGTTACGGAAAAAAAAGTAATAGGTGCTCGAAAATAATATCGCGGCTAAGAAAATCGATGCGTTACTCTTTTTTACTTCTTTTTTTTTTTTAACCAAACTTGGTAATATTTCACGGAAACACGTTGAAACATATTTCGAAGAAAACTCGACACGCCGTAATAATAAATAAAAAAGGAGAAATTTGCTTTTAAAAAGGGAAGATTTTTGACAAAAAATTTTGCAGGTGAAAAATACTTTTCACACAAACTTTCCGGGTGAAAAAAAAAATGCTTCTAAATATTTGTACTTTAAACGCTGTCGGCGCATGAAATATTTCCGACTTTTCTATTCAGCTTATTTTCAATTTATATTCCATCGGTGGGATGTAGTCTCGGATACATTTTCTAGAACATTTTAGTTTTTCTCACGTAAAATACATAATCACATTTATTTCCTGCTAAAAATTTTTTTAATTCACAGTCGGATCAGTTTTTCTGGTGATATAATGACTGTCAGGAAGGGAAAACTCACATATCAACGAACTTTCCTCTGAAAAAAAAGAGAAATGGCTACATTGTAAAATTTGGCAGCATAAAATCTGGCAAATGTCGAAAACTAGATAAAATGAAGAAACGAGAAACTTCGTTTTTAAACTGAACTTCAAACTCTTTTGACTCTGGGAATGTAAATTATATTTTAATTCCGCTAGCTATAAGAGAATCCGCATGAAACTAAATAGTACTACGTTGAATTTCAAAATCTCGAATGCCATAAAAGTCCAAATATCAACTACCAGCACTTAAGGAAAACCCTTTTGACATCAAAATCCCAAGAAACACACATCGTTGGCCAAAAGCAAATTTTCGTTACATCGTTGAGGAATGGTAGACGTTGGCAGAACTTCCAGAAACAAATATGGGCCCGCTGGAAAATGGAACAAACAATTATAAAATGTTGTTGTCCCAACTACAAATGAGAGTAGAACTGCTTTCCTAACGGTTGGGCCAACTAACAGTCAACCGTTGTTTCAACATAACCCCAACGGCCAAATCCAACTGTTGGCCAACTGTAGAAAAAAACGGTTGCCCAACAATTTTCCAACGATCTTGTGTTACTTGGGATCTCTTTTTCAATCCGCAAGGGGTGCACTGTTGCCGTTTAGACAAAATATAAAAAAAAGCATAATCATTCTGCAGAAGCATGAACAAATTCTTAAATACGGCAAAACAGAATTACATGAAACTTCATTTAAGATTTCCTTGCATCCAGATAAAGGTATCATGGAGAAATACATGGGAAATAATCCTCTGAGTTTATCCATGCAAAGCAGCGTGACATGGCTCATATCCGTTTCATCACGTTGGAGGAATTACGGAAGATTTAAGGGGGTCCGGGACACATTTTGAAAAACTTTTATTTATTGAGTTAAAATTTTGAATTTTTTTGTGATTATTAACCATATAATTTGTAAACAGAATATCATCATAAAACTTCTCAAAAAGTTTTTAAAAAAATTTTAAATTTAAAATTTTTAATAAAAGTGGGGTAATTTAAAATCGTTATAACTCAAAATATTATTTGTCGAATTTCAAAACTTTTTCATTTAATTAAACAGAAATATATAAGTTTTAAATTTTAATTCACCATTTTTAAAAATATTAATTTTTTTTTAATTAAAAAGATTTAGATTAAAAATTACAAAAAAAATTATGGAACTTATTTTTAAAAAATCATATTTTCAAAAGTAAATATTTTTTTCAAATTTGCTGAATTAAAATTAAAGTAAAATAGTTGAAAAAGACATGTTACAAGTTTCAATCATTTATCTTTTACGGTTCTTGACTTATAACAATTTAAAGACGAGAAATGGGGGGAAAAACTCATCACGCAGAAAAACGCACTTACAGGTTTAAACACTGATTGGCTACTATTAGAATGTTGCGAAAAAAAATAATTTCTCCTGTTCTAATTAAGATAGAAACATGATTTAAACGTCATTTTAAGCGTAAAAGAACACAGAAATTTTTTATGCAATAAAAGTTTTTACGAAAATTCGAACAATTTTGTGTCCTAGACCCCCTTAAACACATAAAAGAAGTATGGACCCAACAGGGGCAAGGGCAGTCTTTAGGTTTGTGAGAGGGAGTACAAATGGACTGGGAAAGGATGTAAAGTATCCCTGGATGGGATCCTTTTACTCCTATCTTAAACTAGATGATTACACGCCACAATTAACAGAAACAAACGCTTTTATTGACCTCGAACGTCGTCTAACTGCCCAAGAACAGTCCCGAATTGTGACTACATTGAGCAACAACGATTCGAAATACAATGCCCTCTCCACTCCCTATAACAGAAAAAAACTCAGCAACTTCAAATAGTTCACGGTAAAATTCCTTCTCGGGAAAACATACATGGCTGCGTCAGATAACCCCATGCTAGCAAACGCTTGGTAAGTTCTTTCTTCACTTTACGGCACAGCCTTTTTAACTGTACAGATTTGGGAGAAACTTTTGGTTCCTCATGCACATTAAATCGTGCACATTAGTATAAACATTTTGATTACGATGAAGATTAATTCTCGTCCTTTGCTGTTCAGAAACTTTAATATTAGTAACCCATCAATACCATTCCTTACAAGGTATCATCATTTGTGCTCTTACCATTTAATAAATGGCCACCGAATAATTTAACTCTACCTTTCAGGAAACAGTTGACAAGTAATTCGTTGGATCCATCACTATTCAAAGATTATGAAGAACTGAAGCTAATTAAAATATTGCCCTGAAATGAAGGTTCAATCTAAGATAATTAAATTTTTCAATCCATTTGTGTTATTGAAAATTCAAGAATCTGCATTAATTACTTATTATTACTTTAAGAAGACACCTGTGAATTCAAGAGAGGATGCTTTTGATGTCAGCATAACACACTATTGTAAATTTTTTCCCAGAAAAATTTAATTTTAAAATATTATTTACATTTTTTTAAACGAAAAATGCCTCAAGGGGTAAGATTTCTTTATCTATTACGGAGTACAACTTTTAAAAAAGAATCTGTCAACCCAAGTCGGCGATCCTTGGACACATTTTCTCCATAGGTTAACATTGAAGTGAGCGAATCCATTAGGGTAAGCACACAGCAGCCTTAATATTCTAATTATGGCCCTTCTGTAAATAGTCATTTATAAAAGTATGCAATAATAATTATAAAGCTAATGACAACTTTTCCCAACAATCAATTTCATAATAATTCGAAATTAATAAACACATTCCAGATTTTTCAACCCGATCTTCTTTTTATATTTCCTCGGTACACAAAACAAGCTCAAAAATTTCAGCTGATTAAATGCAGCGAATTTAATTGCTCATTTGCATCTAGGGTGAAACTCGAATTCGAGAGAAAAATCTCCCCACCTTTTTGCCTCAGTAAACTCGCTCCAATTTCGTGGATCATATTCTTCCCCCTAAAAGCAATAATGCACTCGTTAATTTATTTAAATACTCCTTCTTCCCTTTCCACGAAATCGTGTACACTTGGAATTTTAAAACAGTCCACTTAAGATTTAATTGATGGAGAAAGATTCCAACTTATGAGCGGGTTTTTTTTTAATTTTATCTTGCTCTTAAATTTAATCAAGGCTTATTTCTATACTTTGTGTACGAAATAAAGAACGTAGAGGGGAATTAAACTATCATAAATACTTAGATAAGCGACTTTCCTTTTCTAATGACATAAGCTTCTAAACATATGAACCTTTAGTGACCAGTTTAAAAAAAATTACTAAACGGCTTGAAAAATGAGTAAATTTACGAAAACATTCAAAGATTCTACTAAATTTCCCTTTCTCTACGGATTGTTTGACAAAACAAAGTCATCTCGGAGATGTTTAAATAAGACGTAACAAAAAAGAGGAGGCAAGAGCTCTTTGTAGACTCCTGTCATAAAATAACATGGTTATCTTTGGCTTTGATTTTCTGCCAATCTCTGTCGTAAGTACCGATTTAACAGATCTATTTTTTTTTGTTATCTTTATTATCTTAAGGAAGAGTTATGCGGGACGAGATTCGCATGCCAAAACTTGTATTTGGGTTTTTTTTATCAATCAAAGACATGTTGATTAAGAATACACCACTTTAGTAATTTCTGTATATTCTTTACTATTTATTCACACACTATGTAACTGAAAGTGAAAAGAACCTTTTCTCCCAGCGTATTAATATCATATTAAAGCATGCTAAGGTACAAAGGTTATACAGTGGAACCTCGATATAATCGAATTCCCTGATAAATCGAAGTTTTTCCATTCCCCTTGAACCTGCCTAACACTCCCATGTTATTATTAAATCGAACCTCGGTATATCTAAATCCTCGATAATTCGAAGTTTAAGTTCCCCTTGAGGTTCGATATATCGAGATTCCACTGTAGTTTGATTCTTTTATATTAAATGATTCAGTTTCAAGTAATAATTCACAATCACTCAGTTTCAGTACTAATTATCAAGGGTCCGGTGTGAGCTCTTTGGCTCATGTTCCTGACACGGAACGTGAAATGACAGTTGTTTGTCCCATCAGACCGGTCGGTTTGTAAACTTAACACTTCCAAGCCGACTGAGTATCGCCAATTCAGTGGTCGGCGACTTGGCTCGAAAAGCGAACCTGCAGTTTGAAGAAGGGAACAAGAGCCAAAAATTGAAATTCGTTTTTTGCGCCAAACTGTCATTTACCTATAGACGCTCCTTGTAAGTTGTAAAAAAGGAAAGAAAATCACTCACGAAGTGATGTAATCGGGCCTGGCAATATTTGACAGTTTGAAGAAGGGAACATATCCTGGTTTCGTTTCCTTCTTCAAACTATTGATACCGTGCTTAGCCAGATTCGCTGTTGTCGTGCTATTTTACAGCTGAGAAAACTCTAGCTATATGTGTTCTATATATACTATATGAGAACAGAATTTGCCGATTTCTACGTTTATCCAGGGTGAGAAGCTAAACGTGGACTTGACGAAGTTTGTAGCATGCTGTGGTTGTTCAAGTTCATAAAAAAATACAGAGCTTTACTACATAAGTCATTATATAATAAATTCAATAATTTTAGTACAGCAGTAAGTTATAAAATTTTTTAAAATCCTATTTGATAATTTATTGCAAATCCACGAATAGTCAAATTCGCGATTGTTAAATCCGTGGTAGCCGAGGTTACGACTGAATATAAAAATACAAAGGAGAGTAAAAATAATTTTACTTCTAGTTTCATTAAGTGAATGTGTATAGATCCTATTACAAACAAGCAATATTAATCCAAAAATTACGTTTAAATCGTAATTACCAATTACGAAACAAAAAGCTTTTAAGGAGGACATCATTACTTTAAACGACAATTTAAAGATGAGACACTGTCATAAATTAAAGTACACTAAAACGAATGGTCATAGAAAGAAACGTAATTTGCGGAAAATAAGGATGTTATTGATACTGCCATCATTTTATTATGGTAGAAATAACTACACGTATCTGGGTTTGGAGAAACAATCCAAGTTTTTACCAAAATGCGATGCAACAAAGCACTATCATATATCTATGAGATTACATTTACATTAAATAATTTAAAATTATGTTACAAACTTTCTGTTCCCATCGTATAGCGTCTAGCGTAACTACAATCGGGCCTGGCAATATTTGACAGTTTGAAGAAGGGAACATATCCCGGTTTCGTTTCCTTCTTCAAACTATTGATACCGTGCTTAGCCAGATTTGTACTTTCAACAAATTGGGTTCGAGTTCGAATCCCGTTTAAGAAATCGAGTTCTTGTGCTATCCTATATTAAGAAGTATTGTTGGTTCACCTGTATGGGGGGGGGGGCACTCATAATAAAGAAGCCGACAAAACCGCAGCGTAGATGTGGGCGAATGGCCTCGGGACAAAGAGGTAAAAAAATATTACAAACATTTAATTTATAACTCTACGAGTTTAAAAAGGTACAAGTGTGCATCAAAGGAATCGAATCAGCCTCGGGTTACGGTCTGGTGGTTTGGCCATTGTTCAAGTAAGACCGTCTGCACACGGAGCAACCCAAAAGAAACTGATAACTGACTCAAATCACAAACCAGTCCGTGATGAGTCGTAACCTATGTAATTGAATGGAGCCACGCACACGGCGCAACTGGCTACAAACCCGTCCGACGGGTTTGTAGCCAGTTGCGCCGTGTGCGTGGCTCCATTCAATTACATAGGTTACGACTCATCACGGACTGGTTTGTGATTTGAGTCAGTTATCAGTTTCTTTTGGGTTGCTCCGTGTGCAGACGGCCTAAGTCGTCAGCCATGAATAAAGGAATCGTTCGTCAGTTTGGTTCAGTAAACGCTAATTAGCACGAGAATAAGAAGTATGCTCAAACACGAGTTTAAAGTTGAGAATGAAACTCTTAGGGAATGATATTTATGGAGTGATTAAAGAAGCAATTAGAATCGTGATATACTCAGGTATGCATGTTAAATTAAATAATAAATGTCTGATTTACGTTCAGATGTTGATGGGCGATGAAAAGAAAAATGTTCATTTAAAACCTGCGTTGAAAATGTTAGTTCTCGAAAAGAATACAAGCAAATACTCACAGAAGCGCGTCAAAGCAATTACTAAAACACGCAAAAATTTCGCGTATTTCTCCGACCATTCCTAAAGCCTGGAACAGGCTGTAATGCATGTATTTATTCCTTTGTACTGTTTGCAAGAATAGTTAGAATGTTACCTTCATTCGCCCCAAACAACTATCTCTAAGATCAACCTATCCCATCATCCTGGCAATTCCCTTGAACTACGCAATAAAGGAGAAAAAATCTTTGCGCATTAGCCCAATCCCTTATTCGACGGGTGGAAAGAAGTGTTTGATATTCTTTTATCAATAGAGGCATTTCTACAAACTCAATTTATTCGCCGGGCACTACTAGAATATTGACAGAGGAGGGTTTGGGAGATAAAAAGGAGCTAAAAGTTGGTTGCTTCATTTGGTTTTTATAGCACAAAGTCAATTACGGCATCCTGCTCTAGACAGAAACTAAAACCCAAGACAAAATAATAAAACAGCTTAGGGTAAATTAGTTGCTGCCATGAAATAAATGACAGGATAAGCTAAAAGAAAAGTTTAATCCTTTCCGACTTTAGTGCGTTCAATAGAAAAATATATTGACCGAATAATACGCAATAAAATTTACTGAACAAATACTAAAAAATACAACATCAATGTATTTCAACGCCTGTCTCCATCTACAAATAGAACAAATGCTATGAATTAAACGATATTAAGATAATCGTTTATTGTTTTCCTTTTTTCATTTCTAAAATCTTTTATGCTCATTCTTCATGAAATTTCAATTATCTCCTTTCGAAGCATTTGGAATATGTAACAGAAAAATATACCTCCACAGTCAAAGGAGAAGAAATAATATAAAAGTCTATGAAATTCAGATCCTTTTTTTAAGTCTTTTTTTTCCAAAAGTGAAGAAAATTCCACATTGTTTCTTTTCCTGCTTTACACATCTTCATAACAAAATTTCAGTAGTTTTCCCATGATCTTACCTTCAAACTACGAAAATCTTTAACGACCGTGGCATAAATTCGAATTTTAATTTGTCTGGTAAACAAACATTTTTAGGTAATAAAAAATCTAAAGAAGCTGGTTTTATCCTTAAGGCTTTCCGTTTGGTGGTCTGTTCTTCAGAAAGCTCCAATCATAGAAAAAATAACAGCATATCGTTACGAATTTTACGAGTCTATGGTAATCTCGCCAAATATGAGAGTTATCGCCAAATTGGCGATGGATTTGGTGACTTATTTTGGTCGCCAAATTTCGCGATATTGTGCCAAAAGGTCGCCAATCTTCTAGACCTTTCTAAAAGGTTCTACAGATTTCTATCTGGCCGACCGATAGGGGGCGCTTTGGAAGTCTATAAAAATATCTGATATTGGCATTAGAACTCGGTGTTCTTTTCTGCTGAGAATTGAATGTATTGAACGTGCGTTAGGCATGTATTGTATTGAAGACTCTATTATCTTGACTTGCATTTTTAGAGTTTTCTGCTGTATAGAAGACAGCTGTTACGTGCCTTATGTTTGAATTTGTGTATGTGCCTGAAGAATTTACAGAATAATAAATTTTATTTTGTGTGCACTTTCTGAAGAGATTTTATTTAATCCTATCGAACCCAGGAAAATGGAACAATATATATTCTGTAAGTGGAAAGTTTTATCTTTGAATTACAGTTCACCGTACCCACGGCTGTACTACTGATTACACCAATTACTAGATATAACGCAGAATTTGTGTTACATGCATAAATAGGTAACGCTTAAAGGTGGCCACACACGTGCAGGAAATCCTCAAGGAAAAAGTCTGCAGCATTTCCTTGAGGATTTCACCAAATGAACCCTCCCGCACACAAGTTAATTGTTTTCCCAATCGGGATTTCCGGGACTGTGCAGTCCGCCACCGGTCTCGAGACTTCCCCCACACACGACGAGGAAATCCTCAAGGTTTGGACTACGCAGTCAAAACCTCAAAGATTTCTTGTACTTGTATGGGTACCTTTACTGACAAGTAGTACTAACATTTAATACAGTAATAATAATGTATCGTTACAATTTAGATTTACCGATAGATTAACCTTCCTACCGCGGCCAATTTGCAAATTTTTTCTGTACAATTTGCACACGAAATTTTATTTAGTGAGTTGGTTTATCAAACGGAAACTTTTGATGCAATACAAAAAAAATAATCAATATAAGCAAAGGAAAACAAATATTTTTATTTTTTAACTTACAACTTGCGGGAGACGCGAATAGATAATAAAACATTACCCAGAAGTAATACCATTTAGAATGATACGCATTTCTTACAAGCAACGTTTCCTTGGAGCATAGTTGGTAAAATAACGTCTTCCTCCATTAAATACATAAGATTTATTCGACGGGGAAATAACGTTTCCAGATGTTCAGATTCAATAAAAATTCAATGCAACGCCATAAAATGTGGCCGCTGAAATTAACAGAAAAGTAGAACGCGATTCCGGCGTCAACCACCGACTGGAGGGTTAAAGAAAAGATATAGTACGTGAGCTGCAAAGTTTAAAGCAATCAAAGAAGAATAAAAAAATCCTCCTTTTCTTTCGCTTGGCAGACATTTCAAAACTTGGGAACCGTAGGCTTCTTCATTTTTAGTCTGGAGTAAACCGACAGTACGGAGTCGGCGGATATTGGGAAAGACTGATTATTATTGTTGTTGTTGCTATTTCTAATGCCTCCTTGCCGGATATTTTTTCCAAACCAGGTCCATATAGCCTAGCGGGCTGAGGGGTGCGGCTCCAGTTTATAATGGCACCACTAGGATCGGAGTCCGACTTAGTAAGGTGCCACCTCAATTTTGACCGAGCAACCCCAGGGGCGAGATCTGGGAGGATCGTACATTCTCCCACCCTCTCTGACCTCTTAGAGAGACTTTTCGGTCTACGGATTTAACGCACCTATATCCGGCCTAGACACGGATATATTGAATGGCTCTTGTCGGGATTCGATCCGAGCACCCTCAGCACCGAAAGCCGACGCGCTACAACTAGGCTGCCTCGAGCCCTCAGATTATCTTTGATTATCATTATCTACACGCTATTATCTATAGACCGATGATAGGTAATTATTCGAGTATGTAGAACAACCCTCTTAGCGTGTTTTTTTGATTATTTTTTTTTTTAAAGATCCATATATTATTTTGTACAAATCATAAATTTAACTAATTGGGGCCTACCCTTATGATTGACAACTTTGCTCTCATTCTCATTTGGCTTTATTGTCTGATACATAAAGCATTATGTTCAATAACGTGTTTGAATAAATCTCTCGTTTAGTTACCCAGACCACTTCAGTTTCGCGCATATAAAGAGTTTTAGCGGAAAAAATACTTTTACAGTCAAAGAAGCAAGGATCCACCGTCTGATAATTCTAACTTAATTTGAGAGAGTATTTTCAACAGATGTCGAACATGAACAGAAGCCCAAAAAAATTTTTAAATATGGGAGAGATGAAACTTTAAAAACGTACAAAAACATGCAAATTATAACTAGTGTACCTAAATCTTTTAAACTGTATTTCATTTTTATTTAATAAATTTTCTACGATTCTCAACGTCCTTTCGTCCTTTTTTTATTATAATGACACGAAGCATCAATATTTTCAAAGCAAAGAAAATAAATATTAACGATACCGTATTCAAACATACCCAACATATTTCTCAGCAATATTTACAGCTATCACTCTAACTTCGAGTACATAATTTATAAGATTTTAATTCGATTCTCTCGAAAAACTTATTTTACACATTTCTTTATTATTAAGCGAACATATGTAATGAATTTTTTAAACGCGTCTTTCTTTATAATTCGACGCAGTTTTATATTTAAGACATACCGAAATCATTTTGAAAAATTCAAAAAATTTTCGTCCCTGTAACTCAGAATAATAGCAATTTAATATCTGAACACATAAATTTGTAAAAAAACCTAACTATAGTTTTATTTGAATATCTTCATTATTTCCATTAAAAATGTGAACTAGATCCACTGGAGCTTATTCCCTGCATATCAATATTATTTACCTAAAGCAAATACCGAAACAATTCTAAAGCATTTTAATAGCAACACTCGCTCGAAAAGCCTTCATTGCAATCTAATATCAACAAAAACAGCTAAAGAGAAGGAATCCGCGGAAAGAGTAGAGTTCACCAAATGTACATGAGTGAATTATTAATTTTTATTCCCGTCACGGCAGGATGGAAAAATAACGGCGAAATGCGATTGCGGATTTTAGCTTTTATTTCTCCGTGGATGAAGACGCTTAAAAACATATCAATTAAGGATATTAAAATAACTTATTTTATTTAAACCATGATTTTTTTTATATTTTTTGTAAGTATAATTCATAGCTATATTTACAGCTATTAATATATTCTATTACGTGTGATTTTCACCAAAAATTAAATCCCGGCAATAAACTAATCTATATATATAAAACAGTTCCGAAACTGACTGACTCACTGAGTGACATACAACGCACACACCAAACCGCTGGACCTAAAGGGCTGAAATTTTGCATGCGATTATTCTTATAGTGTAGGGGTGCACTAAGAAAGATTTTTGGAAAATTCTTCTTAGATTTTTTAATTAAATTTTTAAACTCTTTTAGTAACTTTTTTTAAGTTTGCATTTAAAATAATAATTTGAGGGTTACAAAATTTATATCACGAGAAAGATCACAAAATTCCTTTAAAATGAAATCTTTTTCGAATCTTACCTCTATTTTCTGAATTTTGGTGAATTTTTAAAGATAAATTTTTAGAATTTAATTTATTAAATGCTGATCATGTGCTTTCTTTTTCTGGCACTTTAAAGAAATTTATTTTCATGTGAATACAACGAAATAGACAAAAAAAAATTTCTTGCTAATGAGGTAGACGATTGGACATTATCCAAAAAAGTATTAAAATACAGTAAAAGATATGTTCCTCAAACTGTACTATATTAACTGTACTATATTCTTTAGTATGTTCTATTAGAATTAATTTGAATATTTTCTTCTACATTATTTTGTCTATAAAAATATCCCTTACGATTTTTTTAGAAATATATATATATATATGTGTGTGTGTGTGTGTGTTTGTGTGTGTGCTAGCTAGCTAATATTACTAACTACCTATAATCGCCCATCCTGTACTTCATCTCTGTCCTGGTAACCCTTCCTTCTTGTCTTGGCGTAAACGCTTCGCCTTCCCACATACTAACTTCCTCCGCCAATTCTGGCAACCTCTCTGACCTAATTCTATTTTGGCGCTCTTTGCGAGAGACGCTGGACTGGCTCGAAGCGAGTAAGATGTGTTGCTTTACTGTTTAATAAATTAGTTTGTTCCTGAAGCTGATTTTATTATTTTCCGGCCACGATGTATGCTCCTATTTCATGAGATGTCCATCCGGACATTTCATATATATATATATATTACATCAATTGCATAGATTGACCGTTGAATTTAATTTGAATGTACTCCGTAGCGAAGCGCGGGTTTTCAACTAGTCTCTCATATATAGCTACATAATGGATCTATAATAACCTGATGCTATTCAGCAAAGCACACATAAATAAATTACATAACACCGACTATGTTACATTACTGACAATAAACATTGATAGCTATTTTGCGTGATTTTGACCAAAAACGAATTCCCACTACAAATCTAATCTTCCATATATTGCTACCTAACGGGTATATCAAAACCTGATATTATTCAGCAAAGCACACAAAAATAAATTACATAACTCCTATTATGTTACACTACCGGCAATAAACCAAAAAAACTACCGATATCCATCTTTAGGAATCACGTAGTTTATATTAAAAAAATTAAAAAACGTAGAAAATTTAAAAAATGTTTTCAAAATCCTCAAAAAAAATTTTTTTAAAGGTTAAAAAAAATAATAAGGTATAAGATTTTTAATGTCTTCAAAAAACAAAGTAAAAAGTTATAGAATCCTAAAAATAGAGATTTGACACTCATTATACCACATACCACTGTAAGATTTGTCTGTCGATCAAACCTAAATACATGTTAAAATATCAAGATATCGACATAGAAGAATAACGTTATCCCGTCGAGAATAATGTTCGATTATAGCAATATCGTGACGTTTGGTTGAGTAGAAAATCGTTGATATTACCTTGCCGTTAAGTCTTGCAAATGATCCAAATTTATTCTACTTTTAATTTCGACCAAAATCGCAGTCAAAGTCAGCATCTGTATTTTACTTTATAATGAATAATAGGTGAATGACTCACTACACAATTTTTTGTGATATTTTCACGGGCCTGACTGCTTCCTATATACCGTGGAAGACAATTTTAAACATCGCCGCAATAAGAAATTTGTAGGTTTTTTTCCAATGGCTAATTAGTAAGGGAATTATGAAAATTCTCATGACCTCTTACACTCGATTACGGTATCCGTATCCCTTTGAAGCGGCATTTTCGATCAAAATGTCGATTTTCTTTTATTCACTTATACAATAATATCAAGGCCTAATCATTTATCTTTCTAATTCTGTTTGAATTATGTTTCTATCTTAACTAAGGGCCTAGTAACCGCCTTTTTAACAACAGTTGTCAAGAGTTTTATAAACGGAAGCAACTCTTTCTCAAAATCAATTTTTTCACCTTTTTTCTTGATGTAAAACATCCTACAGTAAAAAGTTTCAGATGAAATTACTTACAATTTTTATGAGTTGTTCTTCAAATGTTTATAAAGGGAATAGACTACGCTCATCAGTGTAGATTAATTAGTTTACATTGGTATGAATTGCAAATGACAATGAATTTTAAACAATTTTTCTGTACATCAGTACTTCTTGAACTGCTACAGCTTCTGAAATAAACAGAATTACTAGATTGAGAATACCCTATTCCCTAGAGAAAGTTATCTTCATTTTCCAATATATAAAATAATATATTTGTTTATTTTTGAGTCATCATGTTTTGCAGAAATGTCACATTCGCACCTATTTTTCCCCCTTTAAAAAACTATTTTAATGTAACAGCTAATTTTTTTATATATTTTTCCAAGTTTTAACTTATCAGAACTCATCTCATTATAAAAAAAAGATAAAAAGACAAAATTTCAAAAAATCACCTGCGAAGGTGTACGGATATCATAAACAAAAACTTTGAAATTAGACGAGTATTAAGAGGATATTTCAAAAACATCCACGTGATATCAAGCAAATTCTTATATATCTTGAATACTAAGTAAAGATCTTGAATACAGTAAAGAGTATTATCTAAATATATAAAACAGTTCCGTAACTGACTGACTGACTTACATATAATGCACAGACCAAACCGCTGGACCGAATGGGCTGAAATTTTGCATGACGTTTCTTCTTATAGTGTAGGGGTGCACTGAGAAAGATTTTTTTGAAAAATTCTTCTTAGATTTTTTTTAATTTAATTTTTAAGCTGTTTTTGTAACATTCTTTAACGTTTGCATTTAAAATAATAATCAAAGGGTTATAAAATTTATATCAAGAGAAAGATCATAAAACTTCCTTTAAAATGAAATCTTTTTCGAATTTTTACCTCCATTTTCTGATTTTTGGTGAATTTTTAAAGATTCATTTTTATAATTTAATTTATTAAATACTGATCACGTGTTTTTTTCTTTTTGTGATACTTTAAATTAATTTTGAGTTACGTGTATAACAACGAAATAAATTTACAAAAGAAATATTAAAATATGGTAAAAGATAAAATTTAATCACTAAACTAATTGAGACTGAAGTTTTTTTAAGAATTTAACTCAAATTAGTAAGTTTTATGGATATTAAACATGCAAATTAATTGAATACATTGACCGTTGTATTTAATTTGAATATTTTCTTCTACATTATTTTGTCTATTAAAAATATCCGTAACGATTTTTTATATAATATACGTGTATATATATATATATTTGGCATTAGTTGCATACATTGGCCGTTGTATCTATTGTAAATATATTTTTTTTGTTGTTTGTTTTTTTCATTAATTGCACACATTGACCGTTGTATTTAATTTGAATGTACTCCGTAGAGAAGCACGGGTATTCAGCTAGTAGTGAGATAAAGAAAGAGTAAAGATTATGTTCTTGGAACATTTAAGTGATATGTGGATATCTTATTTTAAGCGAGTGTAAGATGAGAAACACATTTAGAGGCGCGTCCTAGATACATCAACAGAAACCCGTTATCAAAAGATGAAAGAAGGCAAACATTCAAAGGCTTTACGAACACTAGTTTGTAGTGTCTACAGTGTAGCATGACTTGACATACCCCTTGTATCTAAAAGCATCCTTGTAAAATCCAACATGAACGATTTTAACTGCTGAGATAATCCAAAGAATTTATTCAATCGTTCGATAAAAGCGCGTCAGATTTATAAACTGGAATCTTTTGGATGTTCGAAATATGAGATCCTAAAATTGCAATTGTAAGTTTCGATTGTAAAATCACATCCAAACGAGTTTTAAACATCTGATGTGTAAGCACTAAATGTTGTCACAGAACAGCTGTCGTTTAAAACTGTATGAAGAGCTAAAAAGCAAGAAATATGCCCCATTTTTTGGTAACTTGGTACTGATATCACGAACTCGTAGCAATATATATTTGCTAGTTATTCTTCACACTGATGAAAAAATAGAACGAAAACATTGATATTGCCCTTTTATTATTGGATCAAAATAGCCTTCCTGAGTCAGGTGATTTAAAAGTCACTCACTTTCCCGTGCTAATAATGAATATACTTTCCGTGTTATATAACACAGATTGTCACCCAAAACTCTTTCGGAAAACCAGAAACATTCGAATAACATGACGTAACCAAAAAGAAAAAAATAGAAAGGAGGTCATCCTGATGAGGCCGTAGGCCATCTAATGACAGGTTAGGTAGAGAGGCGAAATGTCTAGTGCCATGGGAACTAATGGACTATTTCCCCAAACAGGCTCAGAATTCGCGTGAACTGAACGAGTTAAGAGAAAAATGCCCTATAACTTCACCCAGCTCAGCGAACAGGAAACGAATATTAGCGTTGAGAGTAAGTTTAAAAAAAAGACGACTTGAATTCACCGTTTTCATTCTATTGTTAATTAAAGTAAAGTAACCTGAAGTTGATCAACCAAGCGATAATAATTCAGACAAATTTCGCTCAGCAATGTTATCTCTTGAGATCGCTGAAAACAAGAACTAAGCTCCATATACGTATATAACTCCCGTCTTAGAATCTTTGGAACCAAATCATGAGGAATTTTGTTTCCCAGAGTTAAAAGCATTAGCCAATGACCCACCGCCATGCAAAAAAAAATAAAAAATACTAACTAGTTTGCATGTTAAAATATTCTCTTGAAAACAATTTTCGCTTCTTTTACAAGTTTTTTAACACGTTCCTATATCAATAGGCAGCGTTTGAAACACTTTGCAACCGTCAATGTTATTTTTTCGTGTTCAGTCTCCAACTGTTTGATATTGAAACTTGAATGGCACCAATTTTAGATGGTAGCGTAAAATAAGAAAAGAAAAAAAATTTCTAGACAAGATACTAAATTTTGGAGTATTATGATTAAAAAATATCCGGGTTGTTTGAATGTAACATTTCAAAAAAGATTTCAGAAGGTCGTAAAATTAAACATGCAATTGACCTCCTTTAAAACTCATGCCCTATCACATAGGTCCTTAAACTGTGGTCCGCGGACCTCTGGGGGTCCGCGTATCCATTACCGGGGGTCCGCGAAACAATTTTGACAATAACTTTACACCCCCCAACTTTTCGCTTTTATTCAAATAACTCATTTAATAAAAATCCTACATGGTAGAGACAGACTTTTTGTATTTGTTATTTAACTAGTTATTAACATAACTAAACAATAGTAAAAATTTAATTATTTTTATTCAACTGGAAATACGAAAAAATAAATAAAAGAATGCAATTTTTTGCATTTTTGTGACTATTGAGCGGTGCGGGAACACGTAGCTATAGACTGGCCACTCGGGTGGATCGTTGGTTAAAAACTGGATCTACACTGAAGCAAAACGTAGATGAAAGCGACTCAGATGATGGAACATCAACCTTGAAATCCACGAAGAAACGCAAACTTAAAAAAATATTGTGATGAGTATTTTCATTTGGATTCACTTATATATGCAATAAAGATGTGGAAAGACTTGTGTTCTATGTCGCGAAAGTATATCAAACGAAAGCATGAAACCCGCCAAACTCCGACGTCATTTGCAAACAATCGACTTGAGGTCGAAACGCATTCACAACTGTGTGTATGAGTCTTTTCCAATACTCAACGATTTTATAGAAACTTCGAAAAAAGAGCTCCCTAATGAAACACGGCAGATTTTTGTTGAACATTTAATGGCTCTAAAAAGCAGCTTTAGGAATTATTTTCCCAGTCTTGATTCTGGCAACAACTGAATTATAGATCCATTCAACATGGAAGTTACTAATGCTAAACATTTATCTATACTTGAACTAGATATTCTCGTGGAATTATCATGCGATACGTCTTTGAAACTACAATTTAATAAAACTGAACTCACAAACTTTCGGTTACGTCTCAGATCTGATGACCCTGCACTTGCAAATAAAGCACTCAAACATTTGATTCCGTTCTACACAGCATATTTATGTGAACAGGCTTTTTCGGTACTGTTATACACGAAATCAAAGTATAGAAACAAACTCAATATAGAAGCGGACCTCAGAATAAAACTTTCCAACATAGAACCCGACATTGCGGTTCTGGTTTCAAGAAAACAACTGCACCCATCTCATTAAGTACAAATTATTTACATAAAACATAGTATAATAAGATCTATTTTGACCAATATTTGACCAAGAAATGTTTGTATGAGTTTAATATATTATGATTTGTAACTTTTAATTCTTTTTACTATTCTTTTTATTAATTTTATGTTTTTTATATCCTAATTAAAATATTCATTTCCATAAATGTGCAAGACCATTTTTTAAAATAACCAGCGATACATTTTTACCAATATTTATTATAACGTAGTGCCCATGAGATTATTGAGCCAGAAATTAAGTCTCAAGAACGACGTAAAATGCCTAGGGTTGAGATGGGGTCCGCAAAAAAAAATGTTGTTCAAGAGGGGGTCCTCGGACTACATAAGTTTAAGAACCCCTGTCATAACTGATTTTCTATGGCTATGACTGTCGGTGAAAGTTAAATTCCATACAGATTCCAGATTGATTGCTTTTTCAGGGCGAAACACAATTAGGCTAAATAAGCATTGAATTTTTTTATTTTAAATTTGTTTTGGAAAACTACGGATTACTTAATACTTTGAATGGCTAATAGCTATGCTCAAGTTGAAACAAGAAAATAAAACTTCATTACAATGATTTACCGCAAGTAATCGATCGACTAGAATAAAGTGACGGTAAATGCAGTTTTGAAGGTTCCAGACTAACGAAAAAAATGTTCAATACTCGTCGACAAAGTTCCAATTTTTTCAATGAAAAGAAACCGAATTCTTACGCTAAAGTGCATGATGAATTAGTAAAATGTTCTAACAATATTAACTGAAGAGTTTCATCAAGATAATGATGTACGACGGTGTTGTGACAGGAAATCATAGTTACTACGACACCTTACGCAATAACACTCAAAGACATTTTTCCATTAGTCACCCAAGGGATTTTCCCTAACTTTCTCAAGTGACGTCATGTGAGAGATAATGATGAGAGCGCATATAGCCATGGTTCAGTCACTATCATAAATTAAATCATACTACAAAGTCGTGTTGACAGTACTTTAGTGCGAATGATCTGTTAAAGGGGTTTTCATCTGACCCTCTATATACGAGAATAAAAAAATGTCTACATCCATTCGAAACTTAGATCCACTTATAACGTTTTTAAATATCTTCTGCGGATAAATTTATATTTCAGCTGAGTTGAGTTGAGTTGAGTTGAGAGCACTACGATCAACTTTAAATTTATATTTGAATAATGCAGTATGAAAGGGGAAAAAACATTCTACGCTTCTAGCATAGTTTAATCATCCATTCGTGGCTTCCGAAAAACTTTTAGCCTTAATCAAATTTTGAAAACATTACTCTAGACGAATTTGGTTATTTTCCCCCCGAAGCCAATATGACAGGAAAAAGGAACATCTTTTTTTTCTTGGAGGTTAGTGCAGCCAAGCCCCTCACGCTCTCGAAAATGTTATCTGTCTCGGCTATTATCAGAGACTTAGGCTATTATCTTAACTCAAACAATCAACAGGGTATGGTATGTCAACATTTATCAACGTTACGGCCCAGATAAGGAATCCCTTTAAGTGCCCTATCGAAACACTCTACCCCGACTATCATTATCTTAAGTAATCCTGACAATGCCAGCGAAAAGTACCTAGATCAAGAACTCCTAAAATAAATAAAATTAAATTGCACTTTAAAAAGAATTTATGAACTTTGTATTGCAATATCTACTGTGCGACCCTTTATGGAAAGCATAAACTGAAAAGGCCATGGAGTTGACATCGAGATAGTTCAAGAATCACGAGGAAAGCAATCATCCAGCAAACATTACTACTGAGAAATTTCAGAAGTTCAACGAATATGCTTTCAACTTTGGGAGAATTTGTTTGGTAAAACTAAAGTTAATATTACAAAGAATGCTTTGGTAGAATTCTTTGTAATATTAACATACAGGTGTAGATGTCAATGTGTCTGCGGTTTTCAACATAGATAAGAAGTAATACAGTATTCAATAGAATACTACAAAAATTTCCAAGAAATAAATGCTGAAAAAGCATCAAAAGAATTCCGTATAAATATGGACATCTAAACTGTTCAGAGGTCCAAGGTAACTTATCGGTACAGCGTCGGCTTTCGGTTCTGAGGGTGCTCGGATTGAATCCTGACAAGCCCCGTTAAATACCTTCGTGTCTAGGCCGGATATGGGCACGTTAAATCCGTTAAGTCCTTTTATGAGGTCAGTGGGTAGGGAAGGTACGATCCCCCTCCCCCCCCCCCCCAGATATCGCCCCCAGGGTTGTTCAGTCAAAATTTTAGTGTCACCTAGCCAAATCGACTCCGACCCTTGTGGTGCCATTCTAAACCAGAGCCGCACTTCTCAGACCAATGCCTGTATATTAGGGTGGACCGAAAAAACAATTTTTATTTTTTTCGGAAACGGCTAGTTAAAAAAAGTTATTACACTTACAGATAAGAAAAACCGCAAAAAAAATTTTGTGAAAAAAATATGTTCCGATCGCGCATTCACTTGGAAATATTGAAAAAAAATAAGAAAATAAATTTTTTTTCAGCAGTTTTTTCAAAAGCTCTAATATAACGCATTTCAAATGCAATAGTTCGCAATGTATAGTAAAAGGGTGTTAAAAGACAGGAAAACATTTTTATATGTATGTTTAAAACCTTTTTTGTACAAAAAAAACATTCAAAAGTACCATTTGAAAAAAAAAAACGTATTTTCATAAGATTGCTGCAAATGCTGTTTTTACTGCACTTTTTACTTTCGTCGTTCCTATTATGCCACATTATTGATTGTTGAACTCAAACACATTGAAGGCAGCTTTTGAAGAAAATTCCGGCATAACTGACCTTCACAACAGGGTGCTTCTTATGTAGCCATCTCTAGCTTCAGTACCGCTCACACTTTGGCTAGCTTCGGTGACAAGTTTGCCGCAACATTCCACTGCTTGGTTGTGACATGGAAATCTATTGAAGTCTGAAATCAATGGTCTGCCAGTTTTGATCATTTCTTCTATTTCTTCATCCGGTACATTCCTTAGCAAAGGTGTCGGAGTGACATTACAAACATTCCACTTAATCATGTCAAAGTAATCGATCGTGTTGAAGTCAAGTGTTGGCACTCTAAAGTCTCTAAATGTTTTCCCCTTGCAATTTACCCGAGATTTGAGAACTCAACGTAATCCCAGTTCTCTCACATGCTGTCTTTCGTTCATATCCATAGCCACAATTAAATTTTCGGGGTGTGCAAAATATTAGTTTCGTTCTATTAGTGGGTCGATTATTTTTCGCAAATGTTCAGGGAGGAATCGTGTTAATCTGATTGCCTCAAACACAATCTCAGGACCTTCAGAAAAATAACCACTTGCTTTGATCCGGAACCACAATGGCATGTAACAGTGCAAAATGAAGTACACCAGCTGCTTCAGTTCATCTGGGGGGTTTTCTTCACTGACATATAGTCTGAGTACTCTATTTGCTGATGATACCCATCGTGAATGTACTAATGGACCTGGTTCTCGAGCTTCCAAATCCTCTGGGCATTGGCCAAATTTGATTGCTGCGGAAATATCTAGGAGATATAGCTGATCTTTGCTCAGCTATTTCTTGTCGGCATTAGGAATAGTTCAGTCAATAGGTAAAAAATCTGGCACAGGAAGTTTTATACAGGATCTCATTTTTTGACCAACTTCACCACTAAAGGATGGTGGTACTGCAGTAGCTCCGTCCAAGTGATGGAAAAGATGTCTGAATGGTAGCTCGTTGAAATGTAGGTGGCAAATACACCATTGCAGTGGTATATCAACTTTTAGCTCGATTTGACGAATGACACCATTTCTTCAGCCAGTGTTAGTGCCCGTTCCGTCACTTCCAATTAAATCGAGCTCCTCCTGAAAAATATTCAGTTTAGCCAAATGTGTAACAATTGCCACAGCAATGTCTTTAGAAAGCCCAGTAGTGAGTGAAACGTGGCAAAGGTATTTTGAGCCTGGTTCTTGACCCAAGGAATAATGTTTTTCTTTTTAGATATGACGATAAAGTTTAGAACCAACCATTTCAGTCACCACAGTCTCATCCTTTCTGCCATCAAATTAAAGACCACGTAAATGTTCATTAATAGCTTTGGACTGCAAATGGTGTCTGTTACTAAATTTTTCTCTTCTCAATTTGTTCTTGTCGACAACACGAGACAAGTCTTCCTTGTTTATGATGCCAAAGTCTTAGAGCACGCTAGACGTAATCACGGCTGTAGCGCGGTCACATACCCCATACCGATCACTTGCCAGAGTTGTTGCGTTAAGTTTTATCTTCATTTGCCTGGGCTTAGATGTTTTCAGTTTTCTCTCATCTGGTTCGAAAAGCTCATCTCTTTCAGCGTCACTCTCATAGTTTTCAATCTTCCTGTTCATTTTCGGGCTGCTCATGCTCAGTGGTTTCTATACATTTATACCCACTTTAGCTCGAAGTACTTGCACCTTGGTTTATTTTACAGTAATCAGCCAACAAGGTATTTATACGTTGCCTTTTTTCCAATTTTCGTGTTTCCAGTACGTATACAGACCCTGTTTTGCCCAAATTGTACTTTCTTTGACAATATATGAATCTCAGTTCAAGAACTCGTATCTTTTTGGCTTTTTAGCACTGACACTTTAAATTATTGGAGACACACACATATCCGGGTTTTTATTACAAGTACATTCCAAAAAAATAGGGCATTTCCCTGCGGCTACATCAAAAAGAAACGTGGAAGAACGTCTTATTGCAATCCTTCAAAATACGGCTTTTACGCTAGTTTTTTAAGGCAATGCGCGAATAGTTAATATTGAATAATCAAGGGTTTTAATATTTTTTTCACGTACTATTAGCTTTACCCTACACAACCTAAACTAGCGCTTTTCAAATTTCAAGCGTTTGAGGGTTTCAAAAAATTGGAAAAGAAATCTTCATTTTCTAATTTTTTTCAAAACTTTGAAGTGAATGCGCGATTGGGAGATATTATTTTTTCACAAAATTTTTTTACGGTTTTTCTTATCTATAAGTGTAACCAACTTTTTTCAACTACCCGTTTCCGAAAAAAAATAATTTCTTTTCGGCCCACCCTACTGTATATGAACCTGGTCTAGAACTTCCGGCCAAGGGACAACAGCAACAAACTGTTCCATTTACAACACTAAATGAAAGTTTTAAAAAAACGAAGATTATGAGTTCATAGGAGAAAAAAATCAATAATCATTCTTGAAATGTAATCAATGTTAGAGTATTGAAATTAACGATTTTAAAATATTCAGGACATTATGAAATTTTACGCTGTGTTTTTTAAAAAAATCATACTATGTTCACGTACAACTCTGGATCTAAATACGCCTGAAAATTTTAGAAGGGAGGAAGAAGTAATATGCAGATCAATACAATAAAAATTCTCAGGCAATTATTAAAAAGAACATTTTAAAGAAACTGCTTATAATTTTGGACTTCAATGTTGCTCGATTTATGATATTCAAGTTAGAGTTAAAATACGCAATATTAAAAATTTATGCAAAAATGTGCTTGATAATCATACATGAAGGTATACTTGCACTGTAGATGACAGGTTGTAGAGGTTTAAACACGAGGTAGAAGTAATATATAGGGCAATACAATAAAAAAATCTCAGGAAAGAAAGATTAAATACATTTTTTAAAAATTATAGTTAACTTACGGGAAACTCCAACGTTGTCCAATACTACGACACTAAACGACACTAAACGAAAGTTAAAACAGCTAGAGTTGTCAACTGATATCAGTAAAGCTTAAGAATCATGCTTAAAAATACAGTCCTAATCGAAATGAAAGTATTGAATGGTATAATTTTGGATGTTCATGGGTCATCGATAAATTCTGCAGTGTACAAAAATTGCTTGGTTCATTGTAACGTTCAAGTGGTTCAAGAGCAACGATGGATATGAATAAGGGCAGAACTGTAAACAACTGTTCGAAACAGTCAGTGCCAATTGTCTACGTATGGTTGAAGGTTCAAAATTGAATGAGCCGTAAGAATTGGCATAAAACATAGACTCTTAAATTGGCTTCTCAAAATGACGTCAAAGCAGACAAGCAAAATGACTATTTTCATTCGTTAATTTTTTTAGTTCCAGACAACAAAATTGTTGTTCATTTATTCAGGATTTAAATATAATTTTTTATGCTTCCTTCATGATAAAGTTTCAACATAAAATACCTACAAAAGGTAAAAAAAAGCATCTTAAAAAGCACCCATTGCCTAGAAAGACTGAAAGTAATTATTAATGAACGGCAGAATCTAACCACTTGTTCATTTGCCTTCTATGAAGTTCGTAGTCCATACGTTATTACATCATTCCTTTATTCATTAGAACAATTAATCGCTATCTATAATACACTTTAGTTTTTTTGCATTATGGCTATTTCATGGGTCAAGTAGCGATTAGTTTTTATTACTACTTTCCTGAATAACGTACATCGCTAATTATAAAAGAAAATAGTATAGTTATGACGTATCTAGCAATACGTCAGAAAAGTGTGATGTCATAACTTGAAAACATCCCACTTTAGTGACGTATATTGATTACCTATATTGACTTGGCCATTAATATACGTGGCTAGGTCTGATTCAATTAACGTTGTAGCATTTCACAAATTGGTATGAAATGATAAAACTTTTTATTCTGTTATAATAGAATAAAATTTCCCAGAGCAATAATTTTTGCAATAATAAAAATTATTGCGGTATGAAATAACTTTTAATATTGTGGTTATTTTATACCACACTATATTTTTCCAAAATTTTTGGAAAGAACTGAAGCTTTGAAAGCGACAACGACCTACGTCAAGGAGTGCCTAAAGTGGATGATTTTCACCGGGAATCCCGCAACTACATATAACTGTATAATTTGACACTCTGGACCTAAGCAATCGAAGCTGCCAGAGTTCAGTTACAAAGATTAACCAGCTACACAGGTCGACTAAAATCGATTTCGCGAATGAAATGAAATCGATAAATAAATTAAGCTTGTAAATATATGCCAAGTATAAAGTTCAGAGCGCATTCTTTACATTCGAAGGCAAAACATAATGTCGCGATTTTGAAAGCTAATGAATTCACTGCGAGTTCAGAGCAGGAGAGTTGTCTTAGTTCTACCTACCAGTTGTGAATAGCCTTCATTGGGAAAATGCCGGACGATGTCTGAATGGCTAGGTGCTAGTTTTCGGAACCAGAGAGGGATCAGAATCCCGCGGTAGGCTTGGATGTGTATAGCCGTTGGCGATATTTAGCGATAGATCCTGATCAGTTTAACTGTCACAAAAGGTGAGAGCGGCGCACCTAGACAATCAACCTCATGAGAACATGCTTCGTAACACATGCCTCTGTATGTTCCTGATATTTGGCATTTTTCACGATAGGATATTACAAAATTAATAAAATAGTAATACTACAACGAGTTAATTTTATATGTATACTAGCTGAATACCCTGCTACAGAGTACATTCAAATTAAATACAACGGTCAATGTATGCAATTAATGCCTATATATATATATATATATATATATAACGATCAATGTATGCAATTATATAAAGAAATCGTGACGGATATTTTTATAGACAAAATAATGTAGAAGAAAATATTCAAATTAAATCTAATAGAACATACTGAAGAATATAGTACAGTTTAAGGAACATATCTTTTACTGCATTTTAATATTTTTTTGGATAATGTCCAATCGTCTGCCGCATTAGCAAGAAAAAAATATTTTTTTTTTGTTTATTTCGTTGTTATGCACGTGACGCAAAATTTGTTTAAAGTATCGCAAAAAGAAAAGAAACCACGTTATCAGCATTTAATAAATTAAATTCTAAAAATTAATCTTTAAAAATTCACCAAAAATCAGAAAATGGAGGTAAAGATTCGAAAAAGATGATTCCATTTTAAAGGAATTTTTATGATCTTTCTAGTGATTTAAATTTTATAACCCTCAGATTATTATTTTAAATGCAAACTTTAAATAACGTTACAAAAACAGCTGAAAAATTTAATTTTCAAAAATCTAAGAAGAATTTTTTTTAATTCTTTCTTAGTGCACCCCTACACTATAAGAAGAATCGCCATGCAAAATTTCAACCCTTTAGGTCCAGCGGTTTGGTCTGTGCGTTATATGTCTGTCAGTCAGTCAGTTACGAAACTGTTTCATATATAGAGATATTTTTTTTTATAAAACTTCACTGTTAGTTTACTTTTACGTATGTATCTGGCACGACAGGCCTTTTTGATTCCCCCCTCCCTAGTGTGAATGTTTTAAAGTGAACGCTATTAAGCATATTTTTTTATTATTAAAGCTTATTTCATAATCCTCATCATTAAAAACCCAGTTTCATATTTTTTCCGAACATAGTTAAAAATTTCTCTCACACAATCGTTACATTAATTACTGCATGGAATCGTTAATGCAACTAAGCATATTTTTTTTCCGGCCACGATTTTTATTTTTCCGCAATGTTATTTTTTTTATTTAAATTAGCATATTAATGTTTAAACGCTTACTTTTAGAAAATCTAGAAGCCTTATAGAATAAGAAGTGGTGAATTCGCTTCCAGTACGTTTTTGCTTTCTGCAACTAAAGGGCGTTTAAAACATCTCAACGCCCATCAAATCAAGAGAGAAAAAGAACGTTTATGAAGACTGAGAATAACATTTTTCGAGAGTAATATCACTATAATAAGTCAAGATGGAAACTCGAAGTTAATAATCTCATCGTCATCGTTTCTTACGTGAAAAGCACGGTCAAAACCGCAGTCATTTGACAAGTCTGTGGTGTGTGCAATAAGTATGACGTAGTGCAGTGTTTTCCAAACTATGTTCCACGGAGAGTTGATAGGTGTTCCGCGAAAACCTAGAATTGTTTTATATCCTGCAACGGCTACAAAAAGATCCAACATGTTTGACCGATTAATGTTCTAAAATGCCTAAAAAATTAAATAGTAAATAAATAAATAATTAATATTTTTTCTCATCTTTTTTTAAATTTTATTGATTATGTATTATTACATATCCTACAAAATAAACAAGGTGTTCCGTTAAAATTTCAGGATTTACAAAGTGTTCCATCGCAGGAAAAGTTTGAGAAACCCTGACGTAGTGTACCCACCACGTCAGTAATATTTGGTTATATATCTCTTATATATCATTGAAATGTGTTATTACAGTAATACGTAATTATAGTATGTTAGTACAGTGTGTATGTTATGTATGTTAATACAATAATGTGTTTTTGAAATGAGTAACATAGTACACTGCTTGACAATTGCTAAGGAACAACTGGTTTTTTTCAAACTAGCGTTCCGGACAGCAGACTAATCACAGTAAAATGAAATGCAGAGGGCGTAATAGGGCAGGACCTGTTATCTGTATAAAAGGCAGTGCACGAAAACTCTTTATTCATTCGAAAGTTCATGCAGTTAGGTGTTTGACGAAAATAGTGCCGTAGGTTGTTGGGAGTTATTTCTGTGAAAATCAGTGTGGTGTGGCTATAATTAAGTGCAAAATGTCTGCAAGACAACATTTGAGTGCGTACTATGATGGACGAGCAGTTGGACGGCTCGAAGCAGGACAAAGTGTCACTACTACGGTCAGAGTAATGGGAGTGGCAAAAAATGTCATATCGCGATTTAAAAAGGCCGCTGAAGGTGGAAATGCTATGCGAAAGCATGTCGGTGGTCGTGGAAGGAACACCACACCTCAAGAGGATCGATATGTATCCCTAGTGGCGGAAAGGAACAGCCATCTCACTCCTAGTCAGATAGCTGCAAACCTTGCAACCGCTACCGGTACAAATGTATCAGCCAGAACAATTTCTAGGCAATTAAATCAAGTTGGTTTGTATGCACAGAAGCCAGTTCAATGCATCCCACTTCAACCACACCATCGTCGAGAAAGATTACGTTGGTGTAAGGAACATATTGGTTGGAGTCAGCAAGGGTGGTCCAGAGTGATGTTCTATGGCGAATTCCGTTTCAATGTGACAAGTGATTCTGGCCACTAGTAAGTGTGGAGAGAGAGGGGAACACGTTATGCACCACAGAATGTTCAGGAACGTCATCGGTATGGCCAAGGCCTGATGGTGTGGGCAGGCATTATGCACAATGGTAAAGCACCGCTTCACATCTTTGAGCGAGGTACCGTTACATCGCAGCGGTATTGCAGAGAGATTATTCTGGATTATGTTCGTCTTTTTAGGGGTGCGGTAGGTCCAGATGTTCTGTTTATGGACGACAATGCTCGCCCACACAGGACCGCTGAAGTATCGGACACACTAGAAAGTGAAAATATTGAACGTATGACATGGCCTGCTTACTCTCCTGACCTAAATTTTATAGAGCAAGCCTGGAATGCTCTTGGCAGACGTGTTTCTCAAAGAACTTGCCCTCCCCGAACCATGCAAGAAATGAAAATCGCCTTGAGAGAGAAGTGGGACAATATTTCCCAAGGACTCCTCAATACTTTAGTAGATAGCATGAAAAACAGATGCACAATGTGCACTAGTGTCCGAGGTGGTCACACACCTTACTAAGGTACTCATAACTGTTTCATTCTGGCAGGAAGACCCATTTTTCGTGGCTGTTTGGAAATGCTCCAAAGAGCATCTGTTTTGTTTTTTGTTTTCTTCTTTTTCCATGTGGCGTAATCTGTACTATTTTGCATAATAAATAACGCACAGTATCTCTACTAAATATGTACGAAGTTTCATTTCTTCAATCAATGTATATTATGAAATATTCCGAAAAATGTGACTGTTCCTTAGCAATTGTCAAGCAGTGTAGTTAGTGCCTGACACAGCAATATGACATAATGTACCCAACACATAGTGAGTATTTGATGGGTGTAATGGTATATAATTGAATTAAGGTTTTGTTGGTGGATCCCTCTCAAATGTAGGCAGCAGCCAAGGATTAAGGCTGGCCCTTCGTTTAAAGGTTCCACAACAGGAATTAATAAAGAACCCTGGACCAAGTCCAGTGTCGAGTATGCAAAAAAAGCATTTTCTGTTGAATTTGATGGCTTATTTTATGTAAGTATGTCTTATTCATTTTTCACCAACGCTTACAAGGTTAAGAACTTTGTTACAAATTTCAAGAAAATTTCTTTGCATTGTTTCGCCAGTGTCACTCCGAGCTCGGAATTACGAAATCAATGATGCTCTACCGTTACGTCATTTCGAAGACCCCAAGACTGTCTACTAAACCAAGGTTCTGATGACTGCAGATACACCTCTTAAGAGATACAATTTCTGTAGCTTTCGGTGGCTGCGTATTGATAGTGTTTTCATACAAGTTTGTCAACCCTCCTCATACCTAACGTTTTTGTTTAACAAATATAAACTGACAGATTGAAAGCGAGATTGTTAGCACAAAGTTGAGAGTAAAAAAAAAAATGGCTGAAGTTACCCAAAGTTATAAGATCATATTATCAGTAGCCAAAATCAGATCGTAAGACTTTAGATCAACATATCCTCAACGATCGTACTCTAAAATTCATGCCTGAGGGACGTTAGATGACGTTACACCATCCCCACATAGAAATTTAGGTGCAAAACAATGCAATTAAAATTAGTGTTAATTTTTTTAATAGACTTTTAAGACAGCCTCGATCAAAGATAACAACACTTACGATCTTTTATCAGGAAAATAATTCAACACAGTGCAGAAATTTCAGGGCTAATTTTCTTGTAAACAGTCTAGAAACTTGAAAATATTGCCTTGATTTGCGAAGAGCTCTAGCCAAACATATTTCCTTCACAAAATGGTCTGTCAAAGATTTAGCTACTCACTTCCATTGACATGGTTCATTTCAGATTCGAGTGCATAATTGTACGGGTGCAAAATAAAACAAACATTACGCTTTGTTAACAGTTAATTTGGCAAACGTAAATTTTACAAACTGTATCTTTCTCAGAGATGGAAAGTGGATGTAAATGTTTGTTATTACTCATTGATCTAATATTATCAAACGAAGGAATGCTGATAGGCGTGGGAAGAACCATAGGTCAACTTTTTCTACTCGAATGGGATAAATAGACTGAAAATCTACTGTTTAAGGCTAATAAAGCAGCTTACATGTACCCATGCCAACGGTGGTACTCGAACCAGTAAACACTTGGACAAAAAGAGGAAAGTTTTGTGATTAAATTGTCACATTTCTAGTTTGTATCATAAAATGGTATTGTAAGAAGCGTAATGATTAAATTGGCTACCTACCGTGTAGGCTGCAGTGGACAGATGACTTCCGCACCTGTTTTCGTGAACCCTACGGTATTATGTTACACAAAGGCTAAACAAACAGAAACCTTCAGGGAAATGGTGATTTCAAGAGGTTTTTCTGAGTGAAAAATCATCTTAACTGCATTATATGACGTTAGAACCATACGATACCTAGTAATGTATTCTGCCACAACAAGATGACATCAGCAGAAGTCAGGGCTTTCGTATTCGGGCAAAAATGTTATCTCCGGTTTTTGGAAGCATCTGATGTCGTCCATTTAGACTGCTAGAAGTTCGAAAAGTGTATAATTTTCGCGTCAGTTGCTACAGGGTTCTCTTTTTTAAAAAATCAAATTAAACAGCAAGATCACCGATATGAGTTAAATGTAAAAGCTACACGGCACCAAACACCCGAAAGGTCAAGTATTTCGCTTGTCGGAGGCAAAAGAGAAAGGAAGATAATTCAAAAATTTCTCAACCCATTGTGTTTAGGGGTAAAAAGAAAATCAGCGCATTTGCCATTTAAAGAACGAAAACCTGGAGGGGAGGGGGGACAAACGCTTTGTGAAAGTTCTCGTAAGTTAATGCAGGTTTTTATTTACAATGCAAGAGGAAGATCAGGAAATCATTTTTATAATGTCACAAGTAAATATTTTACATCAAGAAATTTTTTAATTTTTACACGAATTTTTTTTTTTTTTTCTTTTAAATGATACTAAACCCCTTTTTAAAAACATTCACTTCTGATGGAATTCAAAAATACTTTGCACAGAATGCCAATTTTGAACAGAAAAGAAAGAATAAAAACCGAACCTTCAGTAAATTATACTTGATTTACCAAAGTGATTAGTTATTAAAACATAAAGGAAATGTTTTAAGGATTAGCGTACCAAAATATATTACTAGAGTGTTCTTTTCCTCTTTGGAATTTTTTGATAAAACATTACAATTTGTTCTAATGATACTCGAAATGCATCACTTTAATTGACCAGTTTTAAGTCTTGTGGAATGAATAGAGTGTTTTCTAAATTTCCATTCATGTAGACATAGCAATGTTAGAAAATAGAGTCTTTCAGGAACAATTATCAAAATGCAAAGAGAAAAAAAACTTTCCGACAAAAATTATTCAGAGTAATACAGAGTATGAAATTCCGGTATTGACGGTTATACCAAGAGAGCCCATTAAGTTAACAGCACGACGACTTAACATGACAGGAATCAAACATTAAAAGTTCAAGGTCAAGGTAATGCGTTTTACGTAGTACCTAGCTAAACTCAGAAGAGCTTGCTTTAAACTACGAATGGAATTGAACAAAGTTAACATAAAGACTGAATTTCGAATTAACAAGGGCCAAAAGCGACAGAATTTCGAAGAACGCGCGATTCAAATTAGACCTGAAAACTGTCCAAAAAACATTAAAAGCTGATTCAGGATAACTGCAAACACTCATGATGAAAAGTGGACTCGGGATCAGTAAATCATCGTCTGGTTAAGGAAAATGCAATTCAGAAAGTGAAATCTAGATTTAGTTTTATAGTTAGGTCTACTGAAGATACAAATTATTGCAGTCTGTAGCCTCTCCAAGGTTTTTTTTCTTCATTTAATGGGATGTGTTCTGAATCAAAGGGCATCTCACTCTCATAACTAGATCCATTTGATTAAAGGACGTAAATAAGCCTTATTTCCTCATTTTTACAGCGTAGTATATATTTACAGCTGTGCGACAGAAACTCAGCACATGGCTATAAGTTTTTATTGTGGAGAGCTTATCGTGGTTCAACCTATGCTAACAAGCTTCGATACACATGGATATCTGCAGAGAAATTTTTAATGTCTGAGCAATCCTCAAGTAACAGAGCCACGATGATAGTCACTAAGCCAAAATGCGTGAAATAATTCCTTAACACTCCACCCAAGGAACGTTATCTAGCCGCATAGCAATCTGAGGAACTTTAGTACGATCGACAGCCTCAGTCAAATAACGTTTTATCTCCGCTATGGCGCCGATAAGACACCACCTTACGAAAAGGACCTCGTTTCGGCCACACTCTAAACGGCTCTATTCCGGGGGGAAAAAACACAGGAGAAGGAACAGGAAAAGCAAACAGGATTCTTTAGTGTTATCTTTCGAACTTAAGTTGGTTCACCTATACGGTGACCCCATTACAACAAATCTCGAGATGTAGTGGGCGAATGTCGACAGACAATATGATTGCCGTGTTGGGGGAAAAAAATATTCTTTCGAACTTGAATCACAGCATTGTCTAAAGATGAGCTGATAAAAATTTGTGGAATCTGTGTTAAAAAAATTCAAACAGCGTGAATAGAATATCTACCAATATCTACCACACCTTTTTCTCCCAAACAAAATGAAATATATTAAAATATGCATAAACTAAGCAATAAGCACTATTCACAGTAAAAAGCTATTTAAATCTTCTTGTCAAACAACAGAAAATTATGTTTCTATATAGAAATCATATCGAGGTCTCGTATTTACATCGGATATTAAAATACAGGCTGGATGAGATTTTAGCCACGGTATGTAATTTCGGGGCTTGATTTCCGGCTTTGTGTATAATCCAGAATTCGTGATATATTAATCTCACACCTAACTTTAAAGTCTCATAATCTTTATCATTTTACTGACATTGAGTCAATTATTTATAAATTGGTCTTATTTCGTTTAGTTCATTTGACATTCAGAAACGCAACTGAGGGCTCTCAGACCTTGTTCACTTTGAACCCGTCAGTGTTATTCGCATCGAAAAAATTTTAACCAATCACAGTCCTCCAGTCGATTAGCCATGAAATTGTTACGGTCTGATATTGATTAAAAAAATTTCTATGGAGATGTCGGACGCAATGTGAACAAGGCCTGACAGAGCACATTTGACCCTTCTTTAGAGCGGGTAATTGTTTAAAATCCTGTGGTTGCTGTTTCTAGTTTCCAAACCAGGCCTATATAGGCTAGCTGGTGCGATTCCGGTTTATAACGGCATCACAATGGTCGGAGTCCGATTTAGCTAGGTGCCACCTCAATTTTGACGGAGCACTCCTCCAGGGACAACATCTAGGGGTCGTACCCTCTCTTATCCCATAGCGGGACTTTTCGGTCTACAGATTTATCGTGCCCATATCCGGCCTAGACACGGAAATATTTAATGGCGCTTGTCGGGATTCGATCCGAGCAACATCAACATCGAAAGCCGACGCATCACCACTAGACTACCTTTGGTCGATAAAAATCCTAAATCCCCTTTTCCTCTAATCGGTCATAAACTCTCGGGAAAATTTTCTGACTCACGCATGTTCCCGAAAATAAAGTTTTCGTTTTTCTTAAATTACTTTCATTGACACCCGGATGAAAACACAAACCTAGCCCAAATAAACAGCAAGGGCCTTCCCGAGACTTTTTTTCGACAAAATGTACGTCAACTCCGCGGTCAGAGTTCTTAGTACACGTTCAACTGAGATGATAAAGTACGATACATAACAATTAACCGCAAATTAGTGCAGCCGACTCTCATCTATCTTATTTTTCTGAATGCTTTCAATATCATTCCTCTACTGTGTCACCTTTTTCAATTTTTTTAACATCATGTTTTGCAATAACTGTATCGGTGTAAGCCCACTTTATAACTTTAGAGTTCCTCCCTGTTTTTCTTTCGGTATCACTGCACCTATTTTTGCCTCTCTTGTTTCTACGAAGTGCATGACGAACCATGTTACAAGAACTGTAACAAAGGCAAGCAGGAAAAGGTGAGTTAGATAACGCTCAATGAGGGCAGCTTAATTAATAAACTGCATAATGCGATGACAGCTAAGGGAAAACGTGGTAATTTCGGTTAGTCGACTCGTTAAGGACCTGTTCACATAAAATCCGTCAGCGTTAAAGATTCCGGTGGCAGTAATTGGTTAAATGGGTTAATGAGTGGTATATGATTGGTTGAAAAATTTTACGCTGACGGATTCTATGTGAACAGGCCCTAAGAGTGCTAATTTAAAGTGAGGCAAGTCCAAGCATTACAGAAAAGTTAAGTGTTACCATGCTTGTTCCGACTTAAAGTGGCCTGTCAGTGCTGCAGTGTAACGATAGAATTCGAGTTCTCGGCATATTACGACTAATAATCAAACCACAAGTTTTAGGTAAAGTTCAAGTAATCATAATTTCAGACATCGTTTGTTACGCATGACCTCATCGTTCTTTTTTTCTTGACTTCCACTAATCAAGAATATGATGTCGGCCACCCCCCGGATTCGGTTATTCAAGAGTTTACGATCAATAATTTAGTAATAAACATTTTTGTATTCTGTAATATTAATAGTATGAAAGTGTATAAAACACAATGACATAACTGTATTATTTATAACTATTTTGCAAACTAAAATAACTCTGCTGCTATTTATTTAAAGTTGGTACATGTATGGCGTCGTATACTGTATTATGTCTACTCTATTTCATCACCGTTGTAAGTTATCCGACATGTCCAGTATTGTAATTTGAAATTTATATAGCATTGTGGTGAATTATTTTACTTTTGAGTGCATTTAATACGGCCAACTGTGTCGTCCCCTCATAGGGAGCAGTGTTGACTAACCTATAGGATACTGCGTTAATCAAGTACTCAATAAAGTTCGCAGCTTGGTTGGGACAACGTTCTCAAGATAAAGTATGTACCTGGAAAAAAAATGTTTGTGCATTACGCAGTGTACTGGCTCATATAGAAAGCAAAACAAATTTTTTAAGTAGCCTAAAATCAAAGTTAAAAATCTACTTCTGTAAACTAGCAATAAAAATCAAATAAAAGTGATCGTCGAGCTTCTGGGGACATCAAAAAACAAGGGAATTCTCGTTAGTCAGGTTGTGTATTTTGGGATTTTTCTAGTGCTACTGTGCTTTTCGGTTATCGCAGATTATCACACAAAAACTATTTGCTAACATGAATAACTAATTCCTTTCTTCCACTGGTGTGAACAAGCTAATTTGTTAAAAACATTTCTACGCAAACTCCGAGTGATTAACTTTGAGACATGAAATCTTTACTTTATAAATATTCTATTGTCATTTTAAAAAGGATCAACAGTTGAATTCATTACGAATATATGTTAAAACTCATCTTATCCAATAAAAGCACTGAATCTGTCATTTCCACTGAAATTTCTTGAATAACCTAATCAATAGCCCACATGGATACCGTCATTTGTATAAATCTCTCATTAAATTAGCACTCTCCGTTTAAAAACTGTGTACCTTCGGAGACTGTATTAAGCTACTAATATTTGATGAGCAAAACAATTGCATGTGGAACATTTTCGGGGCGTTTTCACACGATGAATTCTTCTGTTCTCATGAGAAAATCTTCTGCTGTCTGAATCAAACAAGAGTAGTGAAGAACTGTGATACACAATAAAAACCTTTGCTTTAAAAAAGCATATCTTCAGATTTAACAACGTAACATCTAAAAAACACCTCTGAAAGACATCTATCTTTAGAAACACCAATCTGCACAAAGGATATTTCACTCAGACATGTCTTCTTGCCGGTTTCATTGATTGTTATTGTTGTTTCTAATGCCGCCTGGCCGGAAGTAATTCCAGACCAGGTCCATATAGGCTAGCGGGCTGAGGTTTTGGTTTCGAATGGCACCAAAAGGTTCTGAGTCTGACTTAGCCGGGTGCCACCTAAATTTTGACCGAGCACCCCCATGGGTGACATCTCAGAGGGATCGCACCCTCTCCCACCCTCTCTGACCTCATAGAGGGACTTTCTGGTCTACGTATTTAACGTACCCATATCCGGCCTAGACACGAAGGTATTTAATGGCACTTGTCGCGATTCGATTCCTACACTTCCTGAGCCACGCCCTCTAGTGCAGATTTTCAGTAGGTAAGCAGCGGGGAACCATCAATGGACAGAAAGTAGAGAAAAGAAAGAAAGTGATTGGTGCGCTCAGGATCCTGAGAGTTTAATGCCTTTAGCTGAAAACACCGAAGTGAATCATCATCGGGCAAGAACAGTAGCTTAGAAGGTGACATGATTATAGCAGTTCGTCTCCGAAAAATGAAGAGAGGTTAAATACAGGGCTATAGTAGAGAAATGGAGAGAAGAATCTCACTTTCACCTCTCTCTCGTTACATGTGCTCGGGAATATATATCTGGCTAGCCGCTTCTGTCAACGCCCACCTATCTGACCGCTCGCGTTGCCAAACAGCTTTGAAGAAACTTACTGCGGTGAGACTCACTGCTTCGAATGAGGCGTGGCAATCAGTCGAATTCTGATCAGGTAGACTGGTCAGTTTTGCATCGCCGCAAAAGTTTAGGGATAGCGACACAAATTCTTATTTTGTTTTTGCGATTTTTTAATTTTTTTTGCCTTGGCAAAGCCAAGTACCATTCTTTATTTTTTTAAATAAAGGATAAACAGACAAGGACCAAGCACCCTCGGCACCGAAACCCGGCGCGCTACCACTGGGCTACATCATGCCCGTCATTAATTCTAATCGGATAATGGTACAGTGAATACATACCGTTTCTTTAAAATATTGCACGAAGTCAACAGATGGCTGTCTTATCAGTTTTTTGCAAAATCCCTTCCACTCATTTCAACAATTGGCAAAACACTTACCAAAAACACTGCATTTTGTGCGACTATCTTTTAAATAAATATTTGTCAAAGAAAAAAAAATAGTTGTAATATTTTCCTTCCTGATACTACATTTGCACTTCCCAACCCACATCCAACTCTAGCCACTATAACAACTCGAATTCGTCGAGGCTTATACTACCCGTGTTTCTGGTGAAAATACACAGCTGATGCATCCGTGTAAACAGTATGCAACAGCAGCACACTTGCAGGGCAGCGCATTTCTCGCACGGCCGCATTCAAAAGATACTCAATGGTGCTAAGTTTTAGAAATCGAGAAAGCCATTCAAGAATATCAGGGTTCAGTGTTTGTCGAATCATCAGTAGTCCCGTACTAGTGTAAAGGAGCTGACAGAGGCCCATGTTTGTAGCTTCTTAGGTCTGACTGAATAGCAAGGCATTCGTATGGATTTTTGTCTCTTGTAGCATATAAGTAGCAATTTCTTATCCCATAGCACTGCAATCGCATGAAATACAACTCTGGCTGTCCTATCAGGTTGTTATTTTTACTAGCTATTATAGATGTATACAATATCCGATGACAATCAGTTTTTCAACCACAAAACTCTCTCTGGCTAAATACTTCAATGTGGGGTAGAGAGCTGCCCATTCTAGATATGCTATACCAACAGCCGTTCGAACTCGCTTGTATTCTTGGATCAGCCCATCTTGATAAAATCACATAAATATGAACAAAGACCACGATTGGATTATGCTGCGAACTACGGCCCAGATTCTTTTCTGCAGATGCGGTAATTCACTTTTCTACAAAGGAGTTTTCTTTTTAGTGCTGAAAGGGGTAACTGGGTGTATCTGCAATCTTTCTGCTGTTATGGAATGAATGAAAGTAAAGAGTGAAAGTAAATATATAAGTAAATATATTCTCTTTTCAATTCTTCCAAGCACATCACGTTCTCTTAAATTATTCATATTTAAACGAAACAACTTTAGTGCGTGCAACTTCTAAGTCTTATAGTTTGGATTCACGATTTTGGCAATCCTCCCAAGTCATTGTTTGATCTGTGCCTCGGAATTTCGCTTTGAAAAAATAAACAGCCAATAAATATTACTTCAACACTTTATTCTGATAAATTTTTAAATGGGCGAAATCTCCCATAATTCATTAACTTGAAACTTTCATTTTCGATTCGTTTAAGAATACCCGCAAGAAGATGGCACTGCTATCGAGGAAATAATGCTATTTTCCTTTTAATTTGACAGTTCAAACTCTGTAGTTGTTCCTGATGTCCCCTGTCTGGAATTTATTCCAGACCAGGTCAATATGGTTCTAGCGGGTCGAAGCGTGCAGCTCCGGTTTAAAATGGCACCACAAGGGTCGGAGTCCGATTTAGCCAGGTGCCACAGCAATTTTGACGGAGCACCACCAGGGGTGGCATCTGGGGGATCGTACCCTCTCTGGCCTCATAGAGGGACCATAGGAATGGTGGTCAAACTGCACTTCCTAGGACACGCCTCTAGAGCAGATTTTCAGTAAGTAAGCATCGGGGAACCATCAATGGACAGAAAGTAGAGAAAAGAAGGAAAGTGTTTGGTGCGCTCAGGATCCTGTGAGTTCAATGCCTTCAGCTGAAATCACCGAAGTGAATCAGCATCGGGCAAGTACGGTAGCTTAGAAGGTGACATGACTATAGAAGTTCGTCTCCGAAAAATGGAGAGAGGTTAAATACAGGGCGATAGTAGAGAAAATAGAGAAGAAAGTTTAGGGATAGCGACACATAAATTTTTATTTTGTTTTTGCGATTTTTCAAATGTTTTTTGCCTTGGCAAAGCTAAGTATCATTTATTTTTTTTAAGAGGATAAACAGACAAGGGGCAACACTTAAGAAAAAGACAGGATGGCTCTAGGTCTTTTCCTATTAATGGGATCAGCATGATCATAATTTGTAAGTTCTTTGAGTAAATCATTGCTCATAGAGGGACTATCCGGTCTACGAATTTAATGTGCCCATATCCTGCCTAGACACAGAGATATTTAATGGCGCTTGTCGGAATTCGATCCGAGCGCCCTCAGTATCAAAAGCCGACACGCTACCACTAGGCTACCTCGAGTCCAATTCAAACTCTGCTCATTCTATACATGCCAGCAGACAACAACGTTTGATTTTAGGTATGGAGAATTATTTCAATCACTTAGCCAGTGAGAAGGCCATAGTGTTGATATTACGTTAATAAGATATTAACACCAATACGCTCGAACTGTGGACGCACTTATCTCCGTATGTAAATCAGCTAATAAACTCTCGATTTTTATGGTTAGTTATGTTAGAGTATACTTTTTGAACACGAGAGGTATAAAACTAAGTATCATACGAAACAGCCATGAAAACCTAGAATAGGCGTTGTTGGTAGTGTTGTGCTTTCGAGAAAAAAAAATGTCTGGTAGGTTACTTGTGAGAAATAAAATGCTTTAGTAAAGCAATAAAGAACAAAACAATTATAAACAAACATTTAATCAAAATTAATTTCTAGACAAATTACAAGAGTAGAAACAAAATGACAGGAAAACATATACACAAATCTATAAAGAAAAAGATCTTCAAACAATAAAGCTAACTTTCCTATTCTTCAGAATTATTAATTACAAGGCTGTCTTGTAAAAAAATCTATAAAATAAACACAAAAAAAAGAACGTCATTTTATAAATTTTTACAAAATAATAATTGATTAATATTTCTTAATTATTTTCACTCAAAATTTCGCATGCAATGAAACTGAAATCATTGAAACACAATTCAAAATAAAAATGTTTTCCTTACATTAACAAGATTATAAGTGCACTGCAATAAAAAAATCGATAAGATCTATGTATAGTTGATTATAAATAGGAAATAATTAAAAATATATCAGAACCAATGCTGTACGAAGAAAAAATCTTTTTATATTACGATGATACACCACTTATGAATAACTTCATATTATAAATAACTTGATAATTATCCACTTTTGAAATTCTACGGCGTAAAATTATGGCACTCATAAATGCGTCCAAAAAAAGGGCTAAAAAGGGGTAGTTGTATCACGACAAAACTAAACAAACTGGATGATAAAATTATTCTAATTAATGTCTTATTTTACTATATGTTAAAACTAACACTAATTTAAGCATATTTTAGAGGAAAACGATATAATTTTTTCATCCTAATTGTCCCCGCTAATCCCACAACCGATTTAAGATTTGGCAAACATCCACTTTAAGCCGTAAAGAGACGAGTCTGTTAAAAAAAAAAAAAAAAAAGAGAAAGTTGCTAATCGCCAGATTTAAAATCGCCTTTACAACAGAATCAAATTTTCCGTGCGTGTACCTTCCTTCTCTATGAGTCGATGCAGTCTTTTCTTGCCAGTGAACTAAATTGCTTTTCTATCTGGAGGAGTGCATATAATATTAATTTATGTGATGCTACAATTCAAAAATGAGATAATGAACAATAGGAGCTCGAGGTAAAACTTTTGAGCTGGTCTATAGGTGTATATTTCCATTCTGTTTGAACACTCACTCACATCTTTTGAGTTTTAATTTCGGATATTTTCTAAGGGTCTGTTCACATAGAATTCGTCAGCGTAACTCGTACAGATATTTTTTAAACCAATCACAGACCTTAACAATTTCGAGGCTAATCGTTTGAAGGTTTGTAATTGGTTAAATATTTCAATACGAGTAACGCTAACGCTGACGGATTCTATATGAACAGGCCCTTAGGCCCTAAAACTCATAGAAATGCATTCCAGAGCTCCACGAGTTAAAACGAATTGCATCCATTTTCAAAACGAATTGCATCCATTTTCTGTCTTTTTTTTTTTTTTTTTTTTCGTGTGGTTGCGTAAGTGACGCTGCGTGAAACTCCCTTAGGGCCTGTTCACATAGGAGTCCGTTGCGTTGCGTTAAGGGAAAGATGACGTTGAAACGAAAATAAACCAATCATAGGCGTTAAAAATTTCATTGCTAATCGTTTGGAGGCCTATGATTGGTTTATTTTCGTCTCAACGTCACCTTTCCCTTAACGCAACGCAACGGACTCCTATGTGAACAGGCCCTTATAGCAGGGCATGCGACAGCTCCACGTGTAAAACGCATGGCTTCCATTATCTGCCCTAAGATTTTCACGTAGTGTTCGTGACGTCGCATGAAACGGCCCTATTGGGATGATTAGGTGTGAGAATTTAATCATCTCCGTTTATTCAAACGTTACTCAAGGTATTTTCACGGAAATAGACGTTCGTGCACTCTAATGATTTTCTCCTAATTTACTTGTAGCCATAACAACCGCGAGTAACTTACTATTCAAAACACAACAGGTGACGCATAAAACTTAAAAGAAACTTACGCAGTTTACGAGAATATGTAATCGTCTGTTTAAAAGCTGAACTGATTATATTTCGCATTTATTTTCTTCACTTTTATCGTAGATGTGTCGTTTAGTTGTTTGAATACCTCAGTTTTGTTCCTTTGTATTTGTAAAAAAGTAACATAATAATGTTTACAAATAATGACATGATTATTGGCAGCTTATACGCATAATGAATTTTTTAAGAAGTATAACAGTTAAACAAATGTTTAACAGTTATATTCAAATATTTGAAACTGAATGTATTAGTTTATTGATCCAAACACGTAGGATAAAATTTGACCTTCTCTATTGATTTAAGGAGCAATATTTTAAACATTTCCCCTAGTACCTAATAAATTATGGCCTAAATGTAAATTTTTATATTGCTGTGGTTTTTATATTAACTTCGCACTATATATTAATAACAAGTTACATTAACTACAAGACACAGCGCTGCGTTCGTTAGTAAAATTACCACTAATTACACGACTTCGCGCGATCACAGTTAATAACTTTTATAGGGATGAAGATGACAATTACAATTGTCATTTACGATGACAGAAAAAACACCAGAAATACAGTTTGAATTTAATATATTTCTCCATGAAAGTAAAGGAAATTTGAATGCCTTATAATATTTAAACAGTTATCGGAGAAATCCTTCTTACAGATTCAAACGTTCTCAAAAGTGCTGATTAAAGATGTTCAAAATTATATAAAAAAACAAATTGTGGAATCTCAATTTTTTAATATTAGATCTGTGTAGATTAAAGGTTAATTGTAAAGGTTAATTGTATAGGTTAAGTGTATAGGTTAAGTGTATAGGTTAAGTGTATAAGTGTAAGGGCCTGTTCACATAGGAGTCCGTTGCATTGCGTTAAGGAAAAGATGACGTTGAGACGAAAATAAACCAATCATAGGCCTCCAAACGATTAGCAATGAAATTTTTAACGCCTATGATAGGCCTCCAAACGATTAGCAATGAAATTTTTAACGCCTATGATTGGTTTATTTTCGTCTCAACGTCATCTTTTCCTTAACGCAACGCAACGGACTCCTATGTGAACAGGCCCTAAAGATTAAGTAAAGGTAAGCTGGAGCGCTATGACATCATCCGTTGACTCACGTATCATTATCCGTGAACACTCCGTTGACCTTTTACTCTTACGCTAACGGACTGCTATGTGAACAGGACTTAAGGCCTGTTTTAGGCTATTAGGTTTGAAATTTTTGTCCTCCGTTCATATTAATTTATTACAGCCAATTTCATAAACACTGTTTATACCGTGCAAAATTTGGTTTCGATTTTAGCTTACCATATATTATTCGAGTACTTGAAATTTTACAAGTTTTCGAAGAGCATCAATTAAAAGCTAGATTTGAGCACTACAGGGTCTGTCCAGAAAGTAATGAGACTTATTCCATAAAATTCGTTTATTTGAAGATAATTTTACAGACACTTAATAGTCTTCAAAATAGCCTCCTCCTGCATTAATACACCGTTGCCAACGGCTCTGCCACACATTGATGCCTGCCTAGAAGTCTTCAACTGGAATCCTGTTCAGAACGCGCGTTACGTTTTTCTGCAAGTTCTCCAGATTGTTATTATGATAACCTTTAAAGCTGGATTTTAACCGAGGGAATCGAAAAAAAGGCCAGCGATGAAAGATCAGGCTGTACGGTGGACCGGCGCATTATCAGGGTGCAGAATCCAATTGTTTGTGAGCTCCGGGCGGACGCGCGTAGCTCGATTCCTCAACCTTTGAAGCACTTCCTTGTAAAAATCTGCATTAACTGCCTGTCCGGAAGACATCATTTGGACACTCATCCGATGATCAGAGTCCAAAAGAACTTTAATTTTAGCCACATTGTCTGAAGTTCGAGAACTTGATGGAAATCCAGCGCATTATTCATCATCGACGTCCTCTCTTCCATCTTTGAAGGCTTTGTGACACCTAAACACTTGAGCCTTGGACAAAGATCCTTCCCGTAGGCTTCTTGTAACATGGCAAGGGTCTCAGTAGCTGATTTGTTTAGTTTTACACAAAACTTTATGGCGTATCGCTGCTCGACACAAAGGTCATCGTTTTGACAATCTGGAGAACTTGCAGAAAAACGTAACAAGCGTTCTGAACAGCATTCCAGATGAAGACTTCCAGGCGGGCATCAATGGGTGTCATAGTCGTTGGCAACGGTGTATTAATGCAGGAGGAAGCTATTTTGAAGACTATTAAGTGTCTGTAAAATTATCTTCAAATAAACGAATTTTATGGAATCAGTCTCATTACTTTCTGGACAGACCCTGTATGACTAGGCTAACGGCAAAAGGTGTGTATTTTGTAGCTGATTGTCGGTCTGTTAGTGGCCCAAAAATGCCTTGTTGACACTGCGTTCGTCAGCGTCACTTGCAAACAAATATTTTTAACCAATGACAGACCTCCAAACTATTAGCCCCGATATTGTTCAGATCTGATATTGGTTGAAAATATATCAATGCAAGTGACGCTGACAGACGCAATGTGAACAAGGCCTAAGTCTCAGTGTACAAAGTACTGATACTACCATAATTAAAAGTTAGTTTGCTGATCGCTAATGGTTATTACTAGTTCTACCCCAAGTTTTTGAAGATAAGAAAAATGAATATTCACGGAAATTACGATAAAAAAAAGTTAATCAAGCTAAAAAATATCTCGGTTAAAATTAAAATAAAAAGTAAAAACTTAGAGGCTAGGAAAATAAATTCACTAAAGGGGGTAAAGGATATCTGGAGCTAATGAAAAAAAAAGAATCTCACTCGTCCAGGCTAGCTATTTCTCTCAGCTCATGTGAAAATATGCAGATTTTTACAATCTTCTTAGAATTTCCGAGAGTATGTCTAGTGTGACAACGCCAGAGTTGAAAATTGAAAGCCATGGTTCGCCACTGGACAGTAGACAATGATTGTTTATTTACAACAGCGTTGGGAGCTTTTTCCACGCGCGAGATTGGGAGTTTTTTCCGCGCGCCAGGATTTTTGTATCTCAGCTCCGCGCGCTGAGATGTGATTGTAACTTACATTTAAAATGTGTGTTCTTTTTATATAATAAATAGATGCATGAGATGTTAATCGTCCATGTTTAGTGCTTTTCGCCTTACACATTGGATTTATTTAATAGTGAGCCAACAGGCCAAGCTGTTACAGTCTATATATATATATATATTGAAAATGGAGGTTCCACCGAGATTTTGAATGCGGAATCCAGCGATAAAAAATATTGCGTGGAGGAACTAAAAGGAGGTATTTCTTTTTATTTAATACAGTACGTGCCTGAGATTTTGTTGCCGCGTTGGCAAAGTTAGGAACTTAGTGTTTGCTATTAGGCTAAACTAGTTGAAAGTTTTGGATGTATATTGGGGGGCCAAACTGGCTTATATGCATCGGTTTAAAATAGCAGTTCACAAGTACCAGACTGACTTATTTTTATCTAGAAACTCTAGATTTGGTTTCGTATGTGTAATAATTAAATTGTGTATCCTCTGTTAGTTCGAATTACATAAAGTGTGTTCGTGTTTCAAGTGTATCTAATGCCAAATTGGCTATTTAAAATCTTAAAACTTAAGATAGTTGAGATATTTTTTAATGCCAAACTGGCGATTTAAATTCTTAAAACTTAAGATAGTTGAGATATTTTTTTTTTAATGCCAAACTGGCGATTTGAATTCTTAAAATTTCAGATAGTTGAGATATTGTGTAATGCCAAACTGGCGATTTAAAATCTTAAAACTTGAGATAGATGAGATAAATTTTAATGCCAAACTGGCGATTTAAATTCTTAAAACTTAAGATAGTTGAGATATTTTTTTTTTAATGCCAAACTGGCGATTTGAATTCTTAAAATTTCAGATAGTTGAGATATTGTGTAATGCCAAACTGGCGATTTAAAATCTTAAAACTTGAGATAGATGAGATAAATTTTAATGCCAAACTGGCGATTTAAATTCTTAAAACTTAAGATAGTTGAGATATTGTGTAATGCCAAACTGGCGATTTAATATCTTAAAACTTGAGATAGATGGGATAAATTTTAATGCCAAACTGGCGATTTAAATTCTTAAAACTTAAGATAGTTGAGATATTGTGTAATGCCAAACTGGCTAATATAATTAAATGAATAACGATTCATGTATTAAAAATCGAACTGATTTTTAAGTAAATTGTGTTTGTGTTTTGTAAAGATAAAGAATATTTTATTTGTATTGAATACTGCTAAAGCCAAACTGGCAGATATTAACTGTGTATTATAATTTATTTGTGCAATTTAGAATATAGTAGTGTTAGATTCGGAATTTAATATGGCTTATCTTGGCCAAGGCCGGAAGGAGGACTTGAAGGTGATTGCGAGAGAATTAGGGGAAAATGTAACAGAAGACTTAAAGGTAATTGATCTGCGTAACTTAATTTTGAAAAGTAGTAATTATGAGGAAGAGTATATAAAAGAACTTCTTTCAACTGTGATCAGAGAAAGAAAAGAAAAAGAAGAGGAAAGAAAAAAGAAAGAACAAGAAAGAAAAGAAAAAGAAGAAGAAAGAAAAAAGAAAGAAGAAAGGGACTTTCAATTGGAACAACTAAGATTAGAGAAAGAAGAAGAAAGAAAAATGAAAGAAGAAGAAAGAAAAATGAAAGAAGAAGAAAGAAAAGAAGAAGAAAGAAAAAAGAAAGAAGAAAGGGACTTTCAATTGGAAAAACTAAGATTAGAGTTACAGTTAAAGGAAAACAAAAACTCTGAGGAATCTATTAATTCTAGTACAGATTTTAGTTCTAAAATTGAACTTCAAAAGCTAATGCCCAAATTTGATGAAAAAGGGGGTGAGATAAGTTTGTTCTTAGAGCTTTTCGAACGACAAGCGAAAGTTCTTAAGGTACCCCGAGAGAAGTGGGTCACTAAATTAATTGGTGTTCTGCCATTAGAAATTGCTCACTTGATAGCTCGTGAACCTGAAGAACAGGCTAGTGAGTATCCATATGTTAAGACCTTATTACTTAAGCGTTTTAAGATGAGCCCAGAGAAGTTTCGCCAAAATTTTGTGAAACTGCAAAAATCACCAGACCGTACTTGGCAGGATTTTTACTACGAGATGAAAAATTATCTAGAAGGCTGGCTAAATGGATTGAAGATAGAAACCTATGAACAATTAAAAGAATTGATGATCGTTGATCAGATAAAGAAAAGGGCACCGAATGAATTTAAAGAAAACTTTTTGGATCATTGGACATCCATTACTTCCCCAGTTGAACTTGTAACCAAGATTGACGAATTTGAGGATGTGAGAAAGTGCATACGGGGTAAAACTCCTTCGATGAGTTACAAGGATCAAAGTAATAAAAAACCATGGCAATCGAAACCTTGGAAGGGAAATAGCCAGAAAAAGGAAGATACGTATGCCGTAAAAGAAATGGAAAACTTCCACACGGTTAAGAAACCAGATCCCAACTTCGATAAGAGGAAACACTTTCATTGTTTTGAATGTGGGGATACCACACATATCAGGCCTGATTGCCCTAAACTCAAAAAGAAAAACAGTATAGGCAGCGTAAACTATATTAAGAATAAAGTTGATGAAGACCTATTAGCTCCATACACCATTCCTGGTAAAATAAATGGGACTAGCATTCCTATACTTAGAGATACTGGAGCAACTGTAGATGTAGTGTGCCAGAAATATGTGTCGCCTCAAAGAATGACAGGGGAACATGTATGGGTGCAACATTTACTGAACGAGCAGATGTCTTGCTTGCCTTTGGCCGAAATTGAAATTGAATGCGAATTGGGCCATGTCACCACTAAGGCAGCCGTTCTCAGAGATAACTTGGACCAAGGGAGGTACATCCTTGGAAATAAAACCGCCTCTCTGTTAGAAGAAACTAAAGATGACAGTAGGAAGAAAAAGGAAACTGTGAACGCAGTACTTACAAGAGCGCAGCAGAGAAAACATCTTGCTGAAGGAGGAAGCTTGTCAAAATCCCAAGAAGAGAAATTTGAAATGTCCAAAAAGACAGAGTTAGAGAAAGAGGAAGAAAATGATCTTCCAAGTACAGAAGTTCAACTTTTGCCAGAAATTGATGAAACTGAAGTTATTTTGGACTTGGTAAAAGTCAATTCAGAAAAGTTTGCTGAAGAACAACAGAAGAGCAAAGATCTGGCTCCTTTGTTTACATTAGCCAAAAAGGCCTCGATAGAATCAAAAGATTTCAGAATAGTTAAAGATAAATTACTAGTTAAGAAGAAAGTCGACAAGATGGGGAAAGAAGTTGATATACTTGTGGTTCCTGAATGTTTTAGGGAGCAAGTCAAAAGCATGTGCCACGAAGGAACGTCGGCTCACTTAGGAGTCGCCAAAACAAAGGACCGAATGGTGAAATATTTCTTCTGGCCGAATTGTTACAAAGAAATAGAGGAGTTTGTCAAAACCTGTGATGTTTGTCAACGAGCCGGCAAATGTAATGACAAGAAGAAAGCCCCATTAACTTTGGTACCTGTCATATCTGAGATTTTCAGCAAACTAAATGTAGATGCTTGTGGGCCCTTGCCCACTACACCAAATGGAAATCGTTATCTGATTACAGCTATGTGCATGGCATCCAAATATCCAGATGCAGTAGCGGTAGCAGATATTGGATCAACGTCTGTAATTGATGCATTATTGCAGATATTCAGTCGTATGGGTTTTCCGAAGGAAAAACAAACTGATCAAGGGACCTCATTTATGAGTAACTTAACTGTAGAATTTTTCCAGAGATTTGGAATAAAAACCATTAGAAGTTCTGTACACCATCCTCAGACTAATACAGTCGAACGATTCCATAGGACCATCAAAAGAATTTTGAGAGTGTTATGCATTGAAGCTGCTTCTGAATGGGAAAGACATGTTCCAGCAGCTCTATTTGCCTTAAGGACTGTCACACATGAAAGTACTGGATTCAGTCCTGCCGAGTTAGTACATGGAAGAAATCTAAGGTCACCGGTCACCTTATTGTACGAACAATGGTTGGAGCCAGATGAAGAAGGAAATGGAGTAGTTGAATATGTGTTTCAGCTAATCAATCGAATGAAGAGAAGTCAGGAGTTAGCTGAAGAAAAAATGGAAGAAATGAGAGACAAACGAAAAAAATGGTATGATCGAAATGCTGTTAAACGAGTATTTCAAGAGGGAGACTTGGTGTTGATCTTATCCACTTGTAGACCAAATAAACTGGCAGTTCAGTGGAAAGGACCTGGCAAAATTGTTAAGAAGTTGTCAGAAACAAATTATGTTGTTAGCTCAGAAGGAAGACAAGAGAAAAATGAAGTTTATCACATTAACATGCTAAAACCGTATTACAAACGGCCAGAGCTTGTGAACATCTTATGGAGTTTAGATGACAACGAACCTGCGGAAATTGAAGATGATTTTCCGAAGATTGAATCGAATCCTAACATATTCGATTTCAATGAAATAAGGGAGAATAGTGCTTCAGATAAGCTTGTAAATGAAAAAACAGCAAGAACAATTGCAGAAAATACTGGTAGAATATGCCAAATTGTTTTCTAACATCCCAGGGAAAACAAACGTCGTCGAACATGACATAGAGCTAATGAACGATGAGCCTATTCGTATGAAACCCTATCGTATGTCACCTAGACAAAACGAGATATTGCAGTTAGAGATCCAGAAGATGTTACAATACAAAATCATTGAACCGGGTGAATCAGATTATACATCACCCATGATACTAGTTGAATCCCCAGGACGAGATCCTCGACCTTGTATAGATTACAGGAAAATCAATGAAGTTACTAAAACCCAATACTTTCCATTGCCTAACATAGAGCAAAGAGTCGAAACAGTTGCTGCAGCAAAGTACATTACTTTGTTAGATCTAACGAAAGGATATTGGCAGATTCCTTTAAGTAAGAAGGCCCAGAAAATAGCTGCATTCACAACCAACTTTGGGGTCTACCGTCCGTTGAGAATGCCGTTTGGTCTGAAAAATGCCCCATATTATTTTAGCAAAATGATGTCGGACTTGCTACATGATTGTGAAAACTTCGCAATACCTTATTTAGACGACATTGCTATATTCTCTAAAACTTGGGAAGAACACTTAGAACATCTGAAGAGGGTTCTTGACAAAATAAAAAGTGCTCAATTAACCATCAAGCCCAAGAAATGTAAATTTGCTCAAAAAGAAGTCCAGTACCTGGGACACCTTATTGGGGAAGGGAAAAGATCACCAGCAGAGTTAAAAGTACAAGCAGTCCGAGAATTTCCGACTCCTACTTGCAAAACAGAGGTTCGAGCTTTCCTTGGCTTAGCGGGGTACTATCGACAGTACATTCCCATGTTTTCAGCTATCGCCGCCCCTTTGACGGAGACTCTCAAGGGAAAAGAACAAAAAGGGAAGATAAAATGGAATAATGCTTGTGAAGATGCTTTTTGTATATTAAAAGAAAGATTGTCAAGCAAACCAGTGCTTTATGCACCTAACTACCAAAAAGAATTCCTGTTGCAAACTGATGCATCCGACACCGGTCTAGGCATAATTTTAGCACAGATCGACGACCAAGGAGAACATCTGATTCTATATATGAGTAGAAAACTCAAACCATCAGAGTGGAAATATTGTACCACTGAAAAAGAGTGTGCGGCTATAGTGTATGCAGGGAAAAAGTTACAGTGTTATTTAGATGGTCATTTACCGTTCATAATACAGACCGACCACAACCCACTGGTGTGGCTCAAAACCCATGCCGGGAATAACCAGAGACTTTTGCGATGGGCCCTGGCGTTACAACCCTTCAATTATAAAATTCAACCCAAGAAAGGGAAAAATCACTGCAATGTAGACACCTTAAGCCGGCACCCATATCCTACTTAGTTTCTATTAAACCATGTGACTTTGTAATGTGTATAAAATTTGATCCCTTGTGTAAACAAATTGTTTTGTATTAGTTATAAGTTGCCGGAATATATTTATTTAACTGTACTACTTTAGAGTCTCATGTTTAAGTAATTCTTTATGTAATAGTATTTTGAGGAATTCTGTTTAAAATTGATTGAAATTGTTTAAATTGTATACGATTGTAAAGAATTATATTATGTTGTAACTGGTACATTGTAAAGTGCTATTGCGGGTAGTCTAAATTGTTAGGAACTTAATAGCATTAAATAAAATTTAAATAGGGAATTGGCACAGTACCGTATTAGGAAAAGAGATGTCTTTGTCTATGGCAAATTTAGAGCTTATTTCCTGAACATTATGGAACTGAGACATCTGTTGCCTTCAGCATCTGAACTAGTAACAAGCATGAACTTATCCTGAGTTCGGACAAGTTCAACACTGGAGGGGGGAGGAGTTTGTGACAACGCCAGAGTTGAAAATTGAAAGCCATGGTTCGCCACTGGACAGTAGACAATGATTGTTTATTTACAACAGCGTTGGGAGCTTTTTCCACGCGCGAGATTGGGAGTTTTTTCCGCGCGCCAGGATTTTTGTATCTCAGCTCCGCGCGCTGAGATGTGATTGTAACTTACATTTAAAATGTGTGTTCTTTTTATATAATAAATAGATGCATGAGATGTTAATCGTCCATGTTTAGTGCTTTTCGCCTTACACATTGGATTTATTTAATAGTGAGCCAACAGGCCAAGCTGTTACACTAGTAAACACAGCCACCAATATACATTAGAAAGTTCCGTGTAAGAAAAATCCTTCCTGTGAATGGAAATGGATCTTTCGATTTGATTTTTATGCTCTGCATCTGTCGTCTGAGTTATTCGGTCAAATTAAATTCACTTAGGTTGATGTAATGACAATAAGGCATTTTTGGGCCACTGACAGACCGACAATCAGCTACAAATACACACCTTTTGCCACTAGCCTAGTCATAGTGCTCAAATCTAGCTTTTAATTGAAGCTCTTTGGAAACTTGTAAAATTTCAAATACTCGAATATTATATGGTAAACTGAAATCGAAACCAAATTGTGCACGGTATGTAACAGTGTTTATGAAATTGGCTGTAATAAATTAATATGAACGGACAAAAATTTCAAACCTAATACACTTTAACCTTTAAGCTACACATCTAATATTAAAAAATTAAGATTCCACATTTTATTGTTTTTTCATATAATTTTGAACGTCTTTAACCAACACTTTTGAGAACGTTTGAATCTATAAGAATGATTTCTCCGATAATTGTTTAAATATTATAAGGCATTCGAATTTCCTTTACTTTCACGATGAAATACATTAAATTCTAACTGTATTTTTGGTGTTTTTTCTATTATCGTAAATGACAATTATAACTGTCGTCATCTTCCCTATAAAAGTTTGAAACTTCCCATAGTTGTATGACAGAGGAAGCGAAGTGCACGATTGCTAAATTTCAACCTGAAAGTTAGCAAAATAAGGTTCGGCTTTAAGAAATTTTCAATGTTAATGGCATTTGGTAAAAGTTTGTATTGGTACGTAATTAAATAATAAATATCATTATACGAATTTTTTTTTAATCTCTTGATCACAAAATACATTTTTTATACTTCCTGATGTCATAAAAACACACGATGATAGTATTTCGGAAAGAATACTGTTTTACTTCAGAAATCGCACATACACCTAAACTGTCTCTTGCCTAATTCCAATATTACAAATTCCTTTAACTACGTCATAGAATATGAGATACAAAACAAGCGATAATGTGCAACGCCTGAAATAACACGACAGCAACATAATACAGGCGAAAAGTAACGCAAGCTCAGCACACAAAGGATTTTAAGTTAACAAAGAATTTTATATTACAGCAAAGTAGTTAAAGCATTTTAATTCACACAAGTTACGCAGATACGGTATTAAAATCCAGTAATGTACATAAAACGGTATTAAAATAATGATACTTGTAATGATGTACCAAAAAAACTACTTGATTTTTTAAATCGGCATCGATCAATAATAAATTCTTTATGAATTAAATATTATTACTCCATATAGTTTTTCTGAGGTAGGTAATGTAGACAAACATAATAGTTCACAATATTAAGAAATATATTACGTGGTTGAGAAATCTCTTTAAAAAGCTATATTTAATATTAAATGCAAATCTGAAATATTACTACTCTTAAATTACGAGGAAAGGTTAATAAAATATAACATCTACAATTCAGGAGTGCATGGTGAGAGAGACATTTATATTGATGTCCGAGTACGATTTGGATATGTTATTAATTGGCGTAATTTCGTTTTAACTAGAACAAAATAAACAAAATCTAAAGAAATGCTCAAGCTCACACAATCAATAAAGTATCTAAAATTGTCATTTCTAGACTTCAATTTTCACTATAAACTCTTCTTAAGTTACAGTCGTCAATAGATAGCTGCTTTGCCACATCATTCATTCCCAAAATTTGAACTTACTTAAGGCTCTCTGCCAAAATTTCAAGGAAAGAAAAAAAAAATTCAATGTTTCAGGATCTCTCTTCTGAATTCAACGGTGATTCATCTGACATTTGTTGCTTACCTAACATGACTGATTGTCCATTAACTCTTTCGGGATTAGATCGATTTGAGGCAGCAATTCACCGTCATAGCTTCACGACACGTTATTGTGTTAAAAAGAAAGCACATCATGTTCCCCGGGGCCTGCACTTTAACCGACACTGATAATATCGTCGAGGAAAATGTACATATATTTTTTTAATAAACGCATAGTTTTTTCTTCGGCTCATGGACCGCTTTTAAGTGTTCTATCCACTTCGCTGAAACCTTAGCATTAAACAGAATACAGTAAAAGTTTTATCAGATATAAATGTGTTTGTTGAATGAACAATTTAAAATAAATTTTAAAAATTTCATTTTCAATCATATTTTTATTTATACTCACTTAGCACAGTTATAGTGTAAATTAAACGAGCAGTTATATATAAATTAAACGTAACTTTTAAAATATATACTTTTTTTAGGCTAAAGTGGTCGCCCACATTTAGCAACAAGATTTTTCGAGACAACAGCTATAAAACTTTTAAACATGAGTAAAGAATTAGATATTTTCTCTTTCCATGGTGGGCAAACCTGCCCAACAACAGACCTCTCTTGCGTATGTGATAAATACCCTTTATATAGCCCTGCTCACACTGCATCTGGATCGTTGCGTTACGTTACTACGTTCGACCCCGGATTCAGCGTGAACAGGCCGCGATGACCACCGCCTCCCGTCCATTTTCATATAGCACCTTTTTCAAATGCTTGAATTAGAAATAAATAGTCGAAGAACGCTAACCGAATGAAGAATATAATGCTAGTACAGTGGGATGGGAACTTTGCTAAGGTCTTTCCCCTCCCCCCCCCCCCCTCCCTCTTGTTCCCGTTTTGCTGCTCCTGCAGATCTTTCTCATATTGTGGACTGTTTGGGTATCCCCGTCTACACGCTTGCAGAAGATCAGGATGCTGCTGCCTCCCTTTTGCTTACACGACAGGGCCTCGTGGACCTGGTCTAGCATTTTCTTTTCTAGTCCAGCGGGCTTAGCAACAACTACAAAAGTAGGATGGGAAGGAAAGGTCCATTCTCAACTTAATGTTTCACGGACAATTGATCCAACGGGGAGAAAAATGGTAAGTAGTCAACAATAGCCCAGTCTTACAAATTGTTGGTACAACCTCCCTTAAAATAAAATAAAAAGGGCTGAGGGAAGAGAGATACAATAACAAAAATTTTTACCATTTGCCAAAATTTGCAATAGAATACCCTTTTTTGCAATAGATTATTTTACGACATAAAGTTATTCCGACAGTATTCTCAATGCGTATACATTACAATAAGATCACAAAAAATCAGGTGGTTCACTAGACTAAAAAAAAGCCTACTGTTTTCAAATTCAATCTTCAAACAATTTCTACCCCATCTAATGTGTGAGACAAACACATTACTGATTATGCGAAACTGATGTTCCATGAAACTGACAAAAATAATTCCATGATAAAAGTTTTGAGATTCGAAGAGTCTCTGGGGGAGAGGAGGGGAACGCTGAGCTATCGGAAAAAACGAGAGGGGGGGGGGGGGGGTTTTGAATAATAGAGCACTTTACCGGGAAAAAAAGGGTTATTACTGACTATACGATTGAGCTGAATGAAAATTTCAACACCGGTGGTAAGTGCCCCAATTTCAATCAAAACTCTGCGCGGAACGACAGTGGTGTAGAAATCCCTGGCAGTGACGTAGCGAGCATAACTGGCGCCCAGGGCACAATGCCTTTTTGCCCCCCACCCGAAAAACATATAGTAATATAATATATATAGAATTAGTTAAAAGGACCATTTAGCACCCCTCTGCAAGTGGCGCCCGGGGCATGATAAACCTTCAAATTCAATCTTCAAACCCCCCTTGCCCCCCCCCTCGCTACGCCACTGATTCCTGGGTTACCTTACACAAGTTTTTGATCAACCCCCTCAAGAACACATCGTCCAAGAGTGCAAAGATCAGAGCCAGTGAATCACACAACAGAGAAGGAATATCGCAAGAATCAACAAACCCGTGTGTTCACACTTTTTTGCAGCTGACAACGAATGAATACCTGAGTGACGTCAGCCGAATGAAGCTTACTAGCGTCAGTGTTTCGTACTGTAACAGATTTTAGAGATTCTCTATAATGACTGGGATGTGTTCGAAAGACATAATTCGGCTCTACTGATTTTATTAAACGGGGGGGGGGGGGGGGGGGATGCTGCCCGTTATCTTTCACGGAGTCATAAGTGAAATCGTTACATTACTAACTCAGAATAACGTACTTTTATTCTAAGAAGCCCCAGACACGTTACAACGGGATGATGCGCCCAATCATCAAGCAAGTACGGTCACCCAGTTTTCAGAACTACCAGTGAGGCGTCCTTCGCAACCCAAAGGTCAGACTTGAATCATAATAAAATACTGAGACATTTTAGAATGCGCTCGCTGGCAACGTTTCCGACCTCCAAAGGGAAAAAAAAAGCGAATAGGTCAAGCTTATACAAAATTATTCCTGTTGAGCTCTCAGAACTAGCAGACCCTCTCACACTCGAAAGTAAAAGGATATAATTGATGCCCAAGACAGGCCCATACATTAGTGTATCGACTTTGCTTACAAACACTATAGTTAAAACCTAGCCTGACTACCGAACCCGTATTCCAAACAGCCACAAATCTTCTCTGCGACACATCAAAGTTGTTTAAGTTATACTGTTCTCTGCGATTTAAAAAAAAAAGCAGTGACCGAGTTTCAAAGAAGACAAAAAACATTCCAGATACGCAGTGTTTCTAACCATTCCCCCATTCAAAGTTTTAGAAAAAGCTCATTTTTTTTCTCATATTCAAATGAGATTTAAATTTACTCTACAAACGCCCTTGTTTATCTACGACTTAATTGCAAAAAGGTGGTCTTAAATACATCAATCATGCATAGATCTGTCGGAATCGGTAAAAAATATTTGGTTCTACTCACAAAAACAGAACTGGATGGAATTAGATTGGGCAAACGGAAAGTTCTGTTTGGACATCTAGTTGCTTGTCGAGCCATTTCCACTAAAAGCATGTTGTTTTTACTTAGGCCCCCTGGCCGGAGTATCCAGACCAAGTCCATATAGGTTTGCGGGCAGAGGGTGTGGCTCCGGTTTACAAAAGTAACACACGGGTCGGAGTCCGGTTTGGTTTGGTGCGCTACAGTCATATTTTACTACACGAGGGCTAATTAGACCGGGATCTACATCTTAAAGCCGATTCCGAACGGCTACAAACGTCCATGCCAAGAGTGGGATTCGAACCCACAGACTCTGGTACCAAAAGCCAGCGCCTTAGCCATTCGGCCATTGTCCGGCCGGGTAGGAGTCCGATTTGGGAGAGGTGCCACCTCAATTTTAACCGAACAACCCCCCTCCCCCAGAAGTGACATCTGGGGAATCGTACCTTCTGCCAACCTCATTGACCTCTTAGGACTTTCCGGTCTACAGAATTAACGTGCCCATATCCGACCTAAACATGAAGGTATTTAATGACGCTTGTCGTGATTCGAACCGAGCACCCTCGGTGCCGAGAGCCGACGCTTTACCACTAGGCTACTTTGGGCCAATAACCACGATGATGATGATGACAAATGTTATAGAAGTATAGGAAAGGAGAGTGGAGATAAACACGTTAAATTTGTAATGTATTATCTACTCCATTATAAAAAATTAACTATCACCGACTGAGGAATTGAACACACCATCTTCGGTATCCCAGGTCGATATTCTAAACGCGGATCCATCATAGCATGTCGTAGACCAACCTTACGACTTTCAGTTAATTATTCCATTAAAGAAACATTATTAAAGGTTTTACCGTAGAAGTATTTTTCTACATAGATTTGTAAAAACTTAGCCAGGGACCGCGGGTGCTTTTGATTTTTTTTTCTTTTTCCTTTTGAATACTCATAATATTTACAGCAATACCGTAAAAAATTATACGAGCTTGAATAACATAAAAATCCATTTGTCTCACAATTATCACTTTGAATTCCTAAAAAACTACTTGTCAAAAAAAAAAAAAAAGGAGAATGATAAAAAGAAAAACGTAGTAATTTCGCTACGTTAATAAAACGGAAGAAATTCGAACTGCGAAAAATGGGCCTTGAGGGAGAGAGGGGGGGAAGAATTACTCTTAAACGATTTATCGATTATATTACCGAAATCACCGACATGATATTCGCTTACAACACCTTTTGGTGCTCAGAATGGGATGGTTTCATGCAAGTTCTTCCAGATTCATTAGATCTCAAGATGATAAAATCTCCATATTTAGATATTATCCCGGTCGTAGTCTGGTGTAATGATTATTATTTTTAGCCATAAAATATCTAAAGTCAAAACGTTTATTTACAATAGGAAATACAAAGGCTGACCAAATTTTGTAGAATGCTCTTTCCTCGATAAACTAAAATAGAACTAACAGATCTCATATTTAAATTATTCTAAAGGGCAAAAAGCCTGTTATTGTCTATCCAGGCGATAAAGCATAAAGAATAGTGTAACGCTTTTAAACGCCCATGAATATACCCGTCATTAAGAAATCAGAGTGGTTTAAAGCTACAAGTGGGAGTTTTCTTAAACACTTTGTTTAACAAATTCAAAAATTAAGTGATATATGTATGAATATTATTGATATGATATTGATATTAATCAATATAAATTAAATAATATGTATGAATATATATTTATATTGATGTCACAACCGGAATCAGTTTCTTGGGGGGGGGGGGAGGAGAGAGAAGATGAAAGTAATTAACCCCGTGGTTTCGTCATTGGTGTGTGTGAAATATATATATATATATATATATATATATATATATATATATATATATATATAAAGATAGAGAGAGAGAGAGAGATTTATATCCCATGTTCATTAAGTTTCCACCTCTAAATATTTCTCACTCCCAATATAATATGCAGATTTTAAGAACCTGGGGCACAGTAATCTGAATCCGACAATTTCGCTTAATTTGCGGTCACAATTCAACAACAGTTACTGTCGGATACGAACTTATTTGTAACAGTATTATCACAACATTTTTCTTAGATATTTTAAACAGGCATATCAACTTAAAAATGTTTCCTCGAAAACATCAAGATATTACATGCACCCTCTTTTTTAAATTCAAAATGATACATTCCTATACATCATGTAACATAGAAGGACAGGAGAATTTTCTTAAGAAATTTAAGTTATTTAAGCACAATAGTACCGCGAATGGTAGAACAAGGAACTAATTAAGGTATATTAAAACTGATACTAAAGAATAAACCGACAAGTTTAACAGAATCGAATACTAAATCGCAGTCTAATCAGCTAAAGTAAATTGTTCTGATCAGTGGCGCACCCAGGATTTTATCTTTGGGGTGGGGTGGGGGAGTTGAATGGATAAAATATTTATAATACAAATTCAATATTCATAATGCAATTTCTATTTCTTTGGGGCAGGGCTCCTTGCCCCTCCCCCCCCCCCCCTGGGTGCGCCGCTGGTTCTGATTTCTAGTGGGCACAACTGATGAAGAATTCGTTAAAGACATCAAAGTTTATAATAGCCATAACTTTTCCTAGATTTATCATGTTCATAATTTACAGATGAGGAATACTGGTAAGTATTATGAACCTCGTGTGACATGATGTGACGTAACTTGACCTATGCAAATTTTTTTATTGTCGGTAAAACTAATAATTCAAATAACATCCCTCTTAATAAGACAATACTAAGAGGAGGAAGACCTGTATACTAGAATTTCGAAGAAAATGTGTAGTAACGGGGTAAATTTACTCTCCCTAGTTGGCGATTTTAATTATTAAACTAGTGAGTGTATTAGCTCGTTAACATAAATTTTATACAATTTCTTTTCCAACTTTTACAGACACTCCGATTCGAATTTCAAACCCTGATTTTAATACGAAATTTTTCTGAATATCAAGCAATATAGCTCAGATTCAAATTTTTTCCACATATGTATCTAATAAAACGTTTCACACATTTAATTGGTTCACATTTTACAGCATAAAATAGACCTGTATATACCTGCCAATCATTGTCTTAATACCTTTCAACATAGCTTATTAACAATAGTTATCAACAAAATTTACTTACTTTCCAATGATTTCACGAAGCTCGTAAATATCGTCAAACAAAATTTCATCTTCCGCCATCATTTTGGTAATTTAAACAACGAATGCTGCAAGATAAAACTTCGATGAATTCACATTCAACCTCTTCTTTTACGGTGATCCTCACGGCATATACAGTAATCCTAAGTTCTGTAATGTTTGTGAGCTTAATGCTAACAAACAAACAACAAAGTCTCTTCACAGGTGTTATCAACTTTGTGAATATTTCCTTATATTATTTCGGGAGCTCTATACCTTAAATTTCACAAAAATTACTATAAAGAAAGGCTCAAAATTTATCCGAAGTAATTCTCAACCGACATCTCAAATCACACAAAAACATCAAAACACATGTTTTCTTCGACTACCGAGTTAAATACCACCTCACGCTGCGATGTACATAAGCCGACAAACCTGCTAAGACCCGACGAAAACCAGACGCATGCGTTAATGAGATTTCGTGTTGCCTCCAATTTCAACGATGAAACTTTTTTGAAAATTAGTTTCGTTTTGTAATTTTCTGTTTTTAAAAAAAAATATTCCTTGAACCTGTTATAAATGTTAATATCAATTATTTTGTTTGAGTTATTGTTTTATAAGACAACAAGAACTATTAAACTGTTTCAAATTAACAATTTGAAATCGTTAAGTAATCTTGATTGTAACTGTTCGACATTATAACCGCAGCCTCTTAATTTTAATGTTTTGTTGACTCTAAAAAGTAATGTAATTCTTCAGTCAACAACTTTCTCCTTTTGTTTTTGCGTTATGCAGCTGTATGATTGTTATTTAGTTATGCCTTTCGCATTCCTGCTATAAGCTATGCGTTATGATTACTACCTAGGGTAAATTTTTGTTTATCTCTAATTTTTGCTTACTTTCCGTCATCTAAAATTTATTTGAATGCTTTATAATACGTCGATTCAAAAATAGGATCTTTCATATTTCATATTTTAGTAACATCAATATTTGACAATAAATCTAAAATTCGGGATTAAGAGTTTCAGTTGTTATGCTACTTGTTGATTGTAGGATTATCTGTAAACGTCATGTATGTTCATTTTTATATGAAGAAATCATCTTTCCTGTGAACTCTGATGTACTGAACAAATTATTCGCTTGCTTTTAAATTTGTATCTAACTGTCATCACGATTGGTTGAGTCTAATATATTTCTGTGGAAAAGGTTTAATTAAGTTATCATCTTGATTAGATAAATTTTGCTGTAAATGTGGATATTGATACTGTGCGCTAATTTAATATATAAGCTTAAACCTGATCCAGGATTTTCAAAGGCTGCTTTAAAGTTTTAAAAAAAATTGCTTTCCCTAACGCATATTTTAATACTTTATTATTCTCAGATTCAACAGATCTATAGTTTGTTGTACTGTTGTTAGGTCATTTCCTATCTCTAAGGAGGATAAATTCATTGCAAGAAAGATTGCGACTGTTCTCTAATAGGAAAATATGTAACCTTAATAAATACCCAATGAGTACATTCTTCTTAAATATTTATTTGTTACAAGGTTAACAGTTGTATCTAGGTCCTGTTCTTATCTATTAGGCAGTAGTTTAAGGTTGTACTATAGCATCTTATTTTATTAAATAATAAAAAACTAGTTGTGACTGAACTGAATTAAGAGTTGTTTTTTTACTATGACTTGTGACATGAAATTTGTACATTCAATTTAATTCCTTTAATTTACTCTCTGTCTCATATCATTCTGTATAATTTAATTACTTATTTTAGTTGGAACTTTATTTAAAAACTTTTAGAAATTTAATTATTATGTTTCATATATAATCCCCATGTATATATGTATTAGATTCGCTAATATTTTCTTAGTGAATTTTCATAAATGTTCATTAAATAATAAAAGTATTAAAATTACTGTTTTATCTAACTGTTATTGTACACAATTTTTCCCTTATTAAGAGAATTTTTATTTTTTTAATACTATATAAAATTTGAACAGCCAAATTATTTTTTATATTGTTAATTTATCTCTGACGTACAGCTATCATCTGAAAATGCATAAAATATTCATTTTATATATATTAATATCTTATTTCTATTTTATGTATATTTAATAATACATATTCTTTTAAAACATTTTTAGATTCTATTTGCCATAAAGAACTAAACTACAATGTCGAGCAAGTATTGATTTTAATTTTGACACAAGAATGATAACAGATTCTCCTCTTTTATTAGTTAAAGCAATTCATAATTTTAAAGGAACTAATAATGATGAGGTAATAATTTCCTGTTATATATGTCTATTAAAAATCATAGTTTTTATAGAATATAAGTATTGAAATATATATTTTTTTTATTTCAAATCATTTAAAATTGTAATCTATATAAATTTTTAAAAATTAATTTTGGTTTTGTTTTCTGTATTGAAATATTTGAAATCAAAGAATATTTTTTTTTTAAATATTAAGAATCATTCAGTATAAATTTTATCTGTTCTTGCAATTGATTTTAAATTTTAATCTAATGATGAACAAAATTAAAATTAACAAGCCATAATATTTATGACATAATTTTAAATTGAAAACTTCAAAGATGAGCCATTTAAATTTCAGCTTTGTGTGTATTAAGCTATGCATTTTATATTATTTCAAATTATTATTTCAAAAAGTTTTAAAATTATGCATGTTTCTAATAAAAGAAATCCAGGAAATTATGAACTACTGCTTTTTTCCCTTTTATAGTCATAAATTTGTTAATAACTATAAATTTTATATCTGATTCTGATAGAATTTCGTTATAATTGTTGAACTGTCAATATTATGGTAGAACTTAATTTAATGCTTTGTTCATTATATTTAAATATATCTCAGCATTTAAATAATCAAATCAAATTGTAGCATAAAAAAAGATACACTTGTTGTGCATAATTTTTTCATATAATTCCATTTTTTTTATTGATAGCTTTGCTTAAAAAAGGGTGATGTGATAACTGTCACCCAAGCTGTTGAAGGTGGTTGGTGGGAAGGAACTTTAAATGGAGTGACTGGGTGGTTTCCAAGCAACTATGTCAAAGAATTAAAATTAGGTATTCTTTTCTTGCATATAATTATATTTAAGCTTGTTTTTATACTTATAATTTTTTTATTATTATTTGTTTAATGGAAGCATATAAGTATATTAATGTTAATGTAATGAAAATAAATGATGCAACATTTATGAGTAAAGAAGGGGAATTTCTGATTATAAAAGATCAGACTGAAACTTAGAGTTAGTTGAAAATATATCTATTATATAGATATATTATATAGATATATATATTCATAGGTTGTTTTTATTACTTAGATATAATTTTGTTTCTATAAATCATTCCTTTAAGAAGTATCATTGTGTATATGAAGTCTATTTTTTCTAGATATTGCTAATAAGTAAGTAAAATGACACAAGAACATTTTGATTCTTAGGGGTTGTCCTACGACTTTTGTCAGTATTAAGAATTCTAACATCATTTATACTTTTTTATCAAATTAATAAGTGCAAAAAAATAATTTGAGAAAACTCATATTACAATGGATTTGCTTGAAAAAAAAAGTATTTAAAGAAAACTTTCTTCTAAAGAAAGGTACTCACTGCAGCCTAAACACTGGATGCAATATACAACTAATAGAAAATGAAACTAAAACAGAACAGAGTAAGCAGTAATTAAAATGTGAGGGAATAAAAAAACAGAAGAGATATATCATGTGAGTGAAAAGTCCTTCGACTTCACACGTAGTAAACTATGAAGAATTTCAAATATAAATAAAAAGTTACAAAGATAATCAGTTAAACAGCATATAAAATAGAGCTATGTGAATTTAAGAGCTTGAATACAGGCTTAAAGAAGGAAAAGTGTGTTAAAAAGCAACAGGCATATTACTATGTCATAGAAATAGCATGATTAGACTTGGTTAAACAATTTTTGTATCAACAGAATATTATGTGTAACAATATTAAATGTGCTTATTTTACAACTCTAAAATCCTTAATAATCAAAAATTTTATATTAGAATATTTTAACATTAGTAAATTTTTCTCTTTTCTCTCTGAATTTTTCCTGACAGATGCTTTAAAAGTTGGAAAAGACAATGTTCAGTCCACAGAAGTGCCTTTGTCACCTAATTTAAATGACAAAAAAATGTATCGGGGCATAGTAAGTAACATTCTTTTATCTGTTGAAAATAGAATTAATTTCATAAATTTGAAACTTGAGAAAATTAGACATGATTTGATTGTTCAATTTTGTTTTTATTATATATAATTTTATTTGTTTATCTAATCTAGGTTTTCCAGGATATTGTTGATACAGAAAACAATCACTTAACTAAAATGCATTCTCTAATTGCAAAATATTTAAATCCACTTAAAGATTCAGGAATGTAAGTATACAGTGTATGCTTTGCTTTATACAAAATACAGTGTTTTCTTGTATGAATGATATAAGGTAAAATAAATTTTCCTTGTAAAGCTTTATTTATTTAACACAGACAATGTCAAAGAATACCATATTATTTCATTGTATTTATTTTATCTAATGTTAAAGAATTTGCTAAAAGGAGTTTGTTTTTGCATTTCAGATGCTTTATTATAGTTTAGTTAAGCAGAATAGTTTATATTGTGGTTAAAAATATTTTAATTAAAACTTCACTTTAGTTTATTCTTTTTTTTCTTTTTTTTTAATTCTTTCTTGAGACCTGTAATAGGTTATACAATTGTATTGTTGCAAAGAATTTAGTTGTTACAATTTAAAAGTTTACACAGTTCAGGACTAACTTTTGCTGATTTAGAAGTCCTATTCCTTTTGAAAAAAAATTGGCACAAGAATCTTATTAGTGAGGTTTTCAATCTTTTTTTTTTTAATTTTAACTACAGACACAGAATTATTTGCTGTAGAATTAAGTTAAAAATTACTGTATTACAGAATGGATGTCTTGTCATAATAATAACTAATGCTGTTTCTTATATAGATGATAGCAGGATTAGATCAATCATGTTAAAATGTTGTATAGGCAAGTTTCATATTTTATATTTTTGCTTTATAAATTTAGTTTCTCATGCAACATATACATCAACTGAAAAGTTGTTCCTTTAAGGAAAATGAGGGAAAAGGGCCTTTTCAAAAACACTTTTTTATTCGTTTTTCATTAGGACTTATTTTCAACCAATATTTCAAGATAGTAATAATCTATTAATGTTTTTACTGTTTACAAGGAAGGCCTCCCTATTTGCTGGTGAAAGCTTTTGGATCACTATTTATCATAAACAGTAAATATGGTTCTGCCAAAGATGATATTTTTTGTTTTGTTTTCTGTTGTTTTTTCCAATGTTTTTTCTCATGGACCATGCTGCTTTTTTTTCCCCTTGTTTCATTGAAAAACTAACTATTTTCTGTTATTGTAGAAATTTATTTTGACCAATTTATGCACTAATTGCTCTTCTATGTTGTTCTTCCTATCCATTTCAGACTTATCTTTCTAAAAGTATTGTATAAATTTTGTTTACACATAATGTAAAGTGATACACGGTCAGTGGAGAACATATTTTTTACACTGGTTGATTTTGAATATTTGACATGAATGATAAATCTCCAGTAATGAACAGCAAGTAGAGATTTAAGTTGGTTTATGCTGTTATCGATACTAATTTTTTTGCAATTTTTCCATGACAGTTTGTTAGTAGGATATTGGCAGAAAAAGATTATAATTAAAGGACAGTATTGTCAAATTACTAATATGGTTGTTAATCTTTTTATAATATGAGATGAATGAATCATAGGAGTTAGTTGCAGTTGACCTCTTACTTCAATAACAATTAAATAGAAAATTGTAGATACGATCAAATTTTAAAAATATGCTTTGTATATATCTATATTAATATAAAATTCTCCTTAGTGCACTTAAGTTTATGCCTTACCTTCTTTCAGTGTTGGGATACCAAATTGACAGATGGTATATAACGTTTATTACTTCTGTAAAGATTGTATATAGATTATCATGTTATATATTAGTATAGCTGTACAAATAATGTATGCACTATCAATTTCTCAATTTAGGTTTAAAAATTTTAAATATTTATAAATAGACTCAGTTTTGTTCCTTTCTCATGGAATTTTAATGGTAAACAGGAAGACCATGAAATTTCATTTGCTGAGTAAAACAGTGGTTAGTTTTTAAAGATTAAACTTGATTTTTTATAACATAATTAATGTTTATAAAATATTAAAATGCAATACTCACTGGCAGTGTCAATTTCATGCCATTAATAAACATTTAGAAGGCTGAAACCATGTTTTTATTTCAATAAACCTCATAATTTGCTATTAATGTTAAATTGTTTTATGTTATAAAATTATTAAATCAATTTAAAAATTAAACTTATGCTTCTCTTTTTAGTTTGAGTGAAACTGAATATTCTCATTTGACTAACAACTTGAAAGATGTTTGTGCATGTAGCAAAGCCTTGTTAAACATGTTAGAAGATCTCAAAGGGTAAATAAACTCATTTATTGATTTACTTGAATTACTTCTGCTACTATTGCTATGAATTTCACCCAACTGGGAAATTAAAAATGCATTGTTTTATCTGACAAAATTTACATTTTTGTGTTTATGAAACCACTAAATTCCTACAAAATATTTTACATCTCTTTTAAATGTTATATTTTAAAATAATGTATTACCAAAGATAACTGAATTGTGGATCCAGGTTTTTAAGCTCATACTAAATGGAGGATTCAGTTTGAGCTTGGTATGTTTTAAAAACCAAATATATATGTACAGTGTTGGAAATTGATTTATGAAATCATGGTTTTTTAACAAAAACTTATTTAATATTCATTAAAAATGAATGAATTTTCATGCATTATACATGCTACGTATAACAAATGATTTACAAAAATAAAATTTCTTACATAATAATAAACAAAAACATAAGGTCAAAAATTAGATTTTCGTAACATATAAACATGGAAATTGATTTATGAAATATCACATTTCATTGAAACTAATAGTTAGTAAAGCCGCCTTTCCTCTTCAAAGTTTCTTTTATTCCACATGGCATTGATAAAACAATATTTTGAATGTACTTCTTATCAATTAATTTCCAGTTTTGACAGATTGAAGCTTTTAATCCAACAAGTGATGTGTACTGCATCCCATCTGCATAAACCATTCGAAAAGCTGTCCCCAAACGTTTTCGATGGGGTTCAAATCAGGACTATTAGGTGGATGATCTAAAAGATCAATATTATGCTCTTCAAACCAATATTTCATCGAATCTGAAGTGTGAATACTTGTATTGTCTTGCATGGAGATGTAATCTAAACTATAATATTGCCATGCAAATGTAAGAAGGGAGTTTTCTAAAACTGAGCTGTAATCAAATGAATTCTGGCAACCATTTAAAAATACAATTTCACTTCTGCCATCATAAACAAGCGCTGCCCAAGTCATCAAACTTCCACCACCAAAATTTCTGCTGAATGTAGATATTGGTTCTTTTCTGAGATCCCTCCAATAATACCTCAAACCATCAGGGCCATCCAAATTAACCTTTTCCTTACGGGGGGGGGGGGGGGGGGGCATGTATCCCAAGAATACGGGCCCATCAATATATATATATATATATATATGTGTGTGTGTGTGTGTGTGTGTATGAATATATATATATGTATATATATATGTATATGTATATGAATATATATATATATGAATATATATGTATATGAATATATATATATATGTATATGAATATATATATATATGTATATGAATATATATGTATATGAATATATATATATATGTATATATATATATGTATATGTATATATATATATATATATATATGTATGTATTTGAATATATATATATGTATATATATGTATATATATATATATATATATATTTATTTATTTATTCATTATTGGGCCAGTATTCTTGGGATAGAGGCTATCCCACCCCGTAAGGAAAAGGTTAAATTTCTTTTCATTCGAGAAAATGATCTTCTTCCAATTGTCGCCCATTGCCATGTACTTCTTGCAATACTGCAAACGTATCAGCTTGTAACGTAGAAGTGACTTCACATTGACCATCTCAAGCTCCATGAAGAATGTAAAATTTACCTAACACTTCTAGAAGGGAAAGGAAGGGATAGATCTGCATAAATCTGCTTTGAATTGTGGCCGGTTTTTGATGCAAGTTGAGGAATCCCCCTTTAATCCATCTTAGTTAAACGTGGATTACCTTTTTTGTTAAAATTTTTGTCATAATTTGTTGGATCTTTTCTATAGCTATATATCACGCCAACTGATCTTTTAATTAATTTACTAATTTACGGAACAGATATTCCACATTCTAGATATGCATTGTTTTTGGATCTTTCGTCCTCAGGCAAGATCTTTCGTTTACCCATCGTAAAAAGTATGACTGAAACGTATTGCTTCCAATATATAACGCTTTTTATGTCTACTGCACATGTCACGTTACTTTGTTTTATGCAAATTTGCATCACATTACTTCAGAATAGCCAATGAAATGTGGTATTTCATAAATCAATTTCCATGTTTATATGTTACAAAAATCTAATTTTTTACCTTATGTTTTTGTTTATTATTATGTATGAAATTTTATTTTTGTAAATGATTTATTATACATAGCATGTATAATGTACAAAATTTCATTCATTTGTAATGAATATTAAAGAAGTTTTTGTTAAAAAATCATGTTTTTATAAATCAATTTCCAACACTATATATAATGCCCAGTGGTTCCCACAGATTATATATATATCTTGATATTGCAACTTAAAAGCAACTGACTGGTTCTTTGTCAATGTGTATGTCTTCATATGTTCAAAATACTTTTATGCATATATGTAGTAAAATAAAATTGCATAAAACTTGGATGAACTGGGTGCCTCTGTAATTCTGCTTACTCTTAATAAAGGAATTGTAAGTATAGCTTATGTGTTTAGATATTTGTTCATCTACATGCTTTTAAATGCTAACCTTGAAGCAGAGTAAAGGACATTTGTCTTGTGCTTTTTGTCTTTGTTTAGCCCAGTGGTTCCCAACCCGTAGAAGTCTACGGACCACTAAGCCAGAAATTGAACCATGTGCGGGCTACCACCAACCCTCACCGACTTGAGAGGGGCACCTTCCGGAGGGTATTGGGGGTGTAGAATATCCGTCAGGCAAAAGGGATACAGGATTAATGTACTCACATACTAAAGTATCATATTCTAATAATAAAGTAATTATGTTAAACTTTTAAGAAATTTCAACACCTGATAGTCATTGGATATATTCCACCCATCTAGTTCAATGAACATTGCTTTCAAAACCCCCATTTATTTGGCAACTTTTTTAATGTGGTGCCGGACCACCGATTGGGAACCACTGGTTTAGCCTAATAAAGAAAAATTTCTAAAATTATAAAAATGTATACTGTCCAACAATGAGAAAATTAATTTACCATATATACTATGATTAATATTTTCTGATATAAATTTTGAAGTTTTAAGAAAACAAATCATAAAAATAAAACATTTTAAAAAATTATGTTTATTTGTTACATATTCCCAAATCTGTCATGCATATATTGTGCATAATGTTTATTCTGAAATGTTTTGCATATGCCTGAAATTTACAATTATAATATTATAGCTCTTAATCAGAGAAACTATGAAAATTTCTTGCAATGGATTGCATATGAGTAAATTTTCTTCTAAAAAGATGAAATAGTTTTTTAAGTCATATAAAAAACTAAAAATCAAATTTTTATAACCTATAATTAATTTATATTCTTAAAGATTTTTCATTGTTTCAACTTCATAATAAAAATTATAAAACTTCTTTTATGAGTATATTTTTATATATATATATATATATTTATTTATTTATTTATTTATTTATTTATGATATTCCCCCAATATGAAATTTGTGCTCAATAGAATCTTAGTTTCTCTAATTGTAGTTTTCCTCTATTGTGATAATTATAGAGCATTTTATCCTAGCTGTTATCAAGAGACAAATGTATAACTTGTTAAGGAAACAATTGTCCTAAAAATCTTCATTGAATTCTCATTAATATTTCTTTTATAATTGTATATCAGTTGTTAACACAGTATTTATGGTATACGTATGTATAAAAGCTTAATTTCCTCTCATTATCAGAAATCCTGTATGATACTGCAGGAAATTTTGTGGATATTATTTCCCACTTAATGTCATAAACACTTCAAAAACAAAAGACAGACTGATTCACATCTTTTGTCAACAATATGTTTCACTTCCTCTACATTTCAATTTAATAATTCATATTTGTATTTGTGTACAGTACACCTTCTAAAGCGCAAAGAATTGGAGGAGTATTCTTGCAGTTTGCCCCTCTTTTGGAGAAAATCAACGTTAAGTATTGTTCTGATCATCCAAAAGCAGTCGCTGTGATTGATAAACACAGGTAAGTTTTAGTTAGGTACAATCTATTTTCATCAACGGCAATGTTTATAACATTATTAAACATTTCATTCATACTTATATATTAAGTTATTTTGCATTTGTATGCATAAATTTTTCATGTATTCATAGAGATGCTCTTGAAAAATTCATGGAAGAACATGGTGCCAATCCACCTGGAATTATAACTCTAACAACTGGTTTAAGTAAACCTTTTAGAAGGATAGAGAAATATCCAGCCCTTTTACAAGAACTTCAAAGGCATACCCAAGTATTAAAATTTTTATTTTCTCTTCTACTAAAATGGATTTTCTTATTAATTGTAATATTTTAATGTCATCACATGCTTTTTTATATGTTGATAATATTTATAAATTTTTTTATTTTTATTGATATATGACAGGAAAACCATGTTGATCGTGGAGATACTCAAAGAGCTGCTTCTGTATATCGAGATATTGTTGTAAGTTTGTTACAAAATTTATGCAATATCTGAAATATTTCATATATGTATTTTAAATCAAATTTGTCATAATTTTGGGACCTCTTAACCTCTGCTTGTTGCATTTATTTAAGAAATTTAGCAATTCCAACAACAACAAAAATTTATTTATTTATTTTGGTCCTGTTAAAGATAATTTTAGCCCCTACTTATATTCTTTTGTCTGAATATGCTGTTATACGTCTTGACAAAATTGACCTAAATGCTCAAAATCTTGGGAACCTTTGATGGACTTTGAAAAACTTGTTAATTTTAGTAGATATCTGGCTAAAAAGTTTTTATGTTTGTTTTAAAAATGTAAATATTAATGTACATACAGTCATACAGACAGGGTACATACAGTCTTTGATGTATTTCCCCAAGAAATATATCTAAAAATACATCTGTACTTAATGTATTTTCATTTCTGTTGTCAGTGCATATTTTACATTATTTTTTCTAATTTTTCTGATGCTTTGTGCACTTTGATGATTATTAGCACATAGGGAATGGGTTTATAGAAGAGATTCATGGAGTTTGTTGGAGAAATGAAGCTTATTCTTGTAACATATTAGAAGAAACCATGGAATACAATACCACTTTATTTTAGGAGTCATGAGCTCCCTAATAATGTCATCTGTACAATCAAAAAAAAAATGGACATCAAATAGAAAATATAAAAATTTATAACAATCGACTGGGAGATATGCAATCTCGTCTAAAGTTCTCAAAAACAGTTTACTCCAGTACAAAATAATAATAATAATAATAATAATATGTTACAATGTCTGTTCTTGAATCAAGCAAACAAGGAATTTTCCAAATTCCACAAGATGAAACTTATCAAATACTCTTGTGTTATTATGTAAGCCTATATGGGCTTGACTGCAAATGTGGCAACAGGACATGAGATCTTTTTGTATGTTTTTAAAATTAAAATCAATTATGATTTAGCTTTCAAATGCTTAATCCAATTTCAAGAGTCATACCTTTTCTTAATTTACTATGTTTCCTACTTTTTGAAAGATACAGCATAGATTCTTTGATGTCACGTAAGGAAATCTTGCACATTGAGTGTTGCATCTTCCCAGCTCACCCACCCTGCCTGATTTCTCTAACTCTCCATCATTGTGCTCCATGTGTTTTTCAGACATGCCCAAGACAGCCTTCCCTTGAGTCCTCAGAAAAATGCCACCACAGGAATACTATTCATATGCAGCTATAGAATATTGCATGTGTTAAATTGCATTAAATGTTTTTCTGACAGTTTTGTTTCTTTCAAATCTTAGTTATGTTTGTTTATAAATATACATAAATGCTTGGACAAAAATTAAAAACTTTTTTTTAACTTCTGTATCTTTTGTTTTATTAGTTACTCCTTTTATTTACATAAATTTCTTATGTCATACCTTTTATCTTCCATATATATCATTCCTTATTTTTATTTTGTACTTAAACAATTATTTCATCTGTTATAGCTTGTTGTCTCTGTTCTTTAAATGATTTTCTTTAATATGTACTTCACCTTGTACTTGGTGTATTTACTTTTCTATTTTACATCTCATTTTCTCTTACAAAATTGCTAGTGTAGCATTTCTGTTGATTATTAAATGTGTTCTTAAAGTTTTAGGAGTCATGTACCTCCTACTTAGCCCATGGAGCTTAAGGGGCATGTACTACACCTTAAGATTCTGTCTTAGATAAACTGTAAAAATCTGACTCTGTTTACTGGGTCCCTCTTGATTTCGACTTGAAATTTTTACCTGTAGAAAATCTGCAAATAAATATTGAATTCTTCTCATGTGTGCTTTATGAGCTTGAACCTGAGAAAAGTCATCTATTATTCTTTGAATTTAAAGGACTAAATTACTGCTTCAACAAATACATTTATCACACAGGAACTTTTCATATTAATTTTTGTTTTAATGTATATTGGGATAGTTTAAAAGTCCCTTTTTGTGTTAAATAATTATTTATTTTATTTAGTATTATTTAAACATTATTTTAAAAATTATTTTTTATTTTCATTTTAGACTGCTTGTTCAAACATTAGGAGACAAAAAGAAATGGAACTTGAAATAATGACTGGAAACATTAGAGACTGGGAAGGAGAGGTAATATAGTTTGTATACCGTAAAATCTTCACTATAATACGCACATGTGTATAGTATGCTTGATTTTGCACAAAATTTTCAAAAAAAATTAAAATTCGACTGTAATATACACCCATAACTTATCAATATTTTATTTAAAAGTTGAACAAATATTTATTAACAAAAATTAAATTTCTAATAAAAATGAACGAGAATGTCAAATTTGGTAGAAAAAAATTTTAATCATTTTCACTAGAATACAGCTCATCTATTGTTTGTCATTTATTCAATGTTTAAAACTACATTTTTTTTTTACAAGAGTATAATACGCACCCTCATTTTTCCGGACTAAAATGAGAAAAAAAGTGTGTATTATACTCAGGATTTTATGGTAGTTGTTAACACAATCACACAATGGATTATATAAATGAGAGATTTTGTCTGTGAGTTTACTTTCAATTCATTGGGCTTCTTATGACAATACTAGCTGAAAACCCGTACTTCGCTATGGAGTACATTCAAATTAAATACAATGGTCAATGTATGAAATTAATGCCAAGAAAAGAAATATATATATATATATATATATTTATAATAAATACAATGATCAATGTATGCAATTGATTATAATTAAAAAAAATTGCAATGGATATTTTTATAGACAAAATAATGTAGAAGAAAATATTCAAATTAAATCTAATAGAACATACTAAAGAATATAGTACAGTTTGAGGAACATTTCTTTTACTATATTTTAATATTTTTTTGTATAATGTCCAATCGTCTGCCGCATTAGCAAGATAAAAAATTTTATTTTCTCAATTTATTCCGTTATTATGCATGTGACGCAAAATTAGTTTAAAGTATTACAAAAAGAAGAGAAACCATGTGATCAGCATTTAATAAATTAAATTCTAAAAATTAATCTTTAAAAATTCACTTAAAATCAGAAAATGGAGGTAAAGATTCTAAAAAGATTTCATTTTAAAGGAATTTTTATGATCTTTCTCATTATATAAATTTTATAATCCTCATATTATTATTTTAAATGCAAACTTTAAAGAATGTTACAAAAATAGCTTAAAAATTAAATTTTAAAAAATCTAAGAAGAATTTTTCAAAAATCTCTCTTAGTGCACCCCTACACTATAAGAAGAATCGCCATGCAAAATTTCCACCCTTTAGGTCCAGCGGTTTGGTGTGTGTGTTATATGTCAGTCAGTCAGTTACGGAACTGTTATATATATATATATAGATAAAGATTTTTAATTTCTCTTCTATTGTTAAAATCTGAATTATTATGCCTGACTTTGAATCCTTTTAAAACCTTTTTATGTTTGTAAATTTACCTTATTTTGATTATTTCATTTTTGTTATTGCAATGTATGCTCATAGTAACTGCTGATAAAATGTTGATAATACTTTGACTTGTGGACCATGTTTGCTTTTAATAACAATAGGACACAAAAATTAATATTTTTCAATAGAATATGACAGTGGTTCCCAACCTTTTTCAGCTGGCGACCCACCTTTCCTTATCGGAATACCTCCACAGTTCATCGGTCCATGGTGGAGTAAAATACCTTATTTGTATCGTATCCCTTCTTTATGTATATATGATTTACCATCAAATATTGCAAATAAATATATATATATATATATATATATGCTTTTTTGAAGATACAGACTGATTATTGATAAACAATTTGTGTTCTGATTTGAAAATGGTTGACAAAATATAAGCACTTTGTAGCAAAACAGTTATTTATTTAACAATAGATATATGTTTGCAATATATGCAACAAGTGGTCACTGCACGATGTCCACAGTAAGACTGAGTGACTGAGGTTAGTAAACAATAGTGCTCACGTGGTGTGACCTTCGACAGTGTGGAGGTAGAATGAGAGGGGGAGCAGCGTTGCCAGAGTGTGCACCACATGTGTGACTGTGTGGGTCATCTGGGAGGGATGTAGTGGTTCTGTTGTCTGCCCCAGATGCCAAAAATCAAGAACCAAGAAAACAATCAAAGCACAATTCGATTAGTTTCGATTTTTCTTATCTTTTCTGATGGTTCATTCGGTGGTTTCTGATAGTTTTAGGATCGAGACGCAACCCACCGATTGGGAACCGCTGTAATATGACATTACAAATTTAATTTGAAATTTCTTTTTTTTAATATGTTGCCATGAATATGGTATTGAGACTTCGCATCAACAGAAATTTCATTTTGCTAGAAAAAAAAATTCCTCCATTTTATAATGCATTTCTTATTTTTCAAACTAGTTTAAAAGTCCTATTTCTAGTTGATTTATTAAATAAAGCTCATTAATCATGTTTACTTTGAAATGTGTATTTACTCTTTATTTTTCCTTTCTTAAAGGCAATTCATACATTAGGAAATATTATTCATATGGGACCTGTAGTATTCTGGACTGAGGACCAGCAAAAGCATGATCGTTACCTTGTGATGTTTCCTGAAACGTTAGTTATTTTATCTATTAGTCCTAGGATGAGTGCCTTTGTTTATGAGGTAAGATACTTTGGGTTTCTCTAATTCAATTAGTATCCAGTAATGATGAGCCTATAAATGCATTATGGCTGTTGGGTGTCACATCCATTGGCTTTCAATCACTTTTATAATTAGGATTATATACAAGTGATATACTTTAAAATAGAATAGTCACTTGTTATTATTCTATTTTAAAGAAAATTTTAAATTTAACCATATTTCTCTGATATTAAAATTTAAAATATACCAAATACAGTACAATCTCCCAAATCCGGAATCGTTCAGGACATGGCAATTCTGGATTTGAGAGGTTTTTAAATAACACTACAGAATTTTAGGAAAAAAATAAATGCACTTAAAAAAACATTTAAAATGGTTTAATTATTAAATAAACCTGAACACAAAACATAAAATTACATTGTAATTTAAACATTTCAGTCAATAATGCCTGTTGCTTTAGTTTTGGCTTATTAGAAATTATTTTTTCTCAAATCCTATATACTGCCATAATTTCATGTTCCGAGATAAAATTCCGCTGTTCTAAGCCTAATATTGTTTAATCTAATGATTTTATCAAATCTTCTGTTGAAATTCTTTCATTTCCAGGGCATTCTGAATCACTTTCACGATCGCTGTCATTATAACCTTTGTTATTTACCACATTATCAAAAATTTCAGAATTGCTCAGAGAACCGACAATCGGCACATTTTTGTCTATGTCTAAAACTTCTTGTATGTCCGATTTATCCAAGTTAATGTTGCCTTTATTTGCACATTCTAATAATTCTGCTGTTTCAGCTTCTTTCCCAGACACTTGAAAGCCTTCAAAATCGCTGCTGTCACTTCCTTGAAAGAAAAGGGGGGTTTTAACCAATCATTTTGGTAGCGATATCTATCGGTAAAATGGAAAAGTAAAATTGGCCATTTATTAAAACGTTCCAGATTTGAGACGTCCGGATTTAGGAGGTTGCACTGTATAATATTCTACTCTATAAATGGTTTCTTAATTATCAATTTCTACTAAATTTTGGAAAATCATTAAATCATGGAACACTTAAGATAATTCCTTTTCCTCACCAAATTTTACTGGCAAAACCTCTAAATTTGTATAACCTCATATCAGTTTAGACTGTATTACTATTCTGTTGACACCTCAAAAAGAATGATCAAATGTAAGGAGATTCTGCATGTATGTATGTGTACCAAAGTTGTTTTAAATAATCAATATAGAATATGTAACTAATACATAGTCTTTCACTGTAAGAATCTACAATTCAACTTAAGATGACTGTTCATGAATTTCATAAAATATCAGGGGTAAGAATCTTGTATTTTTTTATTATTATTGCAATATTTTTTAATATGACTTCTTTCTTTTAGGGAAAACTCCCTTTATCTGGCATAATTGTTAGGCAGTTAGATAGTGCAGAAGGTCATCCATATGCTTTTGAAATATTTGGTAAGTTATTTATATGTTGTACGTGTTTAAGTATCTTTATGATAAGTTAGTTATTTCTATTGTTAATATGTTTAATTTTTTAGGCAACATGATACAGCGCTTTATTGTGATTTGTGCTTCATCTGAGATTCTAAATCAGTGGTTGAATTTCCTTCAGAGTTACAATGTTAGGAGTTTAAGTCCTACATCTAATTCTTCCTCAAGAACCACCTCTTTAAATCGCATTAGTCCTTCTCATTTATCACAACTAAGAACATCTCATTCCCCAACAAACTTGATACATCCTAACGTAAGTAGAATTTATCAGATATAAACAATGCTTGATGTTTACATTTTGTTTTTATTTAACCTTTCAGCGGGTGTGCCCATGTACAGAGTGCAGCATTTTCGTAATTTTGAATGGTTTGTTTTTACATGTAAGGTTTGAATGTTCTAAGCAGTTTCTATTTATAGCTACACCCTTTCTAATGCAAGTCTGATTTTCTAACCCTTGTATTCCTTTCCCTTCATTGGTAGTTGTGATTTAACCATGGTAAATCAGGGATTATATTGGATTACAATATGACAAAAACAGGAGTTGATGTACTCAATCAAATGTGCAGCTATTACACAGTATCCCGCATATCACGAAGATGGACAGTCTCATTGTTTTTAAGGTTTTTGGACATAATAGGAATCCATTCACAAGTTGTCCTTAGATCCAATAAACCGGACAGTTTTGAAACAAGGCGATTGTATCTGCATTCTTTGACCTTTAATTATAAATATATCTGAATATTATCAACATTTTATATCTTGTCATAAAATGCATAATTATTATTTTCAATTTGAAAAAAAAAGTTTATTACCAAAGGAGTAATCAAGGTTGAAAGAGATGTTGCACTTTGTGCCACGCACGCCTGCTGGTGTTCCAAAAATTGGCACGCCCGTCAAAGGGTTAATGTGATGATATGTTTATAACTGTTCATGATTTTATAAATAGACATCCCCTTGATTGAAAATGAGCTTGGAAAATGTCAGTGTTAAGCCGGCCACTCACGTAGACTTCCGTCATCTGTGATGACGGGCTTTTGGTATCTGAGGCACCAAAAGTCTCCGTCAGTGGGGTGTCTTGGTGAGACGTCAGATGATAAAAATGTTGTGTCTGGAATTTCAGTCCAGACCGAATTCCTGGCACCAGAAGTCTCCGTCAGTGGGGTACTGTATGCTAGATACCAGGCGCCTGAAGGTTAGCCAGCAGTTTACCGCATGTTTTCGAACATAATGGAGGCTGAAAAATTATTCTTTAATCCCGAATTTTTAATATCGTTCATTGAACTGTATAGAAAATTACCGTGCCTATGGAAGGTTAAATCAGAAGATTATTCCAATAATATTTTACGGCAAGAGGCATGGGAAGATTTAGCGAAGTTTTCCCAAAAAATCAATCCAAGTGCGGATATATCTTGGGTTAAAAAAAAAGGTGCACTCCATGAGGGGATCATTCCGCAAAGAAATGAAAAAAATTGCAGCGTCTTCCAAGAGCGGGGCAGGTACGGAGGAGTTATATAAACCCAAGTTGTGGTACTATGAACACCTACTATTTACGAGAAGCGAGGAAACTATAAGGCAATCTTCAAGTAACGTTGAAGACATGAATGAAGATTTGATAGACGATTCTTCTTCTGTTCCCGTAGAATGTGCAATGCCAGGAGAAAACCCAACTAATGTCACAGAAAACGTAATATTTCCAATAATTATTTTTAATACAGTTTTTTATCATGGTTAGTCAGGCACTTTTATGAATAAACAATTTTTCAAATAAATAAGTAAATAAACAAAATTAAACTTATTACAAAATGTCATTTATTTCAAATTTTTTTAAATATTTAATTTTTTTGTAATTTTTGTAATATTATTTGTTTAAAAGTGGGGAGACCACCTTTGCTCTCACAAAAATGCACTGATTTTACTACCAAGCTTAATGTGTTGTCAAACAGTTAATTTGTAATTAATTTAAACCAATTTTTTAGAGTGAAATGTACAAAGCTTTATCTAATAGAAAACAAAAGCAGAATTATTGGGAGATTATTAGAAATTATTTTATATAAAACAAAAGTTAATGTTTTATGAATAATGAATACACTGCGTGCAGATTTTTTTTTAAATATGAGATATATATATTAAATTATTTGTATGTATTCTATCCGTAGGTAATATTTTAATCTACACCTAAAATAACTACCCTATTTCACATAAATATATTTTTAAAACATTCACATAAATATATATTTATAATAAGTATTTTAAATACATATTATTCACATAAATATATATTTAAAAGCATCGTAATGTACAAGAAATATCATAAAATGTTTTTTTTAAAAAATGCTGCAAAATTTAATATTATGTACTTACGTAAATTTAGGTGGAAATTATATAAACATACTAGATATCTTGTATACAAAATTTTAGCAATTTGTGACCATTAGTTTTGAAGAAATAGTGCGCACAAGTTTGAAAAATAAGTTTTCAGAAAAAGCCATTTAAAGTTTAATTTTCTAAAAATCTATTAGCTTTATACATTTGGCCATAAAATCGGTTCTAATTGTAGTATCGACTTCATTTTTTTTTTAAGATTTCTTACATTCCATTCTTTAAAATTAAATATAAATAACAATTTAGATATATAATTGAATAATGAAGAGGGTAGTATGGATTTGGAGAGCCACGTGGAATAAATAACTGATGCAATACGACAATTATTATTATTGAGTAAACATCTTTATTTTTTAGTTTATTGAATGTATTAATTAAAAAAAAGAAAAAGTAAAGAAAATGGTATAATTTTATAAAATTGTATTAAATCATGAAGTTTTGCCAACTCACTGTGCCGATATTATTAAAATAACATCGAACTGAGCTAAATCGGGCATCACGAATGGGCGAAGGCAGGTGGACGAGACGGAAAATATCCGGCGCCTCAGACACAGAGAGTCCCCGTGAGTGGCTGATGCCAGGTATCCGAGGCGCGAGAATTCCCGCCGTCCCAGATGACGGAAGTCTACGTGAGTGGCCGGCTTTAGTGAAATTCAAGAAAGTTTTTGTTTGTTGTTTAATTCAAATAGATAAACTTATCTAATAACACATAGTTTCCAAAACAATTTTATTCTGATACTGCACTTATGCTTCCTGCATGAAGGGGTAACATTCCAAAATAGCTGCCATGTTTACTCTAGAAAACATGAAAGTAATGGAACATTGCAGTAGATCCTCAAAAGGAATGGAATTATTATATTTGCAAATAAAATTATTTCTTAAGTTATTAACTCAGGAGTGCCAAAAAAAAAGGTGTTGGTCAAAATAATTTTGTTTTTTGTTTATGAAGATATTCACATTTTATTGCACTAGCAGAGCAAGAGTGGTATGTCTCAGAATGTCATAACAAAAAGTCTTAAGTTATTATCTCATAATGTATGCCAGTCATAAAAATCTTGAAAAAAATCATGAAATATGAAAATAAGTTGTGAAATTAACCATTGGTCACAAAAAAAGATAGTAACACTTGTGAAAGAATTGATTTTTCTCTGAATGAGATATAAATTATCATTTCGTGTCTTTTTGCTGCTGCTATTATTTTCATTTAACACTTTCCATGCTATCTGAACTTTACAATTGAAACAAACTCTGTTGTACAAGTAAAATTGTACTGTAATTCTGAATACAAAATTTTTAATACATTTATAGGATATGTAATACTGAAGACATAGTATATCTGATAGGTTCATAACTGCTGTTCACTAAGCTTGAGTTGCATATTATTATATCATTCCATTCCCTAATAATATTACAGTGGTATTAAAAATTATGGAACTAATTACATCTGTATGTTGAGAAATTTTGATCAAATTTCCTTTTATTGCATAATTAGGTTGTCTACTGGTCATGATAGTCATAAATTCATCCAAAAAAATTAGTTCTGAAAATATGAAACTTAACTGAGTTGCCCCTGAAAAAAATGCTAGAATTTTCCTTTATGAAATTTTAATACCTCTGTATGTTTGCTTTTTGTTTTTCCCCCACTTATATTCTAGGGGGCTATTTTAAGATTTTTGGGTAATTTTTGTGATTTTTTATCCTTTTGCCCCCTGTAAGTGGACGATTATTTATCCATTTACATAACTATTTAAGTTTTTAAGTATGCCAGTAATCAAAAGAACTCCTTAATTAAAAGAAATGACTTTTCAAAGTTTAGTGAAAGAAACAAATAATGATTTGTACTATAGTTTTTAAAATAAATTTATAAGGAAATCTTACCTGCTTAAAATGATCAGTATAAAAATTATTCTGCTTTTTAGCCACTTGTATAAGCATCTGTTTAAATAAGTAAAAGTCTATTGGTACTTTTTTTTTCTGGCTGGAAATTACTGAAAAAATTATCAGATAAAATATATTAGTTTCATTAAAAAATGTATCCAAAATGTTCTTGTTGATATTTTACTGGTCATTTAATGCTTAAGATGTATCAAAATTTAAATATTTTTGCATAATTTTTTCTAATTATTGTATAGATATAAGGTTTTACAACCTGAAGCTGAAATTTGATAGTTATATAATACTCTTTATTTTTGTTTTAAAAAATTTTATTTTACCTTGGAAATATCATTAAAGGCTTTTTTATAATTATCTCATGAAATTTTTAGAGTCCTCTGAATGTCATTAAATTGACTTTCGGAAATTCAGTAAACACCTTTGGTATTGGATTATAATTAGTTTGATAAAATTCTTGCAATCTCATATTCTAGTCTCCCTCAAGTATGTCACAAGAAGATAAATCAACAAATCAGAATCGCATCGCAGTAGCAGCTAGACAAGTCACTAAAAAAGTATGGCCCAACTGGAATTTGAGGCCACACCCACCTTTAAGAGCTAATCTCTCATCACAGAGTGAAGTGAAACTTAGAAGAAGCAATAGTTGCAAAAAAGAAAGAGGTAGCCTTTCTTTTTCTTTATTTATTTACCTTGCCATTTTATTGTTGCTTTTAGCTTAAATTAATTCTGGTTTGTTTAGTTTTTTGCTTGATTACCTCATATTTTTGAGGAATCAAAACCTATTCCATTCTTAACCTGGCAAAGCCTGAATTAATTTTTTTTCTCAAATTTACTTTTACTCTTTAATATATGTTTATTGCCTTCCTTAGGATAATATAAAATGTTTTATTTTTTAATTAAATTATTTTAGTCAGAAACTGCTGGTACCATATGGTATCGCTAGGCTCTTACACTATCAAATCACCTTTTTTTCAAAATTCTTTTTTTTTTTTAGAAACAAAAGCAATTTTTATGAAGAACAGATTACATTTTAATTCCCACATAAAATTTTAATTGCATATTCAAATAAAGTTACATTTTTGTATGAAAAGTAATGAAACAGCCAATGAATAAGAATTCCTTTGAATTCCATTGAATAAGAATTCCAATGAAAACTTTTATTTCTTCAGGTGTCACTTGAGGATCAGCTTTATTTGTAAATAAAGCATACTTTGTTATTTCTGATGTTAAAAGTGAGATTGTATCATCATCATCAAAAGACATTTCAAACATTTCAAGTGGTGATTTTCAACGAAAGTCTGAATAATCTGCTTGTGGGAAAAATGAATTAAAATCTTTTATATTTTTATTAACCCATATTCTTTTCTTTGAAGAATTTGATCTTTTATTCTTCCGTTGTTTCTTTGCACTTGGTGGCCCATCAGTTATTGTCTTGGAAGTGTCTAATTCTTCTTCGGAATCTGAAATTTCAATATCGCCACAATTTTTTTGTAGTTTCATTCTTATTTCGGCATTTGCCCGAAACTGGTTACCAGACAAATTGTCTGTAAGACCTACTTCATCTTCCTCTGCAGAATCTTCGTCAGTAATTTCAGCAGCATTGGGGGGCTCAATATAAATTTCTTCAATATCATGAGAATCTACTTCATCAAACAGTTGAAGTGCCTCTTCAAGTGTTAAATGTCTAGTAAAAAAAAATTATATGTATGAAATGCCCCTCAAATTAGCTTGTAAGTTTGACTACAACAAGCTTTCACTGATATAATAATACTCAGGAAAAAAATATATATATATATATATATATATATATATATATATAACGTAATAATAATAATAATAATAATAATGACTATTATTATTATATTATTGTTATTATTATATAATAAAAAAAATAAAAATATGTCAATTAATTTTAAAAATGTAAAAAACAAATATACCTGTTACTTCAAAAGAAAGAAAAAATTTATTTAATTTTTAAGTCACAGAAACATGAGTAAAAGGAATAAATACACAGTTTCTACATAACTTATGAAAAGCTTACATGAAAGCCTAGCGGTACCATACGGTACCGCCAAATTTGAGAAAAAGAATTTTCGTATATAATAAGACAGATTTTTTTTTTAAATGTGGCCTACCAAAAGAGCATACAAATATAAATAAAAATACGCATATCATCAACTCATTTAAAAATTTTAAATATCTAAAAAATGTACATATTTTTGACGTCAAGCCATTTTTTCGCTTGTTTTCAAGACGCTAAACTTTCTTGAGACTAATAGCATAGACATGTGCTTAACTACTTCATCTGACTGTTATAATTTCTTCTTTAGACTGTCTAGTAGTGCCTTCTATTAACTAAAAATCAGAACGTTAAGTTTTTCCCAAAAAGAAGAGGTATTTTTGAAGTAGTGATTGCTGGTACCAAACAGTACTGCTAGGACTTCCCGGGTTAATGGAATCAAAACCTATTCCATTCTTAATGAAAGCAACAGTTTGTTCTGTATATTCTTAAGAATAATAAATATTAATCTAGACCATAATAAAATATTCTACTTTATAGTTTTTTATTAACAGAAAAAACTTTTCTTCTGTTTTTCTTATTGTCTGTAATAATTTTGGATATTTTTTTTCTTTTTTCGAAAGATAAAGAGTTTGGAGATTCTCCTGTTCGCCATGTTGTAGAAGCTTATGGATCACATGATCGCTCCCGAAATACAGTACCTTCAGGTAATTTATAAAAACTACTATTAGTATTATTTAAGCTTCTCAGTTTCTAGAATGTTCTAAGTATATATATTGTTAGGAAACATCTTGTGTAAATTTCTTACTTTGTTATTTAAGGTATAATTGGATGGTAATTTCATATGAAGGGTATCCCAAGGGGTCTATAACTTCAGTAGTTAAACACCTCATTTCTTCTTCAGTATTTTAAATCTGATAACACTTAAATGTCATGAATTATATTTTCTTTAACAAATTTATAGAAAAAACATAAATGATAACCATATTATTAGTATTAAAATATGCATATAAATGATTAAAATTTTGATGGAAGAACTACGTTCTTGAATTTTACTTACAGTACAATAGGCCAGGCAACATAGGACAAAAAAGGGGGTGTATACAAAATAATTCTCGGAAATCTGGAAACAGTTTTAATCTCTTCATTTGCATGTTAAAAGAGTTTATTGAAGTTTGCACCAATTTTCTGCTTGTGCTCTATGAGGGGTGTCCCAAAAACCTCGAAATTTTCGGACTTTTTACATTTTTTCACTAATATCTCCTAAACGATGCACTTCTAGAAAAATGTTACCAGTTTATAAATTCAAGTACACAAAATTCTGCATCGAATGAGCACCATATATTGAAATTACGTGAAGTTGTTAGGAAGATATACAAGTTCAAAAAACGACAATTTTTTCTCATTTTTGAAAAAAATCGTGTTTTGGATTTTTAAACCTTATTTTCGCAATGTAAAATGTATAATATGAAACAAATAATACATTTGGATATCATAAAGTATCAAATCTTGTGCCCGACCGTATATGCGAACACTGGTACAACAATTTTCAACAAAACATCGTCTACTTTTTCATTCCTGCTGGTGAACCAAAAACCAACATCCCCCAAGGGACAGAATGAGTGTTGCCCAAAAGACAGGTGCATTCTTTGCCATTATCCGTGAGGACATTCGTTCAAGAATATACAGCTTTACCTCCTATCCTGCACCCAACAATTTTTTAGATAGTATTGAAGAGGACATACCAGAATCACTTGGGTTGTTCCTAAAATCAACCATTGCCCCTAATAAGTGCCGAGATGATGATAAAGTCAAAACCAAAATTACATCTATCGCCCACACAATTATTGGTGCTACATGACCAAAATCCTTTCGATCAGCCTTACATGTTGGCCTAGGGGTGCTGATTCACCAGAAATATGGCTCAAGGGATCTATTGGAAATTGCTTCAGCGACTGGATTTTGTTGCACATATAATGAAGTGTGACATTACGAAATTTCATGCTTGAAACAACCTGTTGACCATGTTCTACCACCGAAATCGCTCACACAGTTTGTCTTTGACAATGCTGATGTAAACATTGACACTCTAGATGGGACCAATACATTCCACGCAATGGGAGGCATCCAGTCCACTACACCTGAGCCTTTGAAATCCAAAGGGATCACCATAGAAAGAGTACAAAAGATCCCTGGTTCAGGAACTTTGGGAGAATTTGGGACAATAGCAGTCGTTGCTTTTCAAAAAGTAGCCAGTGCAGGCCTCTGTAATATTCACATACTCAACCTTGACAAACAATTGCCTAGTTTCAAAATAAAGCTTTTGGCCACTGATTTTATGTGGGCATACGGCAAATATCAAGAACGTATGAACAGTATGGACGTATGTTCCAGGTTGGAATGGATTTATGGAGAAGGTGACTAAGGATCGAACTTATTCAAAATCAGGCATATTGTGCCTACTGTTCATCAATGCCCCGCCATCCAACTATGATACGATTTACTCAGCACTGCTTTATGCTGCAAATAAATGCAAATCACTTGAACAGGACAACTGTTTCGTAACTTTTGATCAACCCCTTTATATAAAGGCACGAGATATTGTAGCTTCATCTGGTCCTGATTCAGAAATCAGTTCAGTAATCGTCAGGCTAGGCGATTTCCATCTACTCATGTCATTTATGGGGGCTATCGGTTTCATAATGGATGGCAGTGGGTTACAGGAATTGTTTAGCGAGGTTTACGCAACTTCATCAACCAACAAGATGATGATAGGACATGCCTACTCCAGAGCTCTTTGGGCGCATATTTTGGCTCACCTTGCAATAAGCATTGTTGTCTTGTGCATGCTGAATATAGCAGAGGAAGAACAGTTAGCTTTTTTCAAGCATATGAGTGACAGTGTTTCTGCCAATATTAATGCCCCTGAAGTAAAAAATATCCTTGAAAAATTTTCAAACAAACTTGAGGTGTTGGTGTCTAGAGGAGCAACAGCTAGGCTATGGGTCCAATATTTCAAAATGGTAACGATAATCAAGAAATTTGTGCAAGCTGAAAGATCCGGTGATTGGTGCCTGCATCTTCAAAGCATAAGACAAATGCTACCCTACTTTCACGCCAGTGGGCAATTTTTATACGCAAAATCATGCCATTTATACCTTTAGGATATGTTGGAACTAGGTTCCCGTCTGACTCCAAGGATCATGAAATGTTTGTGACAAATGACTTTTTCACTTTCAGAAGATCTAATAAATTCTGGTCAAGGCTGTGGTCCGATATGACCATTGAAAAAAGCTTGATGAGAGCTATGAAAAGCGCTGAACTTTTGACTCACGGAAGAAGAATAACGGACAGCACATTGGCTAAATGGGTTGCAACTATGCCTACAGTTATGGAGCTATCCCAGCATGTGGAGAGCTTCTGTGGTGTTTCATTCTCCCCTACTGAACAACATGTAGATGCAAGGTTATCCAGAATAACTAGAGATAATAGTGACTGCAATAAATTTGTAGATTGGTTCCTTTGCCACAATCCCTTTCCAGTTGGGGAGTATGTAATGTCACTGTCTACCGGAGTTGTGGGGGATGAAAACATAAATTGCCATCTGTCCGACCAAATCGGAAATTCCAGTCTCAAAAGCATTATCGGAAGCAATTTTGGTCATGTACAGTTCTCCAGGAAAAAAAGAGTGTTACCAATGCGAGGCTTCACCAGCAGTGTGAAGTTGCATGACGAAGTAGTGTCAATAGACCCATACACCATTTTCAGGAGATTTGCATTTCATAAAAAAACAGAATCCGAACTCAGAAATTACTTTACATATGAAATGGCACCTTGCCCACCATCTTTATTTGATGAACAAGGAATGATGAGAAAATCACGTAAATCTGTTTACTATGATTTGTTTGAACCGGTGGACACTCCGTAAAACATCGGAAGTGCTCTCTATGTGATTGACGGCAGGTTTCTACTTCACCGAGTACCATGGGAGTTGAGAGAAAAGTTCTCTTCGGTTCTCAACAAATATGTGGAGTATGTAAAAAAATACTTTGGGGCGCGATCTGTCATAGTATTTGATGGCTATCCAGAAGACCCTACACAGAAGAGAACAAAGTCTGCAGAACGCCTTAGGAGGAACAAGTATATTGCAGCAAATGTTGAATTCGATGATACAATGTTACTAACAATGTCAAAAGAAAAATTTCTCTCAAATGAAGGGAACAAAAAACGACTCATCTCAATGCTAAATAAAAAATTTGTTGATGAAAACATCGCTGTCGAACAGGCTGCAGAGGATGCCGACACAACCATTGTCAGAATGGCTATAGAAAATTCTACACTCTCTGAATGTGTGATTTTGGTAGGAGAAGACATAGATCTTCTAGTAATTCTTACTGCATTTGCTCCTAATAGCAATCGGTTGTTTTTGATGAAGCCTGGAAAAGGAAAGTCCGAGACCGTCTTCTGTTCCCCGACACACTTCAAAATGTCAAACAATGTTAAAGAAAATATATTATTTCTTCATGATTTCAGCAGATGCGATTCAACATCTGCCATTTTCAGACAGGGGAAGATGAAGTTAGCAAAGCTTCTCGACAAAAATGCAGAGGTACAAAGGACTGTGGAGATATTTAAAAACCGTGACGCGACTGCAGAGGAAGTCGGTGCTGCCGGCAAAAAAAGTAATTGCTGCTTTGTATGCTGGATCGTTTCTTCAATCTTCTCCTCTGAATGAAACACGCTTTAAACTGTTCACCAAATCCTTAGTACAGAATACTTTCAACTTGGCTACTCTTCCTCCAACTGAAAAAGCTGCTTGACTGCACGCAATGAGGGCTTTCCTACAAATTAATTTGTGGAATGGTCATTTGATAGACCCAGTTCAGTGGGGATGGAAGGTTACTAAGCATGGGCTACTCGCACTACCATCAACAGCCGAACAAGCCCCGCAGGAACTGATTATACTGCCTGCAAGTGGTCGAAAGGGTGCTGAAATACTTGTGGTTGCAAGAAGGAAGGGATGAAATGTTCCCCGATATGCTATAATTACAGAGGAGCATCCTGCACCAATACACCAGATGAAATTGATGATGAATCAAACGTGAATGACAGCGAGGATATGCTACCTAACAATGATGACGAATTCAAAGACATTATGGATGACGTGGACCTTCAATCGGACCTATTGCTCCCGTCAGCTTCTACTTCCAAACGCAGCAAATTCAATTAACCTTGTATTTTTATTATTTTTAATTTTTATTTTGTCAATCACCTACACATAAAAACTTACAAATTCTTTGTACTTGAAGTCAATTTTTTACGTTTTAATTACATAAATATTTGCATCATAATGTGCGTTTTTCATTTTAAATCCTTAGATTCAACAAAACTAGTTCTTGGTTCACCAGCAGGAATAAAAAGGAAAAGACGCTTTGTTAAAAATTGTTGTACCTGTGTTCATATATACGGTCAGCACAAGATTTGTATGATATCCAAATGTATTATTTATTTCATATAATACATTTTACATTGCGAAAATAAGGTTTAAAAATCCAAAACATGATTTTTTTGAAAAATGAGAAAAAATTGTCGTTCTTTGAACTTGCATATCTTCCTAACAACTTCACATAATTTCAATGTATGGTGCTCATTCGACGCAGAATTTTGTGTACTTCAATTTATAAACTGGTAACATTTTCCTAGAAATGCATTGTTTAGGAGTTATTAGTGAAAAACTGTAAAAAGTCCAAAAATTTCAAGGTTTTTGGGACACCCCTCATAGAGCACAAGCAGAAAAATGGTGCAAACTTCAATAAACTCTTTTTACATGCAAATGAAGAGATTAAAACCGTTTCCAGCTTTCCGAGAATTATTTAGTCTACAAACCCTATGTTGCCTGGCCTACAATTTAATTTATACTTTAAGGAAACAGGAATTACAAAATGTTGTAAACTTTTTGTATTCTAAGGTATATAATAAAGCCTTTGGATCATTAAGTGTTACAATTAAAAGTCATTAAACTATATATTAATTCATAAAACTATAGATTCATAATAATGCGAAATACAGTTATTAAAGGAATAGAGTGTATTGAAACATATAATGCTTGATACAAAATAGTTTTAAATAAATTTTAGATACCAAAAACTACTAGGCCAAACCCTTATATTTTTACAATTTTTAAAAAAATAATTTTTGAGCTTAAATATCTTAATTTTTTACCTTCAAAAGAAAAGGGTCATATGTGGTCTGATCAAGAATATGTTGAGGATGATTCTGGACCTTATTCATTGACTTTCCATATAAACATTTAGTTTTCTTAGCTCTGTGAGCATGTGCTTTACCTCTCAAGAGAATCAGTCTCTATCTTTTAGGGGGATACTTCTCTCACCTCTTGTTCATATAACTGCAGTTATGCTATGAGGTATATTTTCTGTGCCAGTCTGTAGTGACTCTTTATCTATCCTCTAGTACAATTGATGCCACGGTAAGTGAAAACAGTTGCAATCATTCTTTTGCCATCACTTCTTGCTTAATATACATAGTGGGGTGTTCTTTATTTGAGAAAGTTTATACCAGATTGAACCCTTTGTTTTAGTTTCATACTGGTAAAACCATATGTCATAATCAGCTATGACATAATCTCTGTGCCATCATCAATTTATTGTATGTGCGAAATAGCACCAATGAATTCAGTTTTTCTTTTGTTCTGTCTACTGAACGAATTAGCACATGCCTTTGTGAAAGGTGTTACCTGAATAATCAAATCAACACTCCCTAAAATGTTTCATGAGCTTAGCAGTTTTTTTTTTTTGTTTTGTTTTTTTTTCCCCCATAGAAATCAGAAATGAAAATGATCAGCCTTTTACTTAGAGTGTTATATACATGAGACCTTTTTGCATGTTTATATTTGAGGTTCTATGAAAAGGTGTAACACATAAAAAGGCGACATGAGGAAAATTGAAGGAAAATAATTCTGCTATTGAATAAACCTTTTTTAAGTCTCAATAATTCATTGTGTGGCATCATTGTCTGTTGAGCTCCATAGCAAATGTTAGAAAGAGTATGTATGACCTTAATCAGTTTGTACACTTGTTCAGAAAAGTGGGGTGAACCAATAATGTGTTGGCATTTTGTGGTAACTTGTTAAGGTATTGATGCTACAGCTCAAAAACTTAACAATTTGGAGAATTGAGATATGATTATCTTATAACTTTAAGAACAACTTACATATCAATTTTAGTGTATATTTATTGGTAGTTTCACTTGGCAGTGGGGAACTTTTTAATAATTTTAGATAGTTGTTTCTCACACAAAACTCTTGAATAAATTTAAGATCAACCTACCCTAACTTACCTTATTGTGTACATAGTTTATATATTTTTTACTTAATAGTTGTCCAGACTTTCAGATTTATATCTATACTAGCTGAATGCCTGTGCTTCACTACGGAGTACATTCAAATAAAATACAACGGTCAATGTATGCAATTAATGTCCCCAAAAAAGTCAAAAAAATATATTTATATAAAAAAAATCGTAACGGATATTTTTATAGATAAAATAATGTAGAAGAAAATATTCAAATTAAATCTAATAGAACATACTAACGAATATAGTACAGTTTGAGGAACATTTCTTTTACTGTATTTTAATATTTTTTTGGATAATGTCCAATCGTCTGCCGCATTATAAAGAAAAGAAAATAATTTTTTTGTCAATTTATTCCATTGTTATGCACATGATGCAAAATTAGTTTAAAGTATTACAAAAAGAAAAGAAACCACATGATCAGCATTTAATAAATTAAATTCTAAAAATTAATCTTTAAAATCACCAAAAATCAGAAAATGGAGGTAAAGATTTGAAAAAGATTTCATTTTAAAGGAATTTTTATTATCTTTCTCGTGATATAAATTTTATAGCCTTCATATTATTATTTTAAATGCAAACTTAAAAGGATGTTACAAAAACAGCTTAAAAATTTAATTTTAAAAAATCTAAGAAGAATTTTCAAAAATCTTTCCTAGTGCAGCCGTACACTAAGAATCGCCATGAAAAATTTCAACCCTTTAGGTCCAGCTGTTTGGTCTGTGAGTTATTTGTCAGTCAGTCAGTTATGGAACTGTTTTATATATATAGATAACAGCTGAATAGTAATATTTCTCCTTGTTGAACATTATTTCTTATTGAATCTTGGTTATAAATATAGTTTGAAATCTATAATTATTTGTTTTGGGAATCTTTATAGTAGATTTTGAAACTGTGCTAAATTTTACTCTTTATTTTTTTTTCTCTTTATGTAGCAACTGCTAGTGCTCCTCCTCGTCTAAATTTTGAAGAGGATAAAATATTCATTGAAGATATAGATGGTGATGGTAAAGAGATAAAAGAAAAGTAAATTTTACCTTATCATCTTTTCGTTATTAGATGGTATATTGTTTTGTTGCATTTTTGGGTGTTTATACAGGAAGTCTCTTTCTTTTCTTCAGTATAATAAAATTTTATAAGATTATGTAGCTAAAAATCTGCTCAAAGAAATGTCAATTTTTAATATTTTAATGCTGCATTTGTTGCATTCATTGAACTGAGAGCTATGATAAAACTTGAAGTGAAGACGTATCTAAATAAAGGTACTCACTAATGTTTAATCTAAAGCATAACTTTGATGATGCAGAGAACAAAAATAGATAATTCGAAAAGATTACGGCGACCATGGCTCTCACCTGTACACCCTGACAGACTGATGTCTGGATGGTACTTAGCAAAACTTGTATACGCAGCCGAGGGTTGATTTCCCAAGTTCGGAGCAGTCTATTGTTATAGGCCTGGGCACCGGACAAACAGTACAGATCTGCCAACCAATTCAGACAACCCTGAGCCCCTAAGTCAAGAATAAAATTAATCACAGTTTATCACTATCTTAATTTAGTAACAGCAGGGGTTTTTTTTTATTTTATTTATTTATTTTTTAATTGCAGCAAATCTTATGGAATTGCTAATTATTTATTATGTGTGTTTCAATAATACCTTGCGAGTTAAATGAGAATGACTGAGGCCTAGGAACTGATTAAATCCAGTATGTGTTTAACAACTAATTTTAATTTCTCGCACCTTCAAAACTAGTTGCTCTCTGTTGTCCTATTTTCAGAAAAAGAACTGATAGTGTAGAATCCTTTATTCAAATTATATTAATTTTATTGTTTGTTCTCTAAAATTAGATAAATTTCAATTACTTCTTACTTGGATAAATAGGTTTGTTTTATCAGGGTAATGAACCAGGGTGAATTTTCTGTATATTAGATACATATTCTGTTCTTAAAAATATTTTAATAAGATTAAACTGTTGATAAAATTATTTTAATAAGATTTTTCTTTCTCATTTGTTACAATCAGTGTATATTAAGTTTAAACTCAAAATGATTTAATCATACATGCACATGGCCTTTTATTGGTTGCTGATTTTCAGATTTGTACTTATAAATTGAAAAAATACTGAACATTTCTTATTTCTTTTATGGTAGAACACTTGTTGATACTGTATATATGTTGAAGGATCAGCTACAGGAACTGAAATTGGTGAGTGCCCATTTTGTCTTTTTTTTTTATTTCATAGTCCATAAAAATGCAACTTTTTTTCTTGATGCTGCTATATTTGTGTAGAAGCATCAAGAAGCCTGTTATCTAATATTTGATATGTTGAAAATTATCTCATTTAATTATATAATACATTATTAACAGAAATATAGTATTCTGCGAGAAATTATTTGATAAATAAATCGACATTTGGTCAAACAAAAAATTTTATGAATCTAATTGTTTATTTTTAAAAATAATCATTTTAATTATTTGTTGTTTAAAAATAAAGACCATATATCTAATGATAGTTTGTATAAAGAAATTGCTCCTCATTCTCAGAGGATTGGTGAAATATAAATCAGAAAGGGCTGCATTAAAAATTTATACAGCTTTTAAAATGTATAATCATTGAAACATACTGAAATATAGCTAAAAGAATTCATCTGAAAGGACCCATTAATGTTATTTTTAATTATAGGCATGTATAATAACTGCATTGTTCTGCTTTCATATTGTTTTGCATATTTAATGTAACATAGATTCTATGGTATGATTTCTTGGTAATTCCATATTCTAAATATCTGAATAATTACAACTAGGTTAATTAATGTTAAAATTATGGTCTGGTAAGTAGTAATTAGTATGTACTTGAAATATGAAATTATTTCATTTAAGACTGCTACTTGCTCACAAATAATATTTTTGCAATGTAACAACTCAGATTGCATAAAAAAAACTAGATTTATTTTATTAAAAATTCAATAAGTATCCTCCTTCCCCCCCCCCCACTCTAAATATTGCTTCAAAGGGAGAAATAATTATGGCATAAGTTGCTCTACAAACAGCTTTTGTTTTTTGCATCAGAGAATGAAAGTAATAAGCTCACCTACCAAAATTTTAATCAAGAATTTTTAAGTACTAAACAAATATTTATGATTTTTTATAAAATAAAAGTTTAAACTATAAAAAAAAAATTTCATATTAGCATGGTCCACTTAAAGTAAATTATATTTAATGGATATATTTTAATATTTCTCATAGAGTATCTGATAGAGATGATTTAATGATGGTTTCAATGCATTCAAATCTTGTACTTATCCTTTTTTGTATCTTTTCTTATAAAACACTGTCATTTAATTTTTAATCCTTGCAACAGTGGAAGAGGAAGAAATAAAACAATTCCAAAAAAGCTTTGAAACAAGATTTTTAATTCTAACAAACAATATTTTCACGTGAACAGAAAAAAAGCATTGAACTAGCCCTAAATTTGTAAACTCAACAAAACTGAAAACATCTAACTTGGTTACCCCACAATAACAAACTTCATTGGGAATGAACTTCACAAGTCACTGAACTTCACTCTTTCACTGCTCATATGGCTGAAAATCATTCTACAGTCACTTTTTGCTATTCCATCCTAGGGATAAATCTCGCCCACTGGCCCAAATGTGTCATTCTTTCTGGTTGCAAAGGTTTTTGAGCTGGAACCTCAACCAAAGGCAGCAGAGCAGATGGTGAAGGAGGTACTGATAGAGCAGAGGTTTACAGTTTTGTTCTCCTGATCTTCACATCTCCTGTTCTTTCACTGTTGTTCATGGGTGACAAAAGCAGATCACGCCATTGTTAATATCCTGTCAGTCAGTATTGACAGTGGCATCTTTAAAACAGGATCTTGTAAACATTGTCTCACCAGCTTAACACTTCATGTGGGCCCTCTTATCGGTGCTACAGTTTACCTTTAACTGCTTTTCTATATATATAAAACAGTTCCATAATTGACTGACAGATAACGCACAGACCAAACCGCTGGACCTAAAGGGTTGAAATTTTGCATGGCAATTCTTATTATAGTGTAGGAGTGCTCTAAGAAAGATTTTTGAAAAATTCTTTGTAGATTTTTAAAATTAAATTTGTAAGCTGTTTTTGTAACATTCTTTAAAGTTTGCATGTAAAATAATAATGTAATGGTTATAAAATTTGTATCACGAGAAAGATCATAAAATTTCCTTTAAAATGATATCTTTTTTTTTAATCTTTGCCTCCATTTTCTGATATTTCGTGAATTTTTAAATATTAATTTTTAGAATTTGATTTAGTAAATGCTGATCACATGGTTTCTTTTCTTTTTGTAATGCTTTAAATTAATTTTGCATCACATGCATAACAAAATAAATTGCAAAAAAAAAAATTTTTTTTTTTCTTTCTAATGTTGCAGACGATTAGACATTATCCAAAAAAATATTAAAATACAGTAAAAGAAATGTTCCTCAAACTGTACTATATTAACTGCACTATATTCTTTAGTATGTTCTATTAGATTTAATTTCAACATTTTCTGCTACATTATTTTGTCTATAAAAATATCTGTTACGATTTTTTTTCAGCATTAATTGCATACATTGACTGTTGTATTTATTATAATTTTTTTTCATTAACTGCATACATTGACCATTGCATTTAATTTGAATGTACTCTGTAGAGAATCACAGGTATTCAGCTAGTTTGTTATAGTTTTACCATTTACTAATTTTTCTGTTGATAGTTTTTGAAGATAGATAGTATGAAAATATAATCCATTAGTATAATAAATAATTTCAGTGCAACTACAGTAATGGTTCAAAACATAGAGCTAGATTTTCTGGTTTATCCAAGTAAAGTGTAATGAATATCAAAGATCATTAAGTTTTATTTTGACATGGGTTGGAACCTAATCATTAATAAAACTTGCATACTCAGAGAGCTGTCATTTGAAACAATTAAGTTGACATGGCATTAAATATTTATGGCATGATCCGTTGATATGGGCCTCTATAAATCTGTTGAGTATTTATTAAAATTTATATTTTTAATTTTGTGTTTTACATGTGCTTCTAAATCTTTATATGTGTATGTGTATATCCTGCAGGAAGTGTCATCATTAAAGAAAAGTTTAAATGAAGAAAGGCAAGCTAGAAAACGGCTAGAAATTATTATTCAAAAACATATTCTTCCTGGAGAAGAAAATCATATTTTAACTAGTCTAGATGGTTAAATTAGTAATTAAGTGCATCTCTCCTAAAGCAAGGAAGCTCAGGGATATAGGAAGATATATATTACTGTAGAACCTCCGATGTTTAATGAAATTATACTTTGAGAATATATTTATTTATTGCATTGTGACTCTATATTTGAGAATATATTTCCCTAGTATTTTCAAAAATTGACCTTGTAATGAAAGGTAATTTTTGCTGCTTATATTTTTGTAGTAAAAATTGCCTTTTTGTTGCACAATCATTTTAACTAATATTTTTATTCCTGAAAGAGCTATTTTTAAGAAGAGTAGATGTATTATTGAAAATGTTATATTGTTTATATTTTTGGAAAATATGTAGATTTAGTACCCTGTAATTTAAATGTAGCAGCTATAATATTAGTTTTTGATTTCACAACATGTGATTTTCATTAGAATAATAAATATATATACATTTAAATTTATTGAATAAGTCAAACAATAACCTTAAATAAACTGATATATGAAATCTAAAACCATCCTATACTTATTACCAACATGTATTTTTATTGTGGAATTTAAGAAGTTCTGTGTATTTATTTATCATCCCAAACATAATTATTCTTTAGAAAATTTTATACTCAGTTCCAAAATAATTCAAATTATGAAGAATAACCTAGTTTGGAAAGGCCTTAATTAAAAACATATCTGAAACATTACTTTATTTAATTTTAAAAATTATTTAACCTTTGTTTATGTCATTTAATACTAACTAGTTTTACTAAAAGTTTTACTAAAATATATAGAGTTTTACTATATATATATCCTAAATAGTTCTCGCATATTAAATGCTTGTCACATTAATATCTCTCTTTTTTGTAATACATTGTATATATTTAAATTGTATTTGTGCATATACTTTTCTGTGTTGTGTAAATTTATTTATTCTTTTGGTCAAATCTGGATATTTTGTATAATTGTTTAAAAATGCTGGTGACTTTTGGTGAAGTTTCTAAGATTGTTGAAAACATCTCTTTGTTACATAACTTATACATTATTTATCATGAGGAAATCAAAATTCCATCGTGAAATATGGATTTTGTTAATTCAGTTGCAATAACTGTTCAAAACAAGCTTGTGTGTGTGGCTAATGAAAAATGTTTTATGTTGGTTTGTTCAGTGTTTACATTTATTCCAGTTGAGAATATTTGAAAATATATTTGTTCAAAAGTTGTACTAAGGACTTAATTACCTATGCCAAAGAGGCATCGCTCAGCTTTATGACAGAGGGTTGTTCTATATTGCTCTCGACTAAGAATGATGAATGTTGTGTTTAAAATAACTTAATGGTGAAATCTTGCCATGATAATCTGTTAAACGGCATTATCATTTTATGAGAGAAAAAATGTTGAATCAATTGCTTTTAGAAAACTTGTTTATTATATTTATTTTATTAGCTTTTCATGGCTATCAGTTAAATTTATGTAAGGGGAATTGGGGCAAGTGCAGACCAAAACTTACAAAGTTTGACTTTGTATGGTTGTATAAAATTGGTTTTAGCAACTAGAAATATGAAAGTTGTTTGCACATAAAACACAAAAACCGTCTCATTCAAGAGATGCATTTAAAAGCTTTTGATTCAGCAGTTTCCAATTTTCGGAACTGAAAATACTTGTATGATCCAAGGTATGCACTTTCCCTACAAAAATGGGTGTGCATCTGGCCTTTATTTATTGCTTGTTTTTCTCTACAATGATGTTGAGATAAGTGCAAATAACCTGATTTTTTGGTTTATTTTAATGATAAAAGTAGTAAAGAACAGTCTAATATGTCAGTTTAGAAATCGTGAGAAAGGAAATTTTTTTCATAAAAATTAAAGAAACATATGTAGTTACCACAATATGGAACATCTGCAGGGTAAGTGTAGGACAGGTCTTAACACTTAAAAACTATGAAATAAAAGAAACAGCTGATAATACAATTAAACAACAATATCAAAGATGTTAATTTACCACAAAATCTTCTTGAAACAGCTGCATCTAAGGTAGATGATCACTGATAACAATTCACACACACATCTCATTAGTGCAAGTGAAATAAACATGAGACACTTTGTAACCATTCCTGCATGTTACGCTTAGCAGTAAATTTGCTACGCTTAGCAGTAAATTATTTACTGCTAAGCGTAAGCTATATTGTGTGAAAGAGCGTGTGTTATACTGTACATTCCCACAGATGATAGCATTGCAAGTTAAATATGTTAGAAGTTATGCGAGTGCTATGCACTTGCCCTAACTTACCTTGTATCTTACTTTTCATTTCGTAATTACAAATTCCTAATTCCACTCTTTGCAATTCCGACAACATGGACGGTAAGCACATCATGTCCTGCTCTGTTTTAACTAGGCATTCTCTGCACAGACGTTATTGGGAGGCCCATGATCTATGATAATTTTGTCTTAGTTGCTTTTCTTGTTTATTTATTTTTCATTTTGTTCTCCTTTGCAGTTTTGTATTTTTCCCTTTTTTCTGCAAACTTAAGGACTTAGTCCACAGGTTTCTGCATTAGAAATTTAAAAATATATATATTTGCTAGTGCTTTTATAAGCCCCTGTAAGATTCAAATCCTGCTTACTCCTCTGTCTATTATTATTTCATATCTATTAAGTGCAAAAACTTTTATCTCACGTCAATATCTTTACTGTATATCTTCTCATGTATGTTCAAATGTTTCACAAATATTTAAGAATATGAACAATGTATTTTATCAAAAACTTTAGAAGTAGTTATATAAATTTTGTTATAATATAATCATAATGTTGGATAAATGTCATAAAGGATTACTTAAGGTTCTGAAACTTAACGAAAAATCCAGCTGTTATTACTCATATGCAGACCCATACATAGTGAGACAAGAGTCAGCATAAGAGCTAAAGAAAAAAACTAATTTAGGAGCACACTTAATATCTATCCAGAGTGTCCACAGACTAAGAAAAAAAACATGACAACTGTTAAATAAGAGGAAATTTGGAACTGACAAATCGGGAATTTTGTTGAAAATCTAAGGAATTGTTGTCTTTTACAAGATATAGACTAAGCAACTCCTGAACATTTCCAAAGTTAAGTCGAGAACTGTTTTTAAAATATTGAGGGAAAATAACATTTTTAAATTTAGGACTGAATCCTTATGAAAATTTTTGGACGCAGCCATAATATGTAATTTTGAAGGGCTTAAATCATGGTGTTTATTAAACTAACATTGAATGCAAGCTAACACTTTGGTTTGAGGTTTTTGGTTCCTATATTCAACAGCTGTATATCATCAAGGCCCCAAAGTTTTGGATAAGTAAAGATTTGCCCAGAACTGTCATAAACCTATTTTTTTTTCTTCCGTTAAAGTCAACTTAGGATGGTTCTACATTTCCTCTCATTCAAGAGAGGTTTAGACAAGTTAAAGTTGCTTTTTATCTCAATAATTTAGCTGTGATATTTATTAAATACATCTCTACAAGCAATGTTACATTTAGATTGAAAAAAAAAACCCAAAGGTGTCATATTTTACATGGCATAACAAGTAATATGAATAAAATATTAATTTAAATGACTCGGAGAAATTTGTATTCCAGTCGAAGTGAAATATAAAAACTTCTTGCTTCCAACAAATTATTATTTACAATTAAAACAGAATCAACCCTCCTATTTCATACTATGATTGTATTTATGGTTGCTATAATCATGGTTTAACAATATTTTTAGATTTAATTTATGTTTTCATAACTTTTAAGGAATTTCTTGTTTATTTATAATAGTTTGTTAAAAGCTAAAAATAAACTGCTAAACATTCATATGGACAACAATATTACTGGAATACAGTAGTGTTGTTTAATATTCTCTATTTACTAAATATTGAAAGATGTCTGCTAAAATCAGCTTGTACCTGACTTTAACTGTATGGACTCTAAACCTCATATGACTGTCATATTTGCTTATAGACTTTAATAATTTTGTATTAATCAGTTCTCAGAAGCATCAAGAGCTGAAGCTGGACCTGATGAAAAATCTGTACCAGGCTCCTCATACACCTTTCATTTAGAGTCTTTTCCCCTCTCCCTTGCTCCATCATATTATGTCCATCACCTTTTCATAATCAAAGACATTTAAAAAAAAAAAAAAATACTTCAATCTTTTACATGTGGCACTCAAATGTTTTTTCAACATGTTTACAATTTGTCATAAGTTGACAGACTTATTCATTAACAATAAATCATCAAGAATTTGTTGCAAGTTTTGCCTTAATTCCTTTTTTCTCTAATAGCAGATGTAATTTATACACCCCCTAATTAAATATGATTGTTTTATTTTCATTAAAGTTTTTTTCCCCAGTAGATATGTGAAGAAACATTTGGTGTTATAAATTATTTAATATTTTCAAGATCTGTTTTCACATGTTGTGTTGTAAATATGTAGAAAAGTTACTAATTGTTCTAAGAATTACATATTATACATTTTTAAATTATGTGGATATTAAAAATTTCTGTTCCAATATTAAAGATATTTCCTTTAGATTTGTTAAGAAAATTTCAATAGTTAGCCACATTTTAACAAGTACTCAAAGAGAAGTAAGAATTCATATTTCTTCCTTAGAGATCAATCTCCATATTTGTCCTCCACTGTAAACAGTGCAGTGTTTTGCAGTCAATGAACTCTTTCCCCTTGAAACTTGGAATTGAAAGGAAATTTCTTATGGTTTCCCGATCTCAGTTCTCAAATGGTTGATTATCTAAAGCAAGGTTGTCAAGTGAAGCTTGTATTTTTTTTTAATAAAACAAATGCTTTGCTATTTAAAATATTTAAGTTTGTAAATATAATAATTAGAACAATAACTTTTTCATATTTTTTAGAATGCTAAGCTGAAAATGTTAAGCAACAGTGCAATACTATTCCACAATAAATTAAATGTAAGAAATACTTTCAATTTTGCTTTTAAGAGTCACATGCATTTTAGAGGGAAATTTTTTAAAAATTTGTAAAATGCGTTACATCAATGATAGTACTTGGAATAAGTATAACCTCTATTATTTGGTTTTATTTTTTATTTAATTTAGAAAAAAAGAGCTCTTTTCTTTTTTTTCCAAATTATTGAAAAGTGTTTGTCATTAAAATCAGATGTAGTTTATACATATTTGTGATATTTGTTTCATATTACTCTTTACTGATAATAAGATTTGGTACCTCATATAAATAGTTAAAACTAATAGAGATACTTTTGATTCAAAAGCGTTATTTAAAATTCACATTGCATAGAAATATGAGTGCACTTGATTTATAAGTTATATTTTCTGTACATGTATAGGTCTGATGTTTATGTAACATTTTAAAGATGTTATCCTTGTTTTTAAATGTTATATGCTTTGACATTTATAACTGTATCTACATATACAAATGAGTGTAAAATGAAGTATCTCAAATGAATTTGTCAAAAGCATTCGCTCATGTGAAATAAGTATTGAGATTTGTGCCTTTGAAATGGATATACACTTCTAAGTATCACATGAATTTTAACCTCATAAAGCTTCTAGTCTGTCCATAATGATAACAATCATGGTATATTTTGCTCTAATTTTTAAAATAATTTTTTAAACCATATGGGTAGCTGCATTTTCTAAGGAGAACATACCAATAGGAAGTGTATAGCATGATATAAGAGTTATGAAATCTAAAAATTTTAGAAATATGTATTAATTTTTATAGTTTTTAATTTTTTACAGTAAGTTAATAAAGTTAAATTTTACTCAATGTAGTTGCTTAAGAAACAGCATAATTTTTTCATTTTAGTTTTAATTATACGAGATGTAAAGAGCTGAAATTGATTAATAAGCCCTAGAAATGAGAAGACATTTTTTTTCTTATGTAATTGACTATCATTTGTTGATTGAAAAAAAAAATGCAATGCCTTACTTTAGAAAAGAATATTTTAATATTATGCAGTATTTTAGAATAGTAAAGGAATGAGTTAGAAAGCATTAGAATTTTTGTTTTTGTTTTTTCAGTGTAAATTAAAAAATAGAAGTGAAACAATTTAATTTACTCAGAATTTTTTTTCCTTGTGAAATGATCTGGAAAATTATATATATATATATATATATATTAGAAAATTTGAGCGTAGATTTTAATGTAGAAATTGTCTAATGCATTAACGTTCATAAAAATATTTAAACTTTCTACATCTGTGAGAAAGTAATGTTATTTTATTTGTAAATAGCCTTTGACCATAACAAAAACCCAATTAATCCATAAATTTCATTCATACCTTAACCATGTTTCCCACTCATTTTCACACCAAAAAGAATCATGCATCTCTTCAAATTCTTTCATATAATAATATCAATAACACCTACCAAAGTGTTGAATAATTTTTTACTAGTAGCTTATATACATGTATTGATAAAAAAAAGTTTTATTCTGCAATGATTTTACAAAAAATTTTCATGGGAAGATTTTTTTTTTAATTCAGAGTTCTTAAAATTTTAAAGCCAACAGTTTCAATTTCTCTTCTTAAAATTAAAATTTTATGGAAACTATTTAGATTTAGAACTATTTATCTTCTGTCTGTGCTGAATTAATACTTTCAGCTAGATACAACAAGCCTATCTAGCTGGGCATTATCTCTCTGTAAGCCATAAAATAAGCAGCATTTTCATTTTTAAAAAATAGATTTTAATGAGATATGAGACTAGGTCATGTAGACGTGCTCTATTATGCATGAAAGACGTCAGAAATTCCAAACACTTGTAGAACAGTAAATGACTTCTCTCTTACTTTCAAACCATATATATATAGACATCCACTTATGTTATACATAAGCACTGACTTGCCCCATTATGAAAGGCAGTGGTTCATGACTATCATTTCATTTATGTTTCTAACATTTTCAATAAAAGTATAGGTAAATATAATTAACTAAAAATTGCAGAAAATGAGACTATTTTCCTTCTGAGTTGTATAAATCAAAAACTCCTTACCTCCAGAGTCTGACAGAAAAAGTTCTGGAAATTCAAGTATGATTCCAGAATCCTTCCTGGATTTCCAGAACCTATGTGGGGGGGAGGGGGGACACTGTTAACAAGTAAATTACCTGTAATCTCTTGCTATACTATTTTATGTACAAAAATAAAACATTATAAGCTTAGCAATACCACAAAAATTATTTTGGTAAATATTTGCATGTTTCCTATTAAATCATTCGATTTGTTTTAAAGCTTGTTGTAATTTTTTTTCAAAAGTCATCAACCAGAGTCTCATATTTATCAAGTAATTGATGTCTGTTTTGCTCTTTTTGCTTACTATGGTGTTAATAGATCATTTATTTTAAACACCTATTACTAGCAAAATTACCTTCAAAATAAATTAGTTTGTAAAAGCCTAATAAGTAGAAATTGAGTGAGTATTATTCCTAGATATATGAATTCTTTATTGCTTTATTATAAAGAAAATCATTTTTACCAAGATGAATAATGTTTCCAAGAGAAATATTTTTCAAAGATTATAAATCTGGGGTAATATAGTTTGTCTCATTCTATGTATAATTTTTATCTTGCATTAAAATTCTGAAACTTACATTAAAACTCTTCCTCAGCATCTGCTAATAATTCTAGTATAAATGCATTTTAGTATTATATTATTAGTAAATTCAGAAAATTATGTGCATGTATTAAATATGTCACCCACCAAAGCCTAAAATTTGTTATAGTTACTAGTGCAAATATCAGAAGAGAGTATAGTCTTATAACAACTTTAATTCAGGAATTTATTTGGTTTATAAACAATTGCTATTAAGGATTTAAGATTAACTGAAATCTAAAGAGAAAATTACCAGTATATAGCTATGATTAATTACCAGAAAGCCATTACATAACAGTAAGTGTATCCAGTCATACACGTCAAGGTAATGAATATTTTTTAATTTTGCTTTTTTCTAACCAATCCTTTAAATTGTTTAAAAATTATGAACTTCAATCAATTTATAATACCTTACATACTCTAGATAGTTCATATAATGATTCATAATGAAAAAAAATTAAATGTTTCTATAATTTTTTTTAATTATACTATGTAGGATTAAGTTCTATTGCTAAAATATTTTTTTTCCTAATTAGTATTATTATGGTAAAGAGACTTAGATGTTTTTGATTCTATGTATATATGTTTAAAAACTTGGCCAATAACTAATAAGTTAAAACTAGTGTAATAACTCTAAAGCTTGCTATTCCTTAAAAGTAGAAACTGATCAAATTTGCTTTTTATAAGTTCAACCAGAGCACAGACAAATTATTTACTTTTATCAAAATCAGTAATAAAAATGTTGTTTCTGTATTTTATAAATGCAAAAAAAAAAAAAAAAAAATCTAGAAAAATTTTAGCCATAGATTACCAATATAATGATAACATGTCAATGGATGGATTCCTGAAATTGCTTTAAATTTTACAATTTGTATTATGAATATTATGCTTACAAGTGGGTGTAAAAATATATATACAATAATAGTTTAATTAATAACTCATCAGAATACATAAGATATTGTAATTAATACCAATTGTCTGCAGTATTAAAATTAACAATCTATCTGCTTAAGATATATAGGGTTCTACAGATGTTAACAAACTACCTGAATTAAAATAAAGGGGGGGGGGAACATCATAGAAATTATATATATAAAAAAAAATTAATGTTAGGGAAATTCTTTGATTCTATAAAAAAAAATTGGAATATGTCAAGGAAAATCTAAAAATTTTAGAGGAAAATTGTTTTTAAAAATATTCTTGTCTTTTGTTGTGTATAATAACTGTCGGTGCAATGATCAAATATCATTTGATGATTTTAGAGAAGGGAAATTACCAAGAATTCCCTTTTTTTCTCAAAGTTATCAAAGCCTAAGAATTTGTTTTTTTAAAAAAATATATAGTAAGGTAAAGTACTGACTGTGAATAAACTTTTGCTTGTGTTATAATTTTCCTTTCATTCTCTTTTGACATTTTGTTCATATTCTTCCCACCACCCCAACCCCTTTTTCTTGTATGCAAGTGATGCTAAGTAGTTCCTTGAAATTTTGTGATAATTTAAAAGAGCCTACACATTAAATATGTGCTTAGTAATTGTCATCCATGCTATATAAATAGAAAATAACACTCACATTTTTAATTATTTTGTTTGACTAAATTTTTGAAAACATGTCTTTGATGTGTTAAATTCTAAGAATTTTTAATTTATTTAAAAGAATAGACATTGTTAACTTGGAGTTTCAAAAATTTCTATCATTTAATTATTGTATCTTACCATGTATGAATGTAAAATGAATTGTACGTGAAAAAATCTGTTTTATCTATAACATGTCACAGTTGAAAATGAGATTTTGTAGAAATTGTTGATTTTAAAAATGCATTATACAATCATGAAAAATTTTTAATGTATATTTTATAAACTGTTTACTGATCTGTAATTGTTAAATAAGTATGTAATGGATGCTGTTAAAAGTATAAATTTGAATGTCATTTTAAAGTTTATTAGAATTTAAGAAGGTTGTGATAGAATATTTCTTCCCTCCTGTTACCTTGGCATTGAATGATGTTTTAAAATGGTATTCTATTATTTAAAGTCTGTAAATTAAATGTATAAAAAATACTCTATGTGTTAAAAGTTGTTATTGTTCATTAAAATGACATATTTGATTAGAAATTTTGTATTTTATGTTCATTTTGAAGAATTTCCTCTATTTATGTGAATGTTTCCCTCATTTTATTTAGTATTTGTTTATCAACAAAGTACTAAATGGGAGCAGTTTGTAAAAATCTAGAATATTTTTGAGATAGAGCTTTTATTAAAAACCACAGGGACCTAACGCCACCAGCCATTTTTTTAAATTTTTCATTAACCCCTTGAAGCACGAGTTTTTTTCAGAAAAACTGGTAAAAAATTATAAAGTTTTTTTTGGACAAAAATTAATATATAGGTATAGTGTAAGTTATTTTTTGCAATTTCAGTTGTGGGGAGTGGGGGGGTCACATCATAGCAGTCTGTCAAAGTAAAAGAACAGCCAGGGTTTGCTACAAATGGAAATCTCGGTGGTGCAACATTTGGTTGATTTGTACTAATTTGATACCAATTTCTTGCTACAGCCAAAATCTCATCATCATCATCTTCAAATTCACTTCCATCACTCAAGAGATCATCACTTTCATCACTGAAACTTTCTGATAAATTGGCATATTCAAAATCAGAGTCGCTCATTATGAGATAACTTTTTCTAAACAAGTTACAAAAACACTTTGTAAAAATTAACTTATGGTTAACTGTTTACTTTTATGATATTTAATGTAATAAAAATGGATATATTACCTTTTCCATACCAAACAACTGCTTTATAACAAAGAATTCCTCACAAACTTATAGCTAATCATCAAAATGCACCACGTGGTTTACACAAGAAAAATGCTGCATAGTGGTGCCATCTATGGTAAATAAGTTTAATTATAATCTAGCTTATCTATTTTTACTAGAACGGATCTCAGACGGGCATTAGAAATAAAATAACGCGAGATACAACAGCGCCTATGTGAGACACGGGTAAGTACAAATTTGCCGGTAACGTTCGCCCGTGTCAGACACGGGCAAATGCATTAAGGGGTTAAAGCAAATTCAGTCAGACTTAACGAAAAGTAAACTTTTTTTATAAATTTATATAGCTTTAATGAAAAATTATCTTCAATCTTTTTCCCTTTAATTTTGCCAGTTAAAAGAGAAAACAAAGTACTCTCAAAAATATTCCTAGGTAGATCTGTCTATAGATAAGTCATATATTATCCTGCCCTTAGTAAGCACAAGCATTTGTGCTCCATGCAGTGAAATGAACCTCATTGTGGAGCATCTTCCAGCTTACTTAAGCTTTGGGTATTTGGCCATTTAATGCTAATCGGAGTATTAACACATATTTGGAATATGCGTCATTTAAGTCAGTTAATCTGGACCCATGCGAAAGAAATTGTGTATATTTAAAATATTAACCCAACTACTAAAGAGAAACTAGCAATCATTGTTTTAGAAAGTGGATAATATCCTATGAATTTTTTTGACATGAACCAGTACAGTGTTCATATTTGTTGTCTTGCACTACTGAGTTTAGATTTTTGACTAAATGTTTTTATGTCCTAATGCAAAAATTTATTACTGAAATTTTAGAAATTTACATACTTTGTAAAATCAGAATAGCATAATCATAAAGGCTTAAACAAATGAGCCAGCATTTATAGTTTATATGGTGAAAAGACAATCCCGAGATTTATCACATTTGTCAAAAAAAACTGATTTAGTAAATTTATGGGTCCTAGTGACTTCTGGTAATCAACACTTGGTTTTTAATTTCTGGGCCCCCTTTTTTTTCCCATCAATTTGAGAAAGTTAAGATTACAATATAACATATCCTGTTTTTCATTTAATATTAAGTTCATTTATTTCTGAGACTACATTGAAAAATCTTGAATCTTTATCCCTGATGATCAGGTTAAAAGCATGCTATGCCAACCCAAAAATAAGCTTCTCCAGACATAAAGTTATTCAATTTCAGGAGGTTTTTTAAAACTTTCTCAGCAGTATTGTTACTAGTTGTTCTTTTCCTTGTACTTACTCATTAAAGCACCAAGTACAACTGTAAAGACAAGTCTGAGAGTAAGCATACACATACTACCCAGTGTGGTGAATATTTACTTCATGACTGACCGTAAAAAAAATTTGCAGACTTGTTAGTATTTTATCAAATTTTTAAGTTAGAAAAAAAAAATTAATTCCCCTATGATTTTTATATAACATCAGATTTTACTAAAGATAATGACTTCAATATCAATAAATTTTATTATTAACTCTTTATCATGCTTAAACTGTATAATTTACTTGAGTGCTTTTAATTTAGTTCTTCAAGTGAATGGAACTAACTATGATAGTGTAACACTTTTATAGTGAAAATAATTTTATAAAAAATATACACCCTGGATTATCTTCATTTTCTAATTTTAAATTAGTTGATGTGCTAGTAACCATTCATGTGTGTATGAGTCATCCAAGGTTCAGATTTTCACCCTAATATGCATAATTACACACAGTTATGAGAATTTAAAAGCACTGTACCCGTACTTTACAGAACAGTAGAAATGAAATCAACAGAATCGAAAACCATACATAACTCATGAAGGCAATAAAAAAAGTTTTTTCCGGGGCTGCTTAAAGAGTAGACTTTTAAAAGTTCAAAAAATTTTCATCTCTTACCAGTAAAGCAAGTTTGTTTAAGCAGAACAGATTTTACTAATTTTGGATTCATCAGTAACATACTGCCAGAGAGCATTAATAGTGAATCTTCCCTTATAAGATACTGAATTAACCATTCAAAAATTACAAAATGAGTATTTACAGGTACCATGAGTAAAAAAGAATACAATTTTAGTTTATATTAAATTCTTAACAAAAGAAGGTCAAGTGTTTGTAACAAATTCAAAGATATCCTTAAAATTTGCTTAAATAGATATATGTTAAAATTTATTAACTCTATAGTAACAAAAAATGTATAGTAATATTAACTGAATATGTGTATAGAAAGACAATATAAATAGACTTATCACTTTATTGCAATCTTCAGTACATTAGTTACAAAGTAGTTCCTGTTCTTTCTGGAGAAATTGATTAGTTTATGATGTTCTGTTGAGTGTATTCTTTATTGAGTTCTTAAAACTAAGTAAGGCAAAAGCAGTATCCAAATAAGCTACAAACAAAACTGGTGGTCAAAACACAATTTTATCTGTCTAAGAACAGGTAGCTTATCTCTTTGTAACTGGCAGAGAACCCCTATTCCCTTTGCTGCTGCCATCTACTGTTGAATTTTAAACAAATTAAGTGTCAAAATTGTTTATTCACAGATCAAGCCACCTATTGTTACTCTGTGTATTAAAATTACATGGACAATCTGTACCAAAAGTTTTGTTTAAAAATCAGAGGATGAATTAACATTATTTCAAATTTTACACATCAGGCATAATAAGAAAAATTTTACAATAATACCCAGAACTTATATCAGGCGAACTGTTTTTCCCCAAAAAAAACAAGGAATTTCATAAACCCTGAGAAAAAAACATCAAAAGCAAGCTTAGTTTGAAATATGCCAATAAAAAGATGTCAAGGAATATTAAGTTATTTTTGCCTGGGAGGGGGTTTTAAAGGCAGCTTTTATTTTCCATTAGATCCTGGACAGCAACTTTAAATTATGGAAAAAAATAGCACAACTTACATCAAAGGGTTTAGAAAATTACACAGATCAGACAGAAAAAAAAATCCTTTATCATACGAGTGCTATAGCTAGATGAATATTAAACTTGGTATTATAAAATTTATATGATTTTTCCTAGTGATATTAATGCTTAAATTAATCTAATTTTGAACTAAACAGAGCATAAATTGTTTACAATTCTTTTAACTGTTTTTAGTTCTAATTTAAACTAGTAACAGGTTAATTTTAAATCAGATGAAACTTAACTATTATGCTACAGTAAATTTTTGAACTATCACATCTGCACAGCATGTAACACATCAAAAAAGCATACATAAACATTTGTAACTTTTTAAAAAATCTTATCCCAAAATCTCAACAGCATATCATGTGTAAATTTTAAAAATATAAAATATGGTAGCTCACATTTCATTTAATCCTTCAATATTTAACAAAATAAAAGAATTGTGCAGAATTTGCAGAACACCTTTCAAAAGCCAAAGTCGAGCATGCATTACTTTCTGAAGTTGAGGTTGTGGTCCACTCAAAATATGAATTCTGCTGTAATACTTACTAAAACAGTGACATAATTCAGTAAGCATAATTTGAACCTTGTTTACAGGGAAAAAACATTTTGAATCAAGTGATGAAAAAATTTCTTGAACTAATCGTGGGAAACTTAGAACAAAGTTTAACAAATTCCACTCTTCTTCAAACTTAAGAAGTTCAAAATCTATTTTGTCTAATGATGGCAGTTCTTTGTAATAACCCTCTTCTACTTTTAAAGCAAAATTTTTCAATATATTTGATAGTCGAGCAAAATTATACTGAATAAATATCCCATCTTTATTTTTTGTAGTTACTTTTTGATTAAAAGATAGATCTAATTTCAATGGATCATTTGTGCCTGCTCTCAAGAAGCTAAATTTCAAAGAAGTATCAACTAAATTTTTAAAATATATTTCACATTTCTCATTCTTTAATTTATGATGACCACTATATTTTTCCTTCATAGCATTTTCAATTTCTCTCTTTTGAAAGTTTATATACTCGCCAACTGTCACTTCTGGCTCTATTTTTGAATGTGTATTTTGACAAGTAATATAAAACTGAGGAGCATCTGTTAGCTGAAGCATTTCTATTAAAATTCCCGATTCAATGATTTTACTTTTTTCATTTTGTAAACAGATATGTATGATGAAATCAGGTTTAATCCCATGATGGAAATTAAAATGAAGAGTGTAAGCACCTTGATTTAGAACAACATTAGGCTTGTTCCTAAGAATAGAAATATCATCAGCATCTTTTCCATATGATAAAGAACAAACTTTTGCATATTTTTTCAAATCAACATTAATAATTTCTTGTTCACAAATTGAAATCCATTTATTTCCATTAAGTCCACTGCTGCTGGCTGAATTTTCAATTAACTCGTGAGTTAACTTTATCTCTTGTAAACAAATATCTGTACAAGCATATATGGGAACTTCTTTAAAGCACAAATCAGGATTTTTTCTGAATTCATTCACAGAAACTTCTGCACCAGTAGCTGCCAAAAAAGAAATTACATGATTTGCTACCAAAGCAAGACGTAAAGCATCAAAATCATTGAATACTTCATTGTGCACAAGTATAAGATAAGATTCATTGGAAGCCTTAATTCCATAACTTCTCTCATACCTCATAACATCTTTTATTACATTTTTAAACAAAACTGTTCGATTTAAACATAATATAAGATTACCACTATCATCAATTAAACTTTCAAGAATGTATGGAATTGCCTTGATTTTATTCAGTAACTCTTCTTTTACACCAGGTATAAAGAACACGCGATTACTTCTTAATGATAAAAAGAAATCACCTTTGTGAAAAATATTACCCTTTCTTAGAATGTTCCTACATCTTATGTTTGTGTCCTTATTAGAAAATTTGGAACATAAGTGATCGAAAATACGCTGAAGATCGTTTTCTATTTTAGAGAAAAAACACAAACCTGCACCTGAGTCAATTTCCCAGTCAAATGGGTCTAATTTACACTTTAAGAGCCATTCTGAGTCGCTAAAATTCTTTTCCACATTTTCCATATCCATGAAGCAACTAATGATACCAAAAAAATTTTTATGTACGAAACACCAATACAAGGCACTAGTTCCTCATGTCTCACTGTGTTTTACGTTCAGATGATGATCGGCATGGGTTATCGATTGCTTTATTCGATTAATCTTTGTAGAACTCAAATCGAATCCTAAAGTGGGGAAATTCCCTCTTCTTTCATGTCAACAACTGCACGTGTAAAATTTCTCATCAGAGATAAACAAATTGAGATATGGCGTTAGCGATGTCATTTTGTTTGTTTCTTCTCATAAGTTTAAAATCATATTGTTTTTGTTTTGAAGCCTTTTCAGGAATAGCCACAGCACTTGGTTTCGGTGCTTTAAGTGCTTCTTATGCTTCGTACAATTACATCAAGTGTCGAAGTTTTGAGTGCTGTGATGATGACTGGATACATTTTGATGAGTCAAGTATAGTAAAAGCTAATGTTTTCAATTTATATTAATTTAAAATATAACGTAAGCAACTAACCAACGAGAATTTTCAGAGCAAATGTAGTCTTATTTTTCCTCTCGTTTCCCCGTAACTATTTGTCAGTTATCGAGTAACGTTCAATGTATGATTAGGTTTTCACCATTATGTAGAGATAAAGATAAAAGAATAATTTACATTTGTCATGCGATACATCACCCAAAGTTCGTGCCTTGAATATGTTGAACAAATTAAAATTTATTACAGTGTTATTATGCATTCGGCCCGAATTCGCGATTTCGCTACTTTATTCCGAACGCCATCATTAGAGATTATTGTAATTCCCTGCTATCCAAAATTCCAATTAATATAGCTGATTAGGTTCACACATTGAATTTGTTAAGTGTTACATGCATTATAGGTTTCATGCCTCTACAGACACTTTTAAGTGTTAAATCTTGTTATCTCGTACCCCTGAAATTGGGCAAAAAAAACATGAACAGCTCATTCCCAATCTATTTATCTAATTCAAACAATCCTGCATAACTCTTTTATTTAACGAACAGTAGCTGGTTGAACATAGAAATGTAAATTTTGAAAAGTAGGGGAGAACAAGATATTGTCATTCATAACACAGTCAATGGATATTCTAAACGCATATTTTTATAGTTCTATCTGGATGATCGAATTTAATTCAGATTTTTAACCGTAGACGTTTAGGGTGGCAATATCCAATTCATCTTTTGGTAACTCAATCCTCACCAATCCCCATCAAATGCTTTTCAGATTGAATTTGTGTTTCCTGGATAAGGTCTATCAAAATGGTTTTGAAAAGATGTGGGTTTTTAACTTTCCTCTATATTTTAATTAGTGTTTTAAAGATTTAATGGATTAAAAGATATTTTTAAATGTTAAGGCATAAGCAAATATTCAAATTGCAGCAAATATTGAAAAAAAAATATTGCTCTGTTAATGCCCTAGAGATACAAGGAGCTCCTAATTCAAGAGGGGTAATAATCATAGGCCTAATTCAATGCAATATAATTTCCAGATGCATTGATCAAATATACATAAAATTTTATTTTTTTTGTATACAGACTATTGGGACATATTTTCATTAAGTATATTGGTTGTAAATCAGTTTGAAGGGGTTTTTTTTCTTGTAAGAACATATCTGTATAGACATATATATATATATATAATATATATATATATTCAGTGGTACCTCCCTTAACGGACACTTCCGAATAGTGGACACCTCTAATTAACGGACATTTTTACGAGTCCCAGTCCTTTTATATAGGACAATCCATGTTATTCCCTCTGAATAGCGGACAAACTTTTTTGAAAAACTTCTATTTACTGTGGCAAACATTTCAAAATTATTCTAACAGGCAAGCTAAAATATATGCTTTTATGCATCTTTACAAAGCCTAGATGTTTCCTTAGAAGCTTGGATGTTTCAAGAACACTGATGTACAAAAACTTAGTGTTTCATGGAAGTCAAATAAGAAAGCGTGTATGACAGCTGATATAAAGAACGATTGGCTGGTGGAGTTAGACAACAAAAAGAAAAAACAAAAGAGAAAAATTATTCTGTTCATGGACAATACTACTTCCCATCCTGATGATTTAAAGCTCAAAAGTGTTAATTTCATTTTCTTGCCTCCTAACACCACTTCGATGCTACAGCCACTTTATCAGGGAATTATCCGCAGCTTTAAAACTACGATACAGAAATCTCGCTTCTCAGACATGTGCTTTCACGAATTATCTCCTGCAAATCCAGCGAAGAGTTGGCAAAATTTGTATCTGTTTTGGATACAATTTCCTGGACTACGTTAGTCTTTAAAAAGGTGAAACCTGGGTGCGTTCAAAAATGTTTTAAGAAGGCGGGATTTTTTAGTACGAGCGAAGTGGCAATTGACAGTACTACTGAAAAAAGCTTGTGGATCTAGTAACCAATTTGGATTCAAATGTCAGCGTTGAAGAGTATGTCAAGATCGACGTCGATTTATCCATTGAGGAAGAAAACCTGCATGTTTCCAATTTCATTCATCGGGACACCACTGAAGTACTGGACCTTTATGAGGATGATGATGAGAAATCGCCAATGGTTGACTGCAAAATCAAAGATTATTCGGAAGTACTGAAATACAGCGAGCAATTAAAACAGTTGTTTCTGAACAATGAAGATTCTGTGGGACGAGCAAAGCTAAATCTTATGAAGATTCACCTTGAAAAACAGGTTTGCTGTGTAAAAAAGGGAAATCAAACTTTGTTAGCAGATTTTTTCAGTAGTAATTAAAATAATTTAGCTCCAATACATTGCATTTTGAGATTATTTAATGCAAGATAAAAGGATTAGCCACGATTAAAGGGTAAAGTAGTAAATAGTTATTCTTTTCTTACATAATTAATTTTTCCTTTTTAATTAAAATTGTACCCGTAATTTTCAATCAAATGTCAAACAGAAATGCAAATACTTTTTTTATTAAAAGGTTGTCCTCCCCAATAGCGGATACCTCCTAATAACGGTCAAAACTTTTGGCCCTGTGACTGTCCGCTTTTCGTAGATACCACTGTATATATGAACATATAAATAATCGTTTTAGTTTTTCAGATAATGTAAGATTGTGAACCTTTGTGACCGACTGTTAATCATGTGAATGTCTGTATGTAATTGCACTGCTGGGTGAAATAGTTAATTTCTCATAGTAAAATTTTTTCTTACAGAGTTACTTCAAGACTTCAATAATCTGTATGGTCAACATTTAGCACAATCTGTTATTCGTAAGTCTTTACTTGGATTTTTCAGAAATAAGAATCCTAGAAAGCCATTAGTTATGGCTTTTCATGGACTAACTGGTAGTGGAAAAAATTATGCAGCCCAAATGATTGCAAACAGCACATATAAAAATGGAATAAAGAGTAAATTTGTGCATATATATATTGGTACCAGGGATTTTCCTCACAAATTAGAAGTTTCTAAATATCAGGTAAGTAGAATATATATATTGAGTAATATACTTGTAGACTTTTCTTACGTTTGTAATTTTTGGCCGTTATTGAAGTATGTACATATTTCATTGTATATCACTTTCTTAAATTAAATAGTAGCTTTTGACTGTGCATGATAGGCTCCTATATTGTTTTTGCTTATAGTACATTTTAATACTGTATTAGTGTTTCTTCAGTAAAAGGATTGATATTTGAAACTTTTTTATGTTTATATGTCTGCTTAATATACTGTAAATATTTCAGCAGGTTATGTACCTTATGTTTGTTTATGGTTAATACAATTGTTATGATTGATAAAAGACCCAAATTTTCTTTTGTGGGGGGGGGGTTAGCATTTTAGCACCTTCTTCTCTACTTGTGCTTAAATAAAATGCCTGTTATATTTTATATCCAGTTATTATTTTGGGCTGCTCAAGGATGATTATTCTCATTAATACTGTGTTACAATGTTCATATTTTATAAATGAGTTTCTCAAAGTATTTGGGTTTAGAGATAAGATCCGAAGAAGAAACTTAAATAGCAAGACGTTTCTATTTCCCAGTGACACTTTTTTAATGTTCGAGTCTCAAAAATTCTTCAAAAGAAAGCAATAAAACATTATCTTTTAATGCCTTACATCTCTGAATAGCATAACTATAGTGAGAAGAAAAATTAGATTGTTGTGAAAATTTAATAGCATTAATGCATGTTCACAAAAATCTCTCTCAATGATTATAGGCTGATTTTTTTTCCCCCGTCTGCTATGGAAGAAAATTAAATCAGGAAGGCCTTTGTCATAAGACATTCACCTTTTGTTATTCACCGTGATTTACTGGCTACTTTATTATGGGAGCACCATATAGATGAGCCAGCATTGCTCCCTATGAGGGGGATGATATGGAAACAACCAAGCCTTGTTCGGGATTTGAACCCAAGCCCACTGTCTGGCAGCTCAGAATGCTAACTACCACATTAAAATTATTATTATTATTATTATGTACAAATAAATACATATAGTTTTCTCAAAAGCTAAAATAAAACTTCAAATTGACCAATGTTTTCAAATTAATAATTAGTTTTTCATCTGGACAAAGAGCATTAGATGTGGTTTTCTCTATGGCCTCACAATTGTAAAAATCAATAAACTTTTTGATTTTAATACAGAATAAATAGAATTTAACAGAAATCTCTGTATGATGGCAGCAGAGACTTCAAAGGCATTTTCTGTCAGAAGATAAGAGTTATAAAAATTTATATTCTCAGGTCTCACAGTTAAAAATGAAATGAACAATCAAAACAAGAAATGAAGAAAATTAAATCAGGAAGAGAGAATTATGAAGAGATATTAAAAGATATAGCAATAATATTTTTTTTCAATGTAGCAAACCACTAGACACAGATCCTTTGTCATAATACACTATAAACTGTATAAACTTTTAAAAATAAATAAAAATCTGAGTGTCAACATTAATTTCCTTTGTTTCAGCTGCTGTCATGATATTTTTTTGTGGATTCTCTAATAAGCATGCTTGCACATTAAATGTCACAATTCATTATTGCATGTTTGAATTAGATAAAATGTATTCACTTCATGCTTCAACATGTAATTGATTTGAGATAATATCTTTTGTAACAGTCTATGAAACATATAAATGATCAACAAATGTGGCACAATCAAACCATATGGAGAGTGTTGTGCTTTGGCTTTAACTCAGGTATTCTCTATTGGAAACTAAAGCTTCACAAAAATACAAACTGAGTTTTCTCAAATTCATGAATAGTTGGAATAGTGAGTGTACCCTGTGCTAGTTGTGCACAAACTTTTTTGACCGTGACCCTTTTACTTTCAATAAAAAATTACTCTACCCCATGAAAATTTTTGCTAATCAAAATTTTAAAAATGTTTAGAAATTAGAAAATCAGATTAAAAAATCATATGAATTACTCATGTACAAAAAAATCTGTGCAATCTATTTCAATTTAATGTAAATATATTATATATTAATATAGTAAGCTATTTATATATGTGTAATTATGCTATGTATAAATATATTTGGCTTAAATAAAATATATAAACCATAAGAAATGAGATTAGAAAATTGTATAGTTACCAAACATGTGTTAGATATGGAATAGATAAAGATAATCCAAGCTTGGTCAAGCGGCAAATAAAAAATTACTCTACCCCATGAAAATTTTTGGTAATCAAAATTTTAAAAATGTTTAGAAATTAGAAAATCAGATTAAAAAATCATATAAATTACTCATGTACAAAAAAATCTGTGCAATCTATTTCAATTTAATGTAAATATATTATATATTAATATAGTAAGCTATTTATATATGTGTAATTATGCTATGTATAAATATATTTGGCTTAAATAAAATATATAAACCATAAAAAATGAGATTAGAAAATTGTATAGTTACCAAACACGTGTTAGATATGGAATAGATAAAGATAATCCAAGCTTGGTCAAGCAGCAAATACAGCAGAAAAAGATCTGTGTACTGACTTTTGGTTTTCTGAACCAGCTAGCTTGAGGTGGGTTTTCGGAGCTGAGAGATTGAGCCGCCCCACAAGGATTGGTGCGAAATCATCTTGGCGAGCAACTGGGAAAATATGGAATCTTAGCCAAAAAGGGAAAAAAGAAATACAAAAATTTTGATGGACTATTTTAAAATCAATGATCTGTAGATTTCAAGTTTATATTTACTTTGCATAATACAAATTAAAAAATGCTTACCTGTGTCACTTTCCTTCTGCACATATTTTTGGTAAATCTGACATGACTAAAACTTCATATTTAAATGTTAATATGTACCAGTAATGCAATTATGTAAAAATTAACAAAATTTAAAAAGAACATGATTTTAAAATTATAAGCTTTGTATTAAAACAATAGAAACTATAAACTTTATTTATTTGTAGAAAACTAAAATACCTCTTTTCTTTTTATTAAGTGTTTGTTAAAGTTTACATTTGGATGGAATTATTGGGTCTGAAAGGGTTATACATTTAGAATAAAAATTCATTTGAAACCCTCGCTTGTCTTTTTGGACTAATAAAAATTCATTTGAAACCCTCGCTTGTCCTTTTGGACTAAAATAGAGAGGATTTCATATAAATTCATTTGAAACCCTCTGTATTTTAGTCCAAAAAGACAAGCGAGGGTTTCAAATGAATTTTTATTCTAAATGTATAACCCTTTCAGGCCCAATAATTCAATCCAAATATTTACTTTAATAAGCATTTAATAAAAAGAAAAGAGGTATTTTAGTTTTCTACAAATAAATAAAGTTTATAGTTTCTATTGTTTTAATACAAAGCTTATAATTTTGAAATCATGTTCTTTTTAAATTTTATTAATTTTTACGTAATTGTATTACTGGTACATATTAACATTTAAATATGAAGTTTTAGTCCTCATAATGAAATACAGTATATAAACATAGTATGTATTTCACACCTCCCCCTCCTCACTAAAACTTCGCCTATGGCAACAAGTCGATTGCGACATATTTTTAAGATAAAATGTAGATCTTATGTACACAAAAGTTGTCCACCCCTGCTCTAGATAGTTCTTTGCATAATAAACTAAATAATCTTGAATTTAATTCTTTTTTTATAAAATAATCTGTACCGCTTCATTCATAATGTTCTTTAATGTTTTTGACATTCTTTTCGCTACTAACTGATGAGGATGAAGACAACAATGAGAATGTTCAATGTGTGGAGTTATTGCAATAATTCATGATATAGCTCCTTTTTCTCAGTCTAATAAAGATTTTGTACCATCAGTGCAAATATGTGAACCCAGCTTAGTTCTTGCATGTATGAATTAATAAGTTTAAAAATTTCTTCCCGAGTAGTTCTTGCTATAAGTAGTTTACAAAAAAGCATATCTTCTTGGATTGAAAAATTAAAAATGTAATAAAACAATACAATCAAAATAGCTAAGCCAGCCCTCCCAACTTGACTTCAAATAAATTAAAACATTAATAGAAGTTAAATAAAAATCGGAAAATTATAGAAACCTTTTACGAAAGTTAGTTTTTTCCCACTCTTTCAAACTGTGACACTGAAGATTCCGATTGTCTTTAGCCTTAACATAGTTTTTAACAATGATAGGATCCATAACAAAAATTCGATGCTATGTTTTTTTCTCATTTTATTTATATTATATTTATTTTTCTCATTGAATAACTTTTCAATACTACTCAAACATCAATTCTATTATTATTCAATTTAAAAAAAAGTCATAATATTTCATATTTTTAGGACCGTGCAATGCGCTGAGGAGGGCCCTAAATGAATTTAATTTGTTCTCCCCCCCCCCCCCAAAAAAAAAAAAAAAAGTTAGAAGCACATCATGCCTATGCCCCCACTCCCACTAGTAGTGACGCATCAATGTAGCAGCCAGTACATAGCCACAAATGCCATGGGCTTGTTCGGTCAATTCAGAATGCTTTATTTTTTTAATTATTATTATTATTTTCATCATTTTGATGAATATTTTATGTATGTTATGGAACCCTTTATGACATTTTGTGGAACCCCATTGTTTTGTGGAACACAGTTTGAAGACCACTGCCCTTTGCCATCAAAATAGCTATGTAAATTTCTGTTATTTTTGGTTAATGTACAGGATAACAACGCTTAATTCATAAGTACTACTTATATAACACAGGCTTTTGTTGGGTTTTTTATCACATGTAAAATCAATAAATTCTAAAACTAGGGGTTTATTGTCTGTAATTCAATCAACTAAAACAGTCCGTATTATCATCATGTTTATAACATATCTATGATGAGAATTGAAACACATTCTAAACCAGTTTAATTAAAATTGCACCTTGGGCTGTTGACTTATTGGTAGTTTTAATTACATTTCTTGATGTATTCATCGTATAATTTAAACAAGAGTCGAATATTTCAAATTGTTTTTTGTTTTTTTTTCCCCTCAACTAAAGGAGAAATTTTTCATTTGAGAAAAAATTATCACATATTTTCTGAAATTTGATGTTAACTCCGAAATGCGACTCCAAGAGAAGGAAAAAAGAAAGAACATTTTTGAAGTGTAACAAATTATCTAAAAATGTTGACATCAAAAAAATTTTATAAAATTCTTATAGTATTATTTACAAAATATTGAGGAATAATTATATTCTTGTATTATAATTAACAATAGTGTTATGAAATAATAGTAAATTAGATTATGGTAAATAAACTTTCATTATAGTGGCATATTTGAAATATCTTGAATTCTTCGTAACCTAGTAACTGTTATTGAACTAGTTAGTTAGTCATGGCTGGTTTACGAACAATCTAAAAGCATAAACTTTAAATTTTTGTTAAGTTTATATATTGACACACTTTTAAGTAAACTTTGATTGCAAAGTGTTGAGCTTTTGATCTTGTGAAATAGGTAGGTAAAATATTATAGATGATTATTCTGAATTCTATGTTCCTGTATAAATCTGTAATATTTGGAACCATGTTACATTGTTACTTGACCAACAGACATATATATGAATTTAGGAAAACTAAATCTGGTCTATTATGTTTTGTAAAGTAACCTTGTCAATTCTAAAGCCGTGTCTCAGTTTCTAATTTACATGTATAGATGAATTTCTGTAAATTTTTAGTTTTAATTTAGAATGCAAGCCTAGTTGTTAAGTTTTATTAATGCACTCAAAATATTATATTGTTATAATTTTAGAACAATTTGTTATCTTAAAAAATTGCTCAGTATATGCAAAAGATTTTTTTACCACATATGTTACGGTTGGAGTATATAACTGAAATGAGCAATAAAGGAATATTATATATATATATATATATATATATATATATATATATTTATTTATTTATTTGTATTTTTTTAGGATCAACTTCGTAAAGAGATACCTCAACACACTAAAGAATGTGGACGTTCTTTGTTTATTTTTGATGAAATTGATAAAATGCCTCCTGGCACTTTAGATGCATTAAAACCCTTTGTTGACTATTATGAAGCTATTGATAATGTAGACTACAGAAAGAATATATTCATATTTTTGAGGTAAATGTTTTATACATGTATATAAATGGATATTTTTTTATGATATCTCATAACTTTATATCTGTTCTTTATATCTGCTGTAAAACTATATTCTGAAATATTTAATCAGATTGAAAATTACTTTTTTCTTCTTTACCAGGTTCTGAGTTTTTCTTTTGTTTCAGTAATAGAAGTTGTAGCTCAGAAATGTATATCTAACTGAGAACTTATCATCTTTAATTTAATTAAATGATAACTTCATATATCTCTTATGAAAATCCAGGCTGGTCCTGCCTATAGTGTAATTAATACCTCTTTCTATTATTAAAGACACAATCACTATAAATAAAACTGCAGCATCTGGATATTGATTGAATATCTCAGATCAGCCATTTCATGTCTAAATAAAATTGGATTCAAATTCTAAATTAAACTTTAGTAGTTTCTGTGCTACAAACACTAAATTTTGAATTGTAATTTATGTAGGAAGTATACTGTTCATTCTAAAAAAAAATCTTGGCAATGCGAAGATGCAATTCAGTTTCTTTAAAAAATATTAGTACAATAGCAGAATGGACTAAGTTACTAACAGTTTGCACCAGTCTTTGTAAACCACATTGGTAATGCTCAGATGATTTTTTTTTTTTTTTTTTTTTTTTTCTAATGTGGAAGCACTTATGGGGAGACATTTCGCCTTTTGTTATTCACCACAACATCATGCTGGCTACTTTATTGGAGGAGCACCATTTAGGTGAACCAACATTGGTTCCTATTAGGGGACAATACGTTATCAACCAAGCCTTATTCAGAATTTGAACCCAAGCCCTCTGCATGGAAGCTCACGACGCTAACCACTATATCATATGGACGGCTTATGAGACATAATGGTACACATCATTGATGAGGAACTTAGAACAAGGCTTATACATTGAGAATAAAAGAGATAATATTTTTTACTCTTAGTTTTTTTAAAAGATTTTGAAACTTCAGATTAGAGAACCAACAATGAATATTTGGTTCATTGTGGAATATTAATTTGTGATATTAAATATGGTTCATTATTTAATACCAAAGGGGCATAATTTTGTTATTGTCTCTGAAAGGTAGGAGAGAAGTATTTAGAACAAAACATAGCTGGTGTTAGTCCTATGGTCTTTGGTCAATTGGAGGAAATGTCATCAAATTTGCATTGTTTTAATATGTGTACTTATAGTATTTTCATGGCTCTATTCATTTATTGTATTATAGCATAAGGGTGACTTTTTGCATTTTTGTTATTTGGTGCAGTTTATCCCAAAATGACTGTACATGAAAAAAATTTAGTGAAACAACCAACCTACCTTCTGTCACTAAATAGCATAATACTAATTATTATATTACAAGACTGCTACCCATGTGGTATAGTGGTTAACTCTGCAAACTTCCATTCAGTGGACTTGGGATCAAATCCCGAATAAGGCTTGGTCGCTACCTTATTGTCCCATCATAGAGAGTAATGCTGGCTCACCTAAAATGGTGCTCCCACAATAAAGTAGCCAGCAAGACTTGTGAATAACAAAAGGCGAATGTCTCACGACAAGTGCCTCTACTTTAGAAAAGAAAAAAACTAGTGGAAGACTTACCACTCTCTCATTTCTAAATATATAATTGCATTCATATAATGTTTTCTGTAAAATGGGAAAAAAGTAGAGACTTCTCTTCAGTCAGACTACTTGCAGATTTAAGGGTTAGCTTTGGTTTTTGAAATATGTTTCCCAAACCAACATAAAAAATATGTTTATCATGCTGCTCATACCTGAACTCACAACACAGAGTTTAAATTGATCTATCTTTGATGAAATTTGGTGGATGTAACGATGGCATTTACATGTGTAAGGGATCAATGAGTGACTTTTGACAAATGAAGTCATGGAACCTAAATATATCAGTACAGAATTAGCCCACTGGAGGTACACACTTTTATGTTAAACAATCCTTTTATTAGGTAGTGGATAGTGTTCTCAGGAATAGCATTTCATACAGCATCTAATGTGACTTGCAGAAAAAAGCATGCTTTGCTAGAGATGGAGCTCTCAATCAGAAACCATGATATGATGTGTTTCCATCAATCACCCATGTATGATGTCCCATACATGGGTGATAGATGGAAAAGTTTGAAATATACTGGATAAGGAAGAATGTTAGTACCTTCTAAATTCCTCAGATTTATCAATACAGTATTTTACTTGTCCTGCAAAAAGCAGCAAAGGCATTATGAACAAGTAAGGTTGTATATCACAATCACAGAGATATGTTATTTTTTGTGAGACTGCCAGAATCATGAACTAAAGACGCTCATCCACTGAATGTTATGCCATCCCAAACCATCACACTACTTTGGAACTCCATTTGCCCAAAAGCCTTTTTTATCAGATGATAGAGGCATTTGGCAAATGGGCATCATGATTATGTGGTTGAAGGTATCCCGATGACATTGCTGAAGGTATCCCGTTAACATTGTTGAAGATATGACATATGAATACCATTCAACTGCAAAACGTAAGTTTAATTTGTCCATCAAGAGAGTGCATTTTATTGAGTTGATAAATTTCTTCAAATTTGACTTATTTGAAGCAATGTAACCCAATAACTGTCACACTATTGAGAGGCGTCAAATTTGTGTTCCTGATGTAAATTTCATTGTAGTAGGATTGTTGTGGTAAACAGCTCTGTGAGAATCATTATCATGGCATTTTTAACTGTTTGCTGATTGTAATCTCATCAGAGAAAAATACTTTCACATATTGAGCTATGCCTGAAATCTACAATACCTGTTTCTTGCATCATTTCATTCTCTACCATGAACACACATCATTAAACTATGCTTGTATTATCCCTCAGAGTTCTGTTTTAATTCATGGTCTATACCATGTACATTCCACTCAGTGACTTGCTCCCTCCATTGAAGACTGTTGGATGTGTTTGACATACCAATGTACTTACAGCTTATGCAGATGATTTTTGCTAACTGAAATCACTGCTGTTCTTAGCAGTATGAGATGTGGTTTTGCTTCTTCACTTCTTTCATTTATGCTGCTTGATATTCTTATCAGCTGTGACAATCTTGTAAGATTTTAGCCATATACACAGTCCTTGTGAAATGCTATAGTTTCCTTAATACATCATGTCCCCTCTAAATTTTTTGACCTACCATGGTGTCATAACTCATAGTTTGTGATTTACTATTTTACTTGATATAATTTTTTTACTAGTTTTTAGTAAACTGGAATTAAAAGCAATATCAGAGATAAATGCTCATAAATTTTATCCTATATTTTTAATATGTATTAAGGTTATAAGTGTATAAATGACTATGACCCCTATTCCGATCAAACACTTACACAAGAGCTAAGGTCATTCAATACAGACATTCACATGATTAACAGTCGGTCCCAAAGGTCATATACAATTTTTCAAGAATAGCATTTTATAGGGTATACAACTCTGTTTTATAATTTTATTTTTTAATGATATGTTAATATTTTATATTATAAATTTTTGCTTTTACAGCAATTCTGGTTCAAGTGACATTGTGAAAATGACATTAAATTTTTGGGCTGAGGGAAGAGAGAGAGAGGATATAACCATGAAAGACATTGAGCCATTAGTAAATAAAGGAGCATTTAATGAAAAAGGTAATGTATAGGGGAATGTATATGTTTCTTTCTAAAATTTCTTTTCTGCAATTAGTCTTTTTTTTTCTTAAGAAATCAAAATAGCTAATAATCAACATTATTTCATCTGTAAAATAATTTGTTTTATAATCAGAAAAATTTATCCCCCCCCAAAAAAAAAATAAATAAATAAATAAATTAAAAAAAAATTATGTTAAATTTAAATAAAAATATTCAGAATACGCTTGCATATTCAACTGAAGATTTATTTTGTCTTTTATTCATTATAAAAGAGTAGAATAGTTTGTTTCCCTTTGATTTTGTCTTTCTTCATTTCTGTATTTAATGTTAATGGGTTATTAAAAATTTTAAATTTCAAGTAATATTTCAATAAGATATATTTCTCATTTAATAAAATAATAAGTATTTGCATCTTATTGTGCTAATATGGAAAAATTTCCTATGGGGAATTCTTCAAAGCTTGCAGGTATGCTTTGAAACTCTTTTATGCATCTGGATATGTAAAAAGTAAGGTACATAATTAAGACTGTCTGCTGGCTGAACTCACTGTCACTAATGTAAAAAAGAGCAATTTTACTTTTAAGCAGAAACATTATGTATTTACTAAAATGACTTTAATAGGGTGGTTTTATCTTTAAGCAGAAAAATTACGTATTTTTTAAAATGTCTTTAAATTGGGTTATCAAAGTATTGAAAGTTCTAATACTTCAATAAAGAGGGATAATTATTGAAACCATAAGGGACTAGCATCAATGTTAACTGTAGATACTGAAATTGTAGCTGACCACCAAAATTTCCTTCCTGTTTACATCTATTCATGCAATTGTAAATGGCAACTGAAAGCAATTTGTAATTTCTGACAGTGCTAAAAAATTCTCCAAATTTTACTTTTGTTTCTAAAGGCTCTTAACACTCCTTAATTTGCTGACACTCCTGGCAAACTTCTTTATTTTTAAAAAAAATTATGACAAAAGATTAAATTACAAGATTATGTGCCACCATTTTTTGAATTTGACCACATATATTCTTTTTCTTCTAAATTACAGAAGGATACACATGGTGTGTTTATTTTGTACTCCAAATTGCATGTGATCACGTCAATAGCATTATTCATGTTAACAGGGTGAAGGTCATGACTCCACCTCTAAAATGGGTTATTAGATGAAATTTAATTTTTTCCCCTTGTTGGTCTTATTTCATTATTGTTGCTACAAATCTAAATCCTGTATGTTAAATACAGGATTAAAGGGGATTTTGAAAGCAAATTTTAGGTCCATAAAATAATATCCTTACAATTCCTAAAATGGGTTCAATGGGAATTTTACAATTCCTAAAATTTATCCTTAATAATTCCTAAAATGGGCTTACATCCAAGCCCATTTTAGGTCCTGTATGTTAAATACAGGACCCTTTACATAAATTTAAAGGATTTATGTAAAGGGTTTTGTAATTGTTTGTATTTTAATCATTTAAAAATTACTATTTTTATTGATTAACTCAGTACGGGATATCATACCATGTTATGAATTTTTCAATACAAAGCATCATAGAAATTGCCAAAATTTGTTCTCTGTAAGGTTCATAAATAAATTATTGAATGTTACTAAGAAACATTTTATTTCCCAAAAATTACTACAAACCTTAATGGTAAGCCTTTTACACAAATGTAGAAAGTTAGTGGAGAGTAAAGCACTTAATAATTAATAAACATTCTAATTTTATTTTGTTAAGATGATCGGGATACGTAAAATCTGTTTTCATACCTAAAGTTTATATCAGTGGTTCCCAACCCGTAGAAGTCTGCAGACCACTAAGCCAGAATTTGAACCATGAGTGGACCACAACCCCCACCCTACCAACTTGAGGGGGGAACTTCCAGGGGTATGAAAATTATTTTGTATCATATTCTAATAATAAAATAATTATGTTAAACTTTTCAGAAATTTTAATTTAACACCTGATTGTCATTGGATATATTCGGCCCATCTAGTTCAATGAACATTGCTTTCAAAATCTCCATTTATTTGGCAACTTTTTAAATGGGGTGCCAGACCACTCCTGGGGCTCTCGCAGACCACCGGTTGGGAACCATTGGTTTATATGAACCCTAATGATAGTGTACATAACAACAAACCATTATTCACCTTATTCAAATTATTGCGATTAATCATTATTTAAATTAAGTAGTGTTAAGATGATCTGAATAAGAAAATCTTCCCTGGATAGATAATTTCATATTTTACTAAAAGAAATATTTCTAAAATCTTTACAGAAAATCTGTACTTATGTAATTTTTTTTTCCTCTGTTAGGTGGATTTCAATTTAGTGAACTCTTGCGCAGTGAACTTATTGACGTATTTATTCCTTTCCTTCCTTTGGAAAGAAATCATGTGAGAAATTGCATCGCAGCAGAGTTAAAAAGTCGTGGTATTCAGCCTAATAAACAGCTGGTAAACAATATCGCTGAGGAGCTTGTTTATTTTCCTCCTGAAGTTGAGATTTACTCAAAATCTGGTTGTAAACGAATTCAACAAAAAGTTGATTTGTTTATGGATGTTTAGCAGTGCTTTTTTTATTAATAGAAATGTTAATTAAATTACATAAATTGATTCAAGTGACAAACCAAAAAATTCTGCATAAATTTTCAGTTTGTCACTTGAATTTTTTAGCAGTAAAAAGAAATTTGTCACTCTAAGAATATACCAATAGCTATTCAGTTTTTAAAAAATTATGCAATTGTATAATTCTTTAATTTTGTGGAAAATCTTTAATTCTATTAAGTACACTAAATCTAAGTGGGATGATTATTCTTATGCATTTGAGGCATGTTTTAACCCTTAGACCGTTGAGTTTTCGCTTTTCAGTTCTTCTCCCAGCATTTTTTTTTTTGGGGGGGGAGAACATTTGAAAATGCGAATTCAATATAGTTAAGTTATTTAAATCAAAATAAGTGAAACAAAATTTTTAAGAATATATATATATATATATATATTTATTTATATTATGTACAGATTATTTTGTTCAGAAATTTCTTAATGTATGGTATATTTTAAAGCAAGGTGATATTCATAAACCCACTTCACAGTCTTTACACCATAATATTGTTTCATTACATAATTTTTTCCCTGTCACTGATTTTCTGTACATCTTCACCTTAGTCCATTTTGATTTACTGTTGCGGGTATGTACTCTGCAAAATGTCTTTCTTTGAGTCTAGGAAGATCACCTTGTTTTGAAGGGCATTCACCTGAATTCAAAAACCCAAAACTGCCTCTGTTTTATACTGTATGTATTCTCAAAACAATCTCCTAAAAATCTGCTTCGTATTGGGAGAAATTGTATTCACATGCCATTTAGTGCTGCCATCTATTGATGGAAGAAGCAATCACTTAAGAAATCGGAAAACATGTTTGTAATGTTCAAAACATTAAAAAATCTAGACAGACACATACAGATCATCCGTAACATTGGGGGATAGACTGAGATAGACACACTGAGCACGTTCGTAACAGTCTAAGGGTTAAAGTAAACTCGTTAGTTTTTTAATTTGTGGATTTCTTAGGAATCATCCAGAATATAAATAACTGGATTTTGAAATTCATTTTAGTAAGGTGATTTTTAGTCTTTTTAAAGGAGAATATGTTTTAAATATAAACTTCTCAGGGGGAAATTTAAGTATTAAATGTATATTTATATATATTGAAGCATATGTGTTTTGACTTATCTAAGAAATTTGCTTTTAAGTGAGACACTTTAATATAGAAATTATACAAGTTTGTCCATTCTAGATGAACTAGTTCAATTATTCTAAAAGAGGTGAAATAGATGTTCTTGTTTTATAAAAGAAATCTATTTATTTGGTGTATAAATCTAAAAGGAATTACTATTGTGTCCATCATGTGATATATTTTAACATTTTTCATATTTTAATTTTGCATGTATTGTATTAAAAAGTCTTCAATATAATTCAAAATAATTTTTAGCTATTTTTATATTGAAGAATATTTATGAAATTAGCATTTAAAAAATTTTCCATCATATTGTATATGTATGAACCAAAACTAACTTCTGACTACTTAACCACTGTCTGACTTTTTCAATTTACTAAACATACCATGTTACTTTAAAAGCATTTAGCAGTAGTTGTAATACCATGTTACAACTACTGCTAAATGCTTTTAAAGTATTAATATCATAGCAAGAATTCAAAGGAATGAACTTTATTGTTTTCTGATTTTGTTAGCATGCTTAAACTTGAATATTAATAAATCCCATTTATTTTTATGTAAATAACTTTTTTCAATAAGATCTTTTTCAGAAATCAACTTTTCAATGTTGATAAATTGATATGAGTGCTGATATCAATTTATCAGTATTGATAGGAATAATTTATCAGTATTCCTATCATGCTGATAAATTGATAGGGTATATTTATTTTCTTAAAATGTCTGTAGTATTAAATGTGTTTTTTTAATGAATTTTCTGAATAAGTTTGAGTCTTAAACTCACTGACAAATGTTATAATTTGCAGTATTAATAAACCAATAATTCTTGGCTTGAATCAACTGTGGAAAATATTTTATCATCAAAGAATTACAAATTTGACAATTTATGAATATCATGTCGCACCCTGGCAAGAAAAGTGATTCAAGTCAAAAATAGAAATTTTGAGGTTATGCTATTGAAAAATATGTAAGAAGTTCCACATTGTGCCCAAAAAGCTCCGCATCGTTATCTCGCAATTTGTCCACCTGAGGGCAGTTGTATCAGTTTTATTGTAATGTTAGTTCAAGCTGTATAGTATTCTTTAAGTTGATTTTTCTCAAATGCTGCATTTTTGAGCTGTGGCGCTTTTCTTTCCAGGGTGCGATGTATTAATGGAGCTATTAACCAATATCAGGTTTTTTTTTCTTTAAATGCTCTTGATTAATTGCTAATCTCTTCTGCCTTTTTGAAATTATTTAATATTCATATGATAAAAAAGTTAAAAATTATAACACAATTTTTTTCTTGTGTATCATTTACTAGAGTAACAAAACAATTACTCTACTGTGAAATTTTTTTGTTACTCTAGAAAATTTTATATACTTCTAACTACATATAAATCAACAATTGTCCTTTAGTTGTACCTTTTTTTCAAAAATAAGACATCCTCACGTGCTATCTGTGTAGCAATTCTTAGAATAATATTTTTTTAAAATTTTCTCTTTTTAAAAAAATTTGACTGCATTATGAACCATTGTCACATTTTTTAATAGTTTGTGTTTCCATTTTTGCATATTTTCCCTTCAATAAAATCAATAATATTCATTTATTTGCACTCTTATCTTGAAAAATATTTGTATGTTTTTGCTTTATATTTTATGAATTAGAATTATGTTAATATTTAAATGGCATATTTAAGTTTTAGAGGTAGTTAATAAGTATTATGGAGATTTTCTCATTTGAATTCATGTAATTACCTTTATGCTCCTGATTTATCTCAAAATATGATTATATTGTACTATTTGTGATGTGTAAAATTAGTCTTTCTTTTTAATTTTTGTGTTTTTTGTAACTCAGAAAATAGTTTCAGGAACTGTTTTGCTTCTGAGAAGCTGTGTAAATCAAATATTTGTACTCACAATATTGTTTTCAAGTTTCTATTTATGTTTAAAAAAAAATTCTGTTTAGACAGAGTACATTTATAAATTTGAAAGCAATAGTCTTTAATAAAATATGTATTTCTCAGTTGATTGATTATTAGTCAAAACTGTGTTTTTGTTATTATTATTCTTATATTTTGTCAATATCTTCAAAGATTTTAAGTGCCATTTGTAAATCAGTTTAGTGTTAATCTATTATTCTTATTTTTCTTTAACTGCAGCTGATAAATCTAATACAAGTTTGCTAGGTTTTGAGTGAACAATGTATGAAGGATAATAGTAACAGTATGTAGAAAAAAATACATAGAGAACTGTAAAAAGTTGTGAATATTATGCATATCGTTTTCCTAATTAAACCAAGTAACTCCAAAAAATACGATCTTGGCATTTTTATGCTATTACATTGCTTTTAATAAAATCAATAACAGCATGAAAATCTCAAAATCATATTTTTTGGAGTTACATGGTTTGTTAATTAGCTCACTGATATATATGTATTTATTAATTTAATTCTATAAGATAGGGAGTTAGGTTAGAGGAGCCTCAAAATATTTTTATGTATTTTTAAGAATTTTAAGAAAATACATTGCAATATGCTATAAAAAGGATATTTTAATAGGATTTCAAGAAAAGATAATATTTTATAGGATTATATTTTGAACAAATATCCATTTTATTAAACAATAATGTTTGAAAAGATGTATGCAGAAAACCTATTTGCATTTTTTATTTGGAAAACTGTTTAGTTCATTGTTGTGTAAATAAAATTTTTGTGATGTAAGTTAAATATGTTATGTAAAGTTTGAAATGTGTCATACCATTCTGTGTTACTGATTCTTGATTCATCATATTCCAAGGAATCATTCTTTGTGTGTAATATCAGATTTTTTAACTTTCATTTTTTTTTCCATTTGGTTTGTAATGAATTTTTATTAAACTTTATACAAACATTTATGGAATATGTTTCTCTATTTTTTTATTCTTATTTATTTTTAGTTTAGATTAAAAAGACTCTGATTTCATTATTCATTTTGCATCATATTACAGTGCAATTTTTTTTTATCAATTCTCATATTTTGCTGTTATTTTTTTATTTTATTTTGTTTTGTGTAGTTCTTGATTTTCAAGAAATTAAGAGCTCCATAAAAAGTTCACTTTGCAGTCAATATCTATTCATAAAAATTTGTTTTTGTCTTAGTCTTATAAGTATATAAGTAAAATTATCTGCCTCTTTAGTATATTATAACTCTACTTATGTTTTGAAATAGTCTAAACATAAGTAGCCCTTGATCAAACTAGGCAATTTCATGAAATGTCTTGTTTTCATGGCAAAAAAATGTAAAACATGACTCATAATTGCATTATCCTATGATGGCATGGTAAAATTTAAATTGTTGCTGTACTTAGTATTACAGTTAAAAATTAAAGGAAACAAGATGCGATATTGAGGTTAGGTTTGTGTAAAATGTGAGAGTACATAAATTAATCCTATTGCAATTATAGCATTAGGTTTGCGATTTTTGAAGTCTGGTCACCTTTTTATCATTATGGTGGAGGGCAGCTCCCTACACCTTAAAAAAAATGGGGGTGAGGGGCATTGTCAAATATATTAATCTGAAATTGGTTGGCCACAGAGTAATGCTGGTGTAAGACTAACCTGATTGAGTTGCACCCTTGTCTGAAGTTCATATGATTTTTTCAAAATCGTTAATACAAACTTTTTTAATTATTTTATAAAACTTTCTCCTACATAACGGCATAGATATACAACTGCTTTGTCCTCAAAAAAATTTTCTTGGGAACAATCTTGAGAAATCATTTCGTGTTTGTTTTTGTTTTATTTTCAATGCGGGCAAAACGTATGAGGAATACAAATGATACAAAAAAAAAAAAAAGTGATCGAAACCGCTGCCGAAATGGTTAGTAATCCCGATGTAATCGAGCCTACCACATGCAGGCTCTGCAAGTTATCAATACGCGTAGCACCTGTTCTAGGTATGTTGTTAAATGAATGAACACAAAGAATATACAAATTAACTTTTAATATTACACGTTACCACAACAATGTGAATTCATTTAGGTAAATACATTAGCGTGCTTCATAGCGCGCCGTTGCAAGACCGAAATACATCGACGTTTCGTCGAAGGTAATACAGTGAAATTAAGAATAGGATAAGAAAGTCTGTCTTCTTTTTCCTGCGGGAATGCGTGATAATGTCTCTGTGCATTTGGGTGTGTCAGTGTTGCCAACCTTTTCAAAGCGCCTCCCCCTAGCGCCATCTCGAAATCCCCCTGTTTCCCCCTAGCGCCATCTCGAAATCCCCCTGTTTCCCCCTAACACCAACTTGAGATCCCCTAGACCTTCCTAAAAGAAATTCTGGTTCCAAATAGGCATCCTGTTTGAGAGATAAATTGAAATAAATAAAAAATACATACTTACATAATGAAATGGAGATTTATTTATATTTGACATATGTATGAAACTTATAATCTAATAAAAAAAAAACGCGTCTCGATTGTACATTACTGTCGATTTTTCTAATTTTAAATTTCTTCGATGTCAGGATAATTATAGAGTATTTCATCAAAGACATGGGCCTGGCTCTCATTTTGTGCTTTACTATTGCCTGCATTTTTAAAGTCATATATATTAACGTTGAACAATTTGAGCATACGGATGGAAGGAACGAATTTGACACATGAACCGCAGTTCTTTTGTAGAGTAAACCTCACCATCATAATAATTTGAAGTACTTCGAGGGACAACTTATTCCTTAATTTATTTTTAATTACTTTGTATGTCGAAAAAGTACGTTCGACACTTGCGGTTGAAATTGGTAGTGTTATTAGCGCCACTGAAAATTTAGCGATATTTTCAAATCGCTTTTTCCCCGCAGAATCACAATCTTCAAATACTTCTGAATAAAATTCAACAGAATTAGCTACATTTGACCACAATTTATTTTGCAATTGATTCCATTCTGACTCTACATCACTTTTATTGCCGTATAAGTGAGTTCGATGGAATTTCATAAAAATGTCATTGAGACTAGGTTTCACTTGAGATAATGCAACTTTAGGATGAAGATTGGACATCGTTCTCAGAATAGAAAAGTTATCTGGTAATCGTTTTTGAATTTCTTGAGCCAAAGTACACAGAAATTTCTTACATCTCTCTTTGACATCTAATAATTCTTTCTCCTTGATATTTTGTGCAATAGAATGAAACTCAAAGCCAAAATATATCGCTGACGTATGCATTAGATGGGACTGAAAATCGAAATCCGCTAATTCGCTGTCACCCAATTTCTGTAGACTAGATGGCACAACGAGTTTTTGAAGCAAGCTTTTGAACATCAGAAATAGGTCTTCGAGCAATTTAATAGGTTCCACGTTATCGCTTTGGAAAAGTAAATTCAGTTGGGTTATACTTTTTAGTTCAAAATAAAAAAAAAAAAAAAAAAAAAAAAAGCTTTGAATGGTAATCTTTTCATAATGTCGTGGAATTGTTCAGCCATATAACAACTGTCTTCCGATTTAGCAATTGAAAATAGCAGTTCTAATTCTTCCCACTTATCCAGTATTGTGTTAATAGCCTCGGATCGTGCAAGCCAACGAGTCCCACTAAGACCTTTGATTGATTTTTTTTTTCGCTTTCCGTTACCATTTATGGTTTCGTACAGCAACTTATATTTTTCCAACCGTTTAGGGCTGTAAGAAAACCAATTGTGCTTTTTTCGTACTAGAAATTCTAATTGGCGAGGCAATGTCTCCGCTGCTTTTTCGGCACACAAATGAAGCGAATGGCAAACACATTTCATGACGACTACGGCGCTTATCTCGCTTTAAACAAGCAGTAACTGAATTATGTTTGCCAACCATGACATTCGCTCCATCGCCGATCCCAACCATGTTTTCAACCCTCAAACCATCTTGTTCTAATTGAACTTTAATGGCACTGTGCACTGTTTTTGCATCAGCATCGATTATTTTAATTAATCTGTAGAAGGTTGTGATCACTTGTCATTTCTTCACCGAAAAAAACCGAATTTATCTTTATAATAATTATATTCGAATGAAATATGCAGAATTTCAGGAAAGACCACAAAAGAGAAAAACCGAAAAACACAGTAAAGTAACAATGATAAAATTTGTTTACGGTTGTATTTTGACTGTTTATTTTATTTCGTTTTAATGAGAGAAAGTGGCAGTAAACTTGAAATTAAACCTGATTAAAATTGAACTGAAGAGTTATTTCTAATATTCTTTTAATGAACTGTAAATCTACGCTCCCAAAAACCCCCATAAAAAAAGTCATCCATAGAGAATAGCCCCTAAAAAAAGGAACTTCTAAAAAAATGCGCCAAAAATGTACCCCCTAGAAAATACCCCTAAAAAAATGTTTCCCCACCAAAATACCCCTAACAAAATGTGGCCCCTAAAAACCACCCCTTTTCATCTATTACCCCCAAATTTAGGGGCAAAACCCCCAAGTTGGCAACACTGGGGTGTGTCGACCACAACAGGACGAGGGTGATGGGAAGCTCCTGTTGCCAATCGCCTCGAAATAATTAGAGAAGAGAAAGAAGATAAAAGATTCCCAAAAGTTTTCTACCATCTCAGTATCAGCTCCAGAGGTCCCACATAGAAATTGCGAAACATGCCCAAAAATGAGGGGTGTCGTCCATTAGGGGTGGTTCGAAAAAATCGATTTTTTATTTCGGAATCGCGTTACTCTCAAAAGCTGTAGTTTGGTTATCCTTAACTGGAGAAAAATAAAAAAAATTCTAAGCTTACATCTTCAGTTCGCGCATGAGGCTGAAAGTGAAAAATATGTTAAAATTGAAATTTTCAAAAAATAAAATTAGTTTTTTTGTAATTGTATATAATGCAACAGCCCATAATTGTCAGTATGATAGCGTAGTTTGAACCTAAAAAGATATATATAGCTTTTACATAATATCTTTAGTTCGCGCATACGCCTTAAATTGGGCTAAAATCGCCTAAAATTTGAAATTTACGTGTTTAATATACAATAATACATACATGACATATTTACGTTTCAAAAGTATTCTAAAAATTCTAAATTTGTTGAATATAACCTTTTATTACAGTATTATACCTACAAGTATAGTTACACACACATTTATATGTATATAATAACATTGCATGTCATCGCTAATTATAGAATGATTTATAGATTTTACTATTTTTTGTGTCTTTAAGATTCCTCAGATGTGTTGGGCATTGTTTTAAATTGAGATTTATAGTCAAATAATGGCATAGTTGACCTTGAGAGCAAAGTTGTCCTTATGACAACCATCCCTGTTCTCTTCTCCACATACTTTAGTACAAGATTCTGTTACCAGCTTTACAATTCTTTCGGCACTTTGCGTGTGGCGAGGAAATTTAATTAGCGCGAACTCTGGGAGAACATTAGTATTAATAAGTTCTTCTAGGCTTTGCGTTGACACATTGCTCATTATTGGAGGAGCTGTAAGTTTGCACTTGGGCCAATCAATAAGTTCAATGTAATTTGAAGCTGCAAAATTGATGGTCGGTGGTTGAAAAGTTCGCACCGATTTCCCTTTGGTTCTTGTTTTCTTGCTTTTAGCAATCTTCGAAAAGCTAGCTGTCTTACGTGCACTCTCTCATCTAGTACCCATTGAAATTAAAAGATTTTCGGGATGACAAAAATAACGCATTCCTCTGAATGACAGGATCAATTATTTTACGTACCCTGTCGGAAGCTGTCTTGTCTTCTGTACTAGTTTAAACACGTGAACTGCTCCAAACTTTACAGAGGGATGCATTTTAATTCCAAACCATACTGGAGCGTATATCTTCATAATATAGCTGACCCAGCAGTTTAATTTCGTCAGAAGGTTTTACTTTACAAATATATAGTCTTAAGATCCTATTTGCACAAGTTAACCACCTAGAGTTACTAAGAGGACCAGGATCTTTCACAGCGAGATCTGGCGCACACTCTCCTGTCTTGACTGTTCGATAAATATTAAGTAAATACTGTTGGTCTTTGCCTAAGTTTTGGTCACATTTATCTCCTCACTATTAATCGTTTCAAAATTAGCAACAGGGAGTTTTTCACAGTCAGTCAACTTCTTGCCAATTTGTCCTGAGAAACTTGTGGGTCCTGTAGTATCACCATCTACACTTTCAAACAAATGTCTGAACGGAAGTTCGTTGAAATGTAATAAACATATAAACCATTATAAAGGACGATCAAGTTTAAGCTCAAGGTTACGAATAACACCGTTTTTCCATCCTGTGTTAGTCGCTGTTTCCGTCACATCCAATTGCAACAAACTTAAACATAATCAAAGTTATTGTTTTTCTAAATAGCAAAAGATGCTATTAGCTATTTCACTTCAGTGGCCCTTGGAGGTGTCAAATGACCCAGATACTTTCCACCAGGCTCTTGACCAAGCTGATGTGCTCCTCTTTCTTTAGTCTTGCGATACATTTTGTTTACCATTTCTTTCCTGATAATAAGTGTTATCTTTTCTCCCGTCCAAATACAGTCCATGTAACTCTACATTGGAGGGAGTCTGATTGCAAAGAGTATCGAATTTTATGTTTCTCCGTCGTCTGATCTTACTCTTATCTATTACTAGAGACACATCTCCTTCATTTTATCATGCCTACATCTTGCAAAACACAGGAAGCAATAGCAGCAGTGGCTCTCTCGGATATCCCATATCTATAACTTATTATGCTGTTGCAGGAAGCTTAATTCGCATTTGCGATGTTGACGGCAAACTGTCACATTTTGCTTCGGAACGTCAAACTGGCTATTTTGGGCAGAATTTATAAGAGTATCGCTTTGTTTGCTTTAATATCAGGTTCAGCAATCTCGTTTTTCTTTCACTTGCATTCTTTTATTTCTTTTTGCGATATTATTAGTATCTACTCTATCCAAAGTGCCAATAAATTTTAAACTGCCATTTCGCTGGTCGTACAAAACTCTCAATAATAGGGATCTTATTTCCTTTATCACATTTTACAATCCATAATTACTTACAGCTACACGAGATAGGCTTCTTACCACACGAACACGCAAAATTCCTTACACACTTGCAGGAAGCAACATCAAAAAGTTTGGACTTTCGCTTCATTAACAAAGTGATTGAGTTTAGTCTTGAAGTTAAATTTATCTTTATCCGACTAAATGACTTTCTAAAGTATAGTACTTATTATAGTAATCCTTTATCAATTTAACAATACGTTCATGACTGACCGTTTGGTATAGAAGCTTTACAGTAAAGTTCTTCTATTTGAGCAGCAATGCAATCTGAATCTTTGAAAAGATTCGTTTTTTACAGATTTTGATGTTCTGCAAAACAAGCTAACAAAACATCTTCACATGTGGGTAAACACTTCGACTTAACACTTTTGGTACACCGAAAAACGGACAAACACTTAAGCGTTTAGAAGTTTTCGAGGGTCCCATTATTTATTATTTGGAGAACGGAGAACAATATAACAAAACTTGAGCATAAAAATCTCCAATAACTTTACAAAATAATCCACTCAAAGCAAAACACGCTGCACTTTTTGATTCACGTACAGTTACAAATTAAAGATGCTGCTTGCTTAGCGAAAACTAACTGACTGACAAAGGGAGAGCAGAGCCTTTGAACTGTCTACTAGAATGTGCCTACTGTCTGGACAAGTCGGCGGTGGAATGAGAATGCGACGGCGCGGCGCCAACTTAGCGCTTGCCGGCCAGTTATTGTTGTTCAGTTTTTGACACTTTTTTCAAATTTTAAGCCTTATGCGCGAACAGAATATATCATCTAAAAGTTATAATTTTTTTTTAGGTTGAAACTATGCTATATACTAACAATTTATGGCTGCTGCATTATAAAAAATTACAAAAAACTAATGTTAACCTTTATAGTCGTGATCCGACAAATCATTATCATGTAGAAGTAATTATAATTGTAGAATCAACTCTTATTTACATCTGGTTTATTAACACATTAAAATCTCGATTAAATAAGTCATTTACAAAGTTTCGTTCCGACGAACGTTACAATCCACCATGAGAGTAGGGCTCATTATTCAAAGTCCGTACGAGACCCTCTCTCCGTACGCGTGTTGGACCCTTTCAAACAGTCCAAAAACTTTTCTCCCTCGTTCGTTCTGGCCTCTGTATTTATCATCCTCCTTCGTCTTTCTCGAACAACCACCGGCCTTTTTCATCCGCGCTACGCAGACCACCTATCGTGAATTTCATTGTCCATGGTTCCTACTTGGATGAAGTGCGCGCTGTGTTTCCTTAATCATTCTAAATGATCTGACTACCTCCTATTGTCGAGGGTTTTCCAAAGGTGTATGGCTCTCGACACCTGTTTGCGTTTCTTTTGGTGCTTATTGAAGACGCTATTACACACGTTCCATCAATTCCACTAGGAAATGGGAGAAGAGAGTCTGACATACGCCCCTTCCTTTAGAAGTGAAAAAAGTCTGAGACTGTTTTCACGTTTGAACAACAGTCCTTGTTGATCAGAGGATAACGAGGCACACCCATGGGTAATAACTGCGCTTTTTAACTTGTGACGGGGGGCGCTTTGTAGCCACAACAATAACACATTTTTAACAAGTAAATGATTCCATGTTTTCATCTGCATATGAGATAGCCACAACATTTACAGGTAACAAAAATTACTTTTCACACTTAGCCTTGACACAAAATTAATATATAATTCTTGCTCATTTCTTTACATTAATCTAAACACTAACAAATTATTGCCTACCAATCACTTATCTTTAAAGCAAGAATTTCTAAGATAATTTACGCTTTTGATTCCTTTTTCTTTTCAAACTCTTTAGGAATTTCCTGGCTTAATCTTAACCAGTTAAACTTACCTATTTTAATGAAACCTTCCCCAATCTCTAGGGAATACTTAACATTCATTAGTTCTTCACTAAAAAAAAACATAAACCAAGTGTTCATACAACAAACAACCAAAAAAAACTAATATCACATAACTATACACTTAAATTCATAATACCATATATTACAAATTTAATCCGTTTTTCTTAGGATTCAACATTAGTTATCAATGCAATTACCAAAATACACATTTAATTAAATTTTCAATGAATTCTTCGAGAGCAACTTAAATCAATTTTAGAACATTTATAAAATAACAATTACATGAGTTTCCCGGAATTCTTTGGGAATTACTTAAATTTGTGATTCTCTCTGCGATTTTTACGGGACCCTAAATAAATACGAATGGGTTTTTGGCTTCATTATTTCACCATCTCTCATCGACTGAATTGAATGATTGTGTTCAATTTTGATTTTGTGAATTTGTGATCTAGTTCGGTACAAATCACCCTTTTCTGCGGAAGTCTTTTCTCCCATAGTTTGCGTCTGTTTCCTACCCGTATCGTTAGGCTTCCTGGGCATTTAATTCTTCGTTTCGTGTTTCCCTTTGATTATTTCCATTCTCACTATTAGTTTCCTCTAACCCTTATTCCTTAACATATCAATTTGATCTTTCCTCTCTTTTTTCCGTATGAAAATCCCATTTCTCGCACCTCATCCAAATTCTCATTGAGACTTAATTCCCCATCCAAAATTTTATCAATTTCTCGCACCTCATCTAAATTCTCATTGGGACTTAATTCATTACCTCCTCTCTTATAGTACATCTCCTCATCCTTCGTCTGACTTCCCATTTCAAACATATAAAGGGGAATAATCATCTCCTCCTCTGTCTCATCTAAATTCTCATTTGGATTTAATTCACTACCTCCTCCTTATAGTACATATCCTCATCCTTCGTTCTGACTTCCCTTTCAACATATAAAGGGGAATAATCATCTCCTCCTCTGTCTCATCTAAATTCCCATTGGACATAATTCCTACCTCCTCCCTTATAGTTCATCTCTCCCTGTGTCTCTTCTTGCCGGCTTTCAAATCTATTCGGGGGACTAGCCATCTCCTCCTCTCTATCCTTTACAATTTCTAACATATTAGGAGGAATAATCAACTCTCCATCTAATATCTGATCTATACTGTTACTCAAATGCCTTGAGAATATGTTACCCCTTCAGGAACCTCCTTTCCTTGAGTAATTACATCCCTCACTCCTTCCCTTTCCTGTTGGGTTTCAATTTTATTCTCAGGTTGAATAATTCGCCTCTGTAAATTCCATCTCAAATTTATTTCCCATCTGATCCCTCTATTTCTGAGATTTTGAACTCTTTTGGGGCACCGATATTCCAAATGGTCTTTACTATTACAGACAAAACATCTTTATCCTCCCTTTTTCGGGATCAATTTGGCAAATACCTTATCTGTTTTAACTAGTGGTTCAAGAATAACCCTTTTTTCATCTCTCAAAAATCCTTCAAAATTATTATTAACCCTTCCAATACTTTCTCGACCCTTAAACTTGAAAGTCTTTGAGTTGCCTCATCCTCAATTCTTCAACTTCTAATTCTGTTCAATTTTAACATCATTACTCTTTGTTTCTCTCTTTCCTGTCTATCTATCTCCTCTTTTTCAATTTCCCTTTGGCTATCCCTCTCTTCACTTTTTCCTCGTTCTAATCTCTCATTAATTATAGAGAATACCACTCTTCCCGTAAACCCTTCCTCATATCGTTCACTACCTAGAATTATTTGTTTTAGGTCATACATTGTGCTATCGGAGGGACCTCTTCCTTTAGCTCTGTAGCCAACGTAATTAAATCGGCCTTACGTCCCTTCCCCAAGAATGCCATTTTTTAGACTCAACCACTTAATCACAAATGCAGCAAACAAGTATAATCACTTTTACACACTATAACAAAATATAATCAACTATACTGATCTTGAACTATTTACCTCAACAATTATGATAATCTATGAGCATTTAACTACTACAATTATAAATCACTTCCACTAATAAACTAGTACGAGCACTTGTACACTTTTCCCGTTATACAAAATAACACTTTTTCACTTTTACAATAATATTATTCCATTTACCAAAAATTCCATAACTCAACAATTACTTCCATCTTATACACATGAATCAACACTTATCAAATTAATTCAATTCCCTCAACTAATTATACCGCTATCTCATACACAGGGAGAAAGATAGAATCACTTACCCCTTTTCACCTCGATGAAAACTGCCACTCTGATCTTTCCTCCGCTGCCGCACTTTGATCACAGTTCAAGAGAGTTCACTATATAACCACATCGTTTGATGGCACACACTTCACTCCGATGTTGAATTTGCTGTGCTCCTGCTACAGGTGTCTCTTTCCCGGTTTCCTTACCAGTTCCCGAGTAAATTTCTGTCGCTGAAGTCGTGTCTAGTCGAATTCTCTGATGCACACCTCACTCCGACCCTTGAATTTCTCCTGGCCCAGGTTTCTGCTTCCCGTTTCTGACCAGTTACCGAGTAATATCTGTCGCTGAAGTCGTGCCCAGTAGACTCGTTCGGAATCCAACTTCTCTTGAAACTGCGTCTCCTTAAAGATGTATCACCACTCTATTACTCTAGATCATCTTTTTCTGCTACCTTCCGTATCGCTGGGCCTCCACGTTCTTTAGTTCGACTACGTCAATGTTAACCTTTATAGTCGTGATCCGACAAATCATTATCATGTAGAAGTAATTATAATTGTAGAATCACTCTTATTTACATCTGTTTATTAACACATTAAAATCTCGATTAAATAAGTCATTTACAAAGTTTCGTTCCGACGAACGTTAAAATCCACCATGAGAGTAGGGGCTCATTATTCAAAGTCCGTAGAGACCCCTCTCTCCGTACGCGTGTTGACCCCTTTCAACAGTCCAAAAACTTTTCTCCTCGTTCGTTCTGGCCTCTTATTTATCATCCTCCTCTCTCTTTCTCGAACCACCACCGGCCTTTTTCATCCGCGCTACGCAGACCACCATCGTGAATTCATTGTCCACGGTTTCCTACCTTGGATGAAGTGCGCCGCTGTGTTTCCTTAATCATTCTAAATGATCTGACTACCTACCTATTGTCGAGGGTTTCCAAAGGTGTATGGCTCTCGACACCTGTTTGCGTTTCTTTGGTGCTTATTGAAGACGCTATTACACAACGTTCATCAATTCCACTTAGGCATGGGAGACGAGAGTCTGACAACTAATTTTATTATTTTTTGAAAATTTCAATTTTTAACATATTTTTTTTCAAAATTTCAGCCTCATGCGCGAACTGAAGATGTCAACTTAGAATTTTTTTCTTCCCAAGTGAGGATACCAAACTACAATTTTTGAGAGGTAACGCGATTCCGAAATACAAAAATCGATTTTTTCGAACCACTCTAGTGTCAATGACCTGGATTTGTTGCATTGGGGTAACAATACTGATATGGCAGTACATGTAGTCAGACCGTCATGGCCCGTTATAACAGTTCATAGCAACTAATTCTTGGAATCAGATGCAAATTTCGGAACATGTGTTCTGATTATATACCGTTGGAGTTCCTGTTTGCTTTAAACTTGGTAAATAAACTTTAGAGTGTCTTCCCCAGATATATAATGTTATGGAGATGTTAGAAATCTGCTGGTATATCACTGTAGAAAATGCTAAGACCTTTACTCTTCCATTATATCAATGGTCCTCCGTTGTAGAGAGGGCACCACCTTTGTATACTATTTTCGTAAAATATATTGCCCAAGAACACCACAAGGCGGAAAATCTATGATGCTTCCCTTTAGGGTATGGTAAAGCGGGCGCTACTACTTGTATACTGTAACGTCATGAATCCCGCTTTCCTGGGAAACGATCGCCGAACCCAAACTCTCCTTTGAGACCTTATCCCGAGAGATCAATGGGGTCATTTAATTACCAATGGTCGTCTCGCTCTCCTTTTTTTCTACAAGATATCGCTCACAAAACGGAAAGTCTAGTGGCGCTTCCCCATGGGGGGGAGCTGAGAATGACTCTCTAGGCTGGCGCTGGCCTGGTGGGACGGAAAAGTGGGGAAGTCCGTTGACCTTTCGGCTATATCCGCCGGGCTTGTGAAGCTGCGAAAAGCATAGGAAAATAGTACTAGTCGAACGAACAGATAAATAGGGTCGCCTGACGAGAGCCCCGCAGCGAGTGTTCAGAGCAGAGACCTGCGGGGACGAAGTGAAAACCAGAAGTGCCTGCAGCCGGAATCCACGACATCAGCAAAGGATTGGGGGAAAAGCCATCCCAGTTGCTAATAAGTGTGGTCATCCCTCGGTTAAAGACTGAAAGATTCTGTGTTAGTGTCTTAGTAACTATTTAGAGAGAAACCTCTCTGTTAAAGACTGGGAGAGTAATTGTGAAAAACTTTATTTCTGTGAATGTCTCGCATACGCAGACGAGAATAGTCTCTCTGCCTTTGTATATACTGAACATATTTGGAATTATAATACAAGCTGTTGGTTTTACATTATTCTGTTTCTCGTGTGTTCATTTCAACAACGGGGACGTTACAATACACTATCCTTTTAAACGCCATTAATTTCAGAATTTTTTTATCTTAATTTTAAACCAAATTTTAGCCTTTTATGTAGTAGGTTTCAGAAAATAATGTGTAAGTTGAAAATAAAGTATATACCGTAATTTCGCACGTATGCGCCGCACCCGCCGTAAGCGCCGCAGGGACTGAAATTTCCTTTTAGAAAACGAAATCGGGTAAGCGCCGCACCCGGCGTAAACACCGCATATAATTTTTTCTTAGTTACCGTACCGTAACCAAATAGTGACACAAAAGCAAAAATTTTAGGTTATTTTCGTTACAAACTAATACATTTAATGTAATAAATTCAATATAATTCTAATTTTGAATATTTCTCTTATTAAATTACACTTTAACACTAGATGCGCCAAATGACACCCTGTTAGCCCAAACACATATGCAAATCTTGTCACTTACGTGCTCGAGTGAAACCTCGGCTCATCGCTCTGCCCGCGAGACGGCGTGCAGCACATGCGTAGTAGTCGTACGGGGGAGTCGCCTGTTTCAGGCTTTCATGATAAATACGTGGCCGGGAGAAAAATACTCGCCGGTGTGTTCTTCGTTCTCACTCGCTCGCTCGATTTTTATGCATTGATATTATTTTCTGTTACTGCCCTCGCATATACACTCATGGACAAAAAAAATTAGCGCACCAAGAAATAATTGCGGGATCGTAACGAAACTTGCAATGAAGGTACATGTCGGGGAGATATGCAAATGATTAGAAATGCAGCTCTATTGCGCATTACGTATACCCGGTAGAGGGCGTTGAACATCGTACTCTGTGGAGTATAAAACAGGTAACCAAAGCTTGTTTGAGTGTGCTGAATCATTTACAAAGGAAGAGCTGAGATAGACATGCCATTACGCCGTGTTCGAAGACAATATAAGCAGTTGTCACAGTTTGAGAGGGGGAGAATCGTTGGGATGATGGAAGCTGGGTGGTCAGCTAAGGCGAGTAGCTCGTCAATTAGGCCGCTCTGATTGTGTTGTGAGGAGGTGTTGGGACCAGTGGACCCGAGAGATGTCATGTACACGAAGACCAGGCTCAGGACGCCCTCGACAGACCAGTCGTCGAGAAGTCCGCCACATCGTAAGAAATGCACGCGTACGGCCAACTGCTTCATCGGCCGCCATCCAGGCACAGGTAGCACCTTCACTAGGGGCCTCTGTGTCTTCTCGAACCATACGAAGGCGCCTGGCTGAAGGACAGTTGGTATCGCGGCGCCCATTACGTGTGCTGCCCTTGACGCCCACCCATCGACGCCTCCGTTTGGAGTTTTGCCGCGCACGAGGAAACTGGTCTGCAGCGGAATGGAACCAGGTCGTCTTTAGCGACGAATCCAGATTCAATCTCGGCAGTGATGACAATCGTGTTCGTGTGTGGAGAGCCCGTGGTGAACGTTACAATCCTGCCTTTGCTGTACAGCGACACATCGCTCCCACAGCTGGTGTGATGGTATGGGGTGCGATTGCCTACAATACACGGTCACTCCTAGTATTGTTCCGTGGCACCATGACAGCCCAGCGGTATGTTCATGAAATCCTGCAACCATATGTGTTGCCACTCATGCAACGGCTCCCAGGAGCCATTTTTCAACAAGACAATGCTCGGCCTCATACGGCAAGGGTGTCACAAGACTGTCTCCGCACTGTTACTACCCTTCCTTGGCCTACCCTATCCCCAGATTTGTCTCCAATCGAGTATATCTGGGATCATTTGGGACGACGAGTTGGGCATCCCACGAGTTTGAACGAACTAGAGGCAACGTTACAGCAAATAGGAACGAAATGTCTCAAGACATCATACAGAACTTGTATGACTCAATGCCCGATCGTATCGCATCGTGCATTCGCGCTAGAGGGGGTCCAACGGAGTATTAACTCCTCCGTTCTTTTGCCTTTTTCTCTGAAATAAATTATCCTTTTTCTTTGATTTTCTTACCATTTACTTATATCAAAGTAGTCATTACGTATGTAAAATTTCGTTTCATTTTGACGATTCCTTCTTGGTGCGCTAATTTTTTTGTCCATGAGTGTATTTTATTTCTATTATATTTCGTTTCTGTATACTAAAGCTAGTATCGATAACTTTTAATAAAAAAATGAATTCTCAAACCCTACATTTACTATTTTTAAAAAAACCTCTGCCTAACACACCCGATACCTATAAGTGCGGTAGGTAGTAATTTTGACCCGTAAGATTTACTTTACTTAAAACTCTCTTTTTTTAAAAAATGAAATGTTACTTACTACTACACGTCTACCGTAGTACAATGAAAAAAAAAAGAATGAAACCTGAAACTGTACAAACGTATTTTTATTTCACAGTAACATATGATAAATTATTAAAAAAGAAAAAAAGAAACGTAATCATGGAACATCAAACGGGCAAAACACATAAAGCATACAAATATGAATAAAAGTAATAAAGATATAGTAATACTAAAATCGCCAAAAGGAAAATCTAAGATATACGGGTAAGAATTACCGATCAATCAAAACCATCAAAGTCCTCTTGTTCCGTATCAGAATTGAAAAGTGACAAAATTTCTGGATGAATTTTTGTATCTGGATCATCTGGATCTTCCTCGTTGGAAGAACTCTTATCGTCGGAACTGTCATCGTCGCTGGCATTGGGGACAATTATTTCCGCCTTTCTAAAACAGGAAATTATTGTCTTAATGGAGACACCTTTCCATGCTTCAGAGACCCACTTCGCGACTTCTACGAAAGTTGCCTTTCGCATAGTTCCGCTTTTTGTGTAGGAAAGTAGACCTTCAGTTATACACGATTCCCAGAGACTTCGCATTCGGCATTTGAATACTTTGTTTATAGCCAAATCAAGTGGTTGACTTAATTTTGTCAAACCTCCGGGAATTATCGCTAAATTTGCAGACACAGTCTTCGCTGCAACTTTAACAGGCTCTGACAAGTGGCTTCATCGAGTCCATTATAAGTAGCCCTTTTGGATTGAAAAAAGCCCCTTTCTTTTTCCGCCAGACTTCGTTCAACCAATCTCGCATTACTATTTCGTTCATCCATCCTTTCTCGTTAGCGCGGATCACAACGTCATTAGGAAATTCTCCTTTGGGGAGAGTTTTTCTTTTAAAAATCAACAGAGGTTTCAGTTTTTTACAGCTTGCTGTGCAAGACAAAACATTAGTAAATGACGTTTTCTCGTGACCGGTAGTAACAATACTCACTGTACTTTCGCCAACCTTGTTGACAGATCTGCTTGGAGGACAGTCGAAAGTCAAAGGTACCTCGTCCATGTTGATCACCTGATAGGTGGAAAACTTTTTGTTCTTTAATTGGTCCCCTATAAACTTCAAGAAAGAAGATTTCTTTACCTCCCAATCAACAGGCAATTTTGCCCCACGGTTGTGCGGGTCGAACGGAGAGGTTTTTCCGCTTCATGAATCGGTAGCACCAGTTGGATCCAGCTTTGAAATCGTCTAATTCCATCTTCGCCGCTATAACTCTGGCTTGTAAACGTATCTTTACTGTTGATATTGGAATGCTCTTACTTCTCTGGGATAAAATCCAGTTCTCAAGACTAGTTTCCAGCTGAGGCCAAGCAGCTTTCCCTCTTCTGCGTGTTCTCTTACTTTTCGGCATCTTTAGTAAAACTTTCTTTTCGGAGCGCCATCGCCGAACACAACGTTCATCAACACTGAACTCTCTGCCTGCTGCTCTATTTCCGATTTCTTCTGTTTTGGCAATAACATTCAACTTAAAATTCGCACAGTAGCTTTTGTTTCTGCGTTTTGGAGCCATCTTGTAAAAATAGTTTCACAGTACGGGGAGGGGAAAACTATTTTCGAAGAGAGAGAGCGACAGCAATGCATGTGCGCCGTCGCCAAAGTGTATGACATCATCGTCATTCTTTTCTAAAATTAGTCAAGAACTTCGCGCATGCGCAGTGATAAACTCCGGTTCAAGTAATGCGTTAGGCTCAATTTTAGTAGAAAAGTGCAAGCTGAAAAGATTTTAAAATCCGAAATTGGCGTAAAGACCGCACCGGCGTAAGCGCCGCGCTCAACAATTTTTGAACTTTTTTTTACGTATGCGCCGCGGCGCTTACGTGCGAAATTACGGTAATACATATTAGAGTGCAACACAAGCCACACTAAAGTGATAGATCACTCGCAGTTTGATCAAATAAAATATCAAAATACACTAGTTATCAAAAATTAAGGAAAAATCAGAAAAAGAGGGATAATACGTTCATAACTAGGCCAATCTGTTTAAAATTTGAATATGATGTTAAGTAAAAGGTGCTGAATAATACTACATTACGCAAAATAGTAGCGCTGCAGTCGGAATACGTCATTTGCGAGGAGCATAAAAGTGCATATCTCAGAGCAAGGCGACAATTGTCGCGACGCTGAGATTAGACATCTGGCATAGCCAAATTGTAACAATGACTTCCAGGCATCATTTGACCGAAGAACTGCGATGGCGAGTTATTGGGAGACTAGAGGCAGGACAAAGTCAGACAGAAGGGACCAGATGGCTAAATGGGAGTCCGTCTGTGGTTCATAGACTTTGGCAACAATTTCTAATCACTGATTAGGCATCCAGGAGGTTCAGACAAGGACGGCCATACGCTATGACGAATGCCGATGACCAATATTTGTCATGCGCAAGAAGGAATAGAACCGCAACTCCGTCTGAACAGATCCTCCCTCGCTGCAAGCTCCGGAAGGTTGGTATCAACGTCAACCATGGAAGGCTTCACGAAGGTGGTGTTTTTGCGATGCGACCAGCCATTTGCGTCCCGCTCACGTCACGCAATAGGCGGGAACGTTTGCAGTGGGCACGTCAACATGTCCACTGGACGCGTGATAATGGAGGGCTGTTCTCTTTACGGATGAGTCCAGGTTTAGCCTCCAAAGCGATACTAGGCGTATTTTGATTTGGAGAGAATCTGGAACTCTTTCATCCATCACACATCCGTGAAAGAGATGCATACGGATCAGACAGTGTGTGTTTGGGGTGGTATCTCTTTGCGTGGACACACAGACCTCCATGTCTTTCTCCGTGGAAATGTGAATGCTCACACCTATAGAGAGGACATCCTTGATGCTTATGTGCGCCCTTATGCCTTGGAAATAGGTGATGCTTTCGTGCTACAGGACGATAACGCAATACCGCACAAGGCTCGCATCGTGGATGATTATCTTGAGCAGAAAACAATTCAGCGCATGGAGTGGCCAGTTCGATCACCGGCCCTGAATCCTGTCGAGCATGTTTGGGACGTTTCAGAACGACGTATAGCTGCTCTCAATCCTCCTCCTAGGACCCTAGCCATACTTTCAACTGCTTTGCAAGAACAATGGCTCTCACTTCCTACCGAACTCATAGACCGCATAATTGACAGCATCACACATCGCTGTATGTGCTGTGTTGCAGTTCATCTTTGGTGGCGCTACGAGCGCCGTACCGCGAATCACCCCCCGTTTCAAAATGTTTGAATCAGAATGCATTGTGCATAAGAACCGACTAGTTCGGTAATAATGGAACTCTCGTTGGAGAGTAATTTCTAAGTAATCTTTAATGTAAATACTGTAAACTAATCTTAATTTGTAAATAAAGTATCTTAATTTAACCTGATCGTCGTGATTGAAGTGAAGTGGGCAGTATCATCATTGACGACAAATCTGTTGAACATCTCCCAGCGCAGAATTAGCATCTGGCGTCCGCATGACAGGACTCGTTTGAAACTGAAGGTAAGCGCATGCTTACTTAATTTATATTTGCATAATGAGTAAAGATAATGTAGAAAAACTGAAGCGGCAGCGTGCTGTTTTGCGCTCCGCTACAACGAAGATTTTAACGAAAATCTCAAATACATTTGATGATTCTGAAATGATATATGATGATAAGGTAGATGCGCTGGGAGTCCTAAAAGATCCGTTAATGGAAAAAGTTGAGAAACTTAAAGCTTCAAATTCTGAAATTTTTGAAAACATTCCTGATACTGAAATTGAAGAAGTTGAGTGCATTGATGAAAAAATTATAGAATGGAAATACAAAATTTCAAAATTTTTAAATCGGAATATTAATGTTAGATCCCAACCGGTTGTAACCGAAATTCCAAGAAATGAAATTACTGCTTCAGCAGTTACACAACTTAGTTCTTGTTCAAATTTAGTGAAACTTCCAAAACTGTGTATTGAAAAATTTTATGGTGATTCATCCACTTGGCTCGAATTTTGGAGTCAATTTTCTAATGTTATCGATGAAAATGAAAATTTGACAACTATTGATAAATTTTGTTATTTGAAATCTTTGTTGGGAGGTTCTGCTCCTAATGTTGTGACTGGATTTTCATTAACACGTGAATATTATAAATCAGCTATTGAACTTTTGAAAAATAGATTTGGACGACCTGACTTGACAATTAATTCACACGTAAACAAACTTTTGAATTTGAATCCAGTTAAAATTTCTTCCAATGTAAAGGCCTTAAGAGACCTGTATAATAGCTGCGAAATTCAAATTCGTAATCTAAAACCCCTAGGTGTAGCATCTGGCAGTTATGGACATTTATTATGCCCTATTTTACTTAAACTAATATCCTCAGATATCGCGTTGGAATATAACAGAAATCGAAAGAAAAAAACGGATTTTGATATAGATGAATTAATTACTTTTTTAAAAGATGAAATTGAGTCTCGCGAAGCTACTCAACAGTTTAGTAGTTCAGAAAAATACTTCAGCGTTAAAACCGAAACTTATCGTAATGTCAAACGAAATATTCCAACGGCATATGCTTTAACAACCTCTGTTAAAAATAATTGTATCTTTTGTGAAAATTCTAATCACTTTTCTGATAAATGTAAATCTCTTTCGATTCCCCAAAAATGTGAAAAACTTAAAAGAGAAGGGCGATGCTTTTTATGTTTCCGAAAATTGCATATTGCTTCTAAATGTAGAGCCGTAAAAGAAAGTTGTAAAAATTGTCAAAGTAAATTCCATAATACGTCAGTATGCTTGAAAGCTAAGGAAAATCCGGTAGAGCTAAAAAATGAAGCGGAAGCACTTGTTACTACTGTTTCCCAATGTAAAGTAATAGTCCCCCAATCGAGTAACGAAGTAATACTTCAAACTTGTTGTGTACGAATTTCAACTGACAAAAGTACGGCAGAAGCCGTGTGTTTGTATGACAGTGGAAGTCAAAGAACGTTTATCACAAAGGACATTGCAATGGCCTTGAAACCCCCACGTGATTGGGAAGGAAAAGCTCCTTGTCTACTCCTTCGCGTCCCGTCAGGGGGAGCAGAAAATTTACGATGTGGTTAGCGTTAAACTCAGCCACGTTGAGGATTCCAGCAAAAGCCTTTGCATTAAAGCGTTAGTGGTTGAAGAAATCTCTAACGTATTGATTTCGAAGCCACGGGTAGATAAGAATGTTTCGCGGAAGTTAGCCAAATTCGAGTTGTCAAATTGGAGTAGGGAAGGGGATGATTCGCGAATTCAACTACTTGTGGGAGCTGACTATCTATACCAAATTACGGGAGGGGGGAAAGTTGAACGAATCACAAAATCTCTGTTTGTATGCGAGAGTTTATTTGGGCTTTCGCTTTGCGGAGCGTTAAGCATTGACGAAAGAGGAAAAAATGAATGTGCATCAGTATTGAAAATAGCTGTACAAATTAATGATAGTGAACGCGAGGATTTAAGAAAATTATGGGAGCTTGAAGCTATTGGAATAAAAAATAATAATGATGTATTCTCTGAATCTGATAGAGAAATCATGGATAGATTTGAAAGAGGTTTAAGCTTTACAAATAATAGATATGAAACGAAATTACTTTGGAAAGATAATTGGGAAGAGTTAGGAGATAACTTTAATAATGCAAAGGATCGTTTTGTACGTCTAAAACGAAGCTAAAAGGGGATGATGTTTTATTTGATAAGTATAAGGGTATTGTATCAGAGCAATTGAGAAATGACATAGTTGAAGAATGCCCCGACAATGAAATAGAAAATGGATACTTTATGCCCCATAGGCCTGTTGTAAGAAATGACAAATCTTCAACGCAGGTTAGGATGGTTTTTGATGCCTCCGCAAAAGATTGTAATAATAAATCCCTGAATGATTGTTTGTGGAGTGGACCCAATTTAAATCCCAATATATTAGATACCCTTATTAACTTCAGGAAAAATAAAGTTGCCTTCTGCGCAGATATAGAAAAGGCGTTTCTCCAAATTGGCATTGCAGAGGAAGACCGAAATTATTTAAAAGTTTTGTGGTTCGATGATACCGTTGATAAGTCCTTCAAAATTCTTAGATTTAAGCGCGTTCCTTTCGGTGTTACTTGTAGTCCGTTTATTTTGGCCGCAACAATTAAACATCATATTCAAAATTTCAAAGAAAAACACCCTATAGTAGTTAAAATGTTAGATTCCTCATTATATGCAGATGACTTGATCGACGGATCAAATTGTGATGAAGAAGCCTTTTATCTGATATCAGTTGCTACAGAAATTCTTAGAGAAGCTGGTATGCATTTGAGAAAATTTTATTCTAATTCTAAAGTTCTAAAAGAAAAATGGGTGGTAAATAATCTCATCGAGAACCAGGATAATCCTAAAAATGCCGTGTAGCTCTTGGGATTAATATGGGATACAGATTCAGACCACTTACAGTTAGATATGCAACCTATTACTGAAAATTGGGACACTAAAATTACGAAAAGATACATACTAAAGACCATGCTGAAATTGTTTGATCCCTTAGGTTTAATTTCACCGTATGTTATCCGCATGAAAATTTTATTACAGGAAATTTGGGAAGGAGGTTTTGAATGGGACAATGAATTACCTTTGAATTTAAAGAATACTTGGGATAGTTGGTATTCTGAAACTAAACACTTAAGGAAATTGGAAATTCCTAGGATATATTTCCCTGATGGATTAAATTTCTCCTATGATTGTATAGAAATTCATTTATTTTGTGATGCCAGTCCTAAGGCCTACGGTGCGGTAGCTTATCTTAGATATAGAAATGAAGCTAACCAGATTAAGACTGCATTCCTCTGGTCTAAAGCCAGAGTATCCCCTTTAAAACGAGTGACCATTCCCCGTTTAGAGTTGTTAGGTGCATTAATTGCTGCCAGAATGTCTAAATATTTAAAAGGGGTATTAGATTTACAAAATTTGGAATTTAAGCTATGGACCGACTCTACAATAGCCTTATATTGGATTAAAGGATCTGCAGAAAACTGGAAGCCCTTTGTTTCCAATTGGGTTACTGAAATTCAATGTTTGTCAGATCCGGAAGGTCGGAACTATTGTAGCGGTCAAGATAACCCAGCTGATTTACTTACACGTGGTGAACACTTAAGCTCTTTAATAGATAATAATCTTTGGTGGCAAGGTCTTGTATGGTTATCCCTCCCTGAATCCATGTGGCCCCCTAAGGTAGGAGTCAAAGAAGACGAAGAAGCAGTAATTGAAAGAAAATCTAAGAGAAAAGGGACTCAGCTATGCTGTGCAGTAAATGTACAATCTGAAGCCCTTTTAAATGTAGACCGGTTCAATAAGCTCTCTCAATTGTTTAATGTTACGGGGTGGATCCTGCGTTTCCTTCATAATTCAAATCCGAAAAATTTTAAAATATCCGGTTCCTTAACAGCCACAGAAGTAGAAAGGGCCGAGATTTATTGGATCAAGCAAATTCAAAAATCTGCTTTCTCGGAGGAAATTGAGCAGCTACAGCGGGGAAGATCTATTTTTAAAGAATCAAAGTTGTACCACCTTAATCCCGAACTCGACGAGAATAAACTACTTGTGATTAAAGGCAGACTACAATTTTCGGATTTATATGAGCGGGAAAAACATCCGTGGGTGCTTCCCGATAAAGGAAGGTTTGTAAACCTACTTATTATTGATGCGCATGCAAGAATGTATCATTTTGGTGTAGCTGCTACCCTAGCTCATCTACGAGAGCGATATTTCATCATGAAGGGCAGAAGAATAATAAAATCTGTCCTGAAAACCTGCATGCTGTGTAAAAAGTTCAATGCCACCTCTGGAAAAGAAATTACTGCACCCCTACCTAGAGATAGAATTATCAAAACACCACCTTTTGAGACCATCGGTATAGATTTTGCAGGGCCAATTTACGCTAAAGGATCCTTGGGATCAGAAAAGGCTTACATTATGCTGTTTACCTGTGCGGTTACGAGAGCTGTTCATTTAGAGCTGGTGACGAATTTAAGCACGGCTAATTTCATTTTAGCTCTTAAGCGATTCTTTGCTCGAAGAGGACTCTGTAAGGTGATATTCAGTGACAATGCCAAAACATTTGTCAAGACCGACTTACTTTTAAAAGAGATCTGGAAAAGAATTTCAAAGGAAGAAGTTAAAAACTATTTAACTATGGACAAAATAATATGGAAATTTATCATTCCAAGAGCAGCCTGGGGGGGAGGTTTTTGGGAGAGAATGGTTAGATCTGTGAAAACACCATTAAAGAAGATACTCGGTAGAACTTGCCTTACTTATGAAGAAACCGAAACTATGCTCACTGAAGTGGAGGCAGTAATTAATTCTAGACCCTTATCGTATGTTTACGAAGAGCCTTCATAACCTCTAACCGGAACCTCTAACTCCAGCTCATTTCTTGGTACGAAAGAGGTTAACATCGTTGCCCTGTGGAATTCCAATTATCTTCGAAACGAAATCCGATAAATCCACGTTATTAAACAAATTAAAATATCGCCAACAAATAATTGATCATTTTTGGAAAAGGTGGAGAAAAGAATATCTTCTGGAGCTACGATCAGCAAATAAACTAGATCCCGTCAAATCTTCAGCCTTCAAAGTTGGTGATATAGTCCTGATTCATGATGAAAAGTTGCCAAAACATCTTTGGAATTGTGGATATGTAAAAGAACTTTTGCCCGGACGAGACTCTAAAATTAGGTCATGTATCCTGAAAACTCCAACTGGACTGATTAAAAGACCGATACAACTACTGTATAAACTTGAATTAGATTCGATGGAGAACTCAAAGAACAACAATCTTAGAACTTTAATCTTATTTGATTTGTTATATTGTGCTTGATTTTAATATTTTTTATTCTCATTTTAGAATTCAACTAAATTTTACTAAACTTTAAAGTGTTTGAAAATTTGGTAATCTTTCTTAGTATGTAAGTATGTCTTTAACATTTATTGATTTATATTCAAGAAGCTATCATCATTTAGGTAATGTTTTGTTTTAATTTTTGTATTGTTCTTATTTATGTATTGTTTGATGAACAACTATAATTGTTCATCCGGGGGCAGTGTGTTGCAGTTCATCTTTGGTGGCGCTACGAGCGCCGTACCGCGAATCACCTCCCCGTTTCAAAATGTTTGAATCAGAATGCATTGTGCATAAGAACCGATCAGTTCGGTAATAATGGAACTTTCGTTGGAGAGTAATTTCTAAGTAATCTTTAATGTAAATACTGTAAACTAATCTTAATTTGTAAATAAATTATCTTAATTTAACCTGATCGTCGTGATTGAAGTGAAGTGGGCAATATCATCATTGAAGACAAATCCGTTGAACATCTCCCAGCGCAGAATTAGCATGTGCTGTATTGCTTCTCGGGGGGATTATACGCCATATTAAAGGTACTTTTCCTATACCAAACTGACATCCGATTTGTTCATTGTATACATATGCTAGTTTCTATAACACCATAATTGTCTGGCGATTTCTTTTTATGCTATTTTATACCTACCTATGTGTTGTATAATGTGAATAAGTTTCATTAAATTCTGAGCGTAACTTTTTGAGTAATCGCTATTTTTGTGACTTTTCCTAAATTTTTGATAACCAGTGTATTTGCTTCTTAATATGGTTGGATTAACATTAGCGTATAAACCATGGTTGAATCTTAGCCATAAATTTAAATATTTTGGGGGCTATTTAAAATTTTTATTTCTTCAGAACAATTTCCAAGTTGTGTGCTTAGGGCCATTTATTCACTCTGTATAAGTTAAAATAATTTTGCTGGTTAAATTTTTGCGGTGCAGATTTTAAATTGTTTTTGAAATGTCATATATTTTTGCCAATTCATTACATTGCCAATAAATTTAAGATTGCTGGCTCCTTAAGCTGGCCGACATACACCCTTTCTGTCATACACTCCTTCAACATATTTTGCTGTTGGAACTTTTGCTTTTTCATCCCAACGCGGCAGGCACTTATCTTTTCGACGCTCGCCCCTTCCACGCCGCGCATTTATTGGCATCAACATACAGGTGAACCAACATCACTTCTTATGAGGAGACGATACAAGAACGTCCATGCGTTATTCAAGATTCAAACCTCTGCCATTCCGTGGAAGCTCATGACGCTAACCACTATTCGATGAGGGCGACATTAAGCTGGAACATAAGCTCATACTGTTTCGAAATTCTGCCGGCCGGGTGGAGCAATGGTTTGGCCCACGGATATTCTCTGAGTGTCTTCAACGCCAGGTCGTTGATTCAATTCCCTCTTGTCCGAGGACAAGGCTGAGATTAGGGAGCTATATTGGCTCACCTATATGGTGTTCCCATAATAAAGAAACCAACAAATTTGCAATGTGGATGGCTGAATGTCGTAATAGACAAAGTGCCTGTCGCGTTGGAAACAGCATATCTCGAAGATCTTTGGATCAACGTACTATAATCCGACAGTCCGAACAAGAAATGTCAAAATGGCTTTTGTTATTTGATTTTAGCCTTCAAAATTCTTATTCTCCTTTAATTTGATAGTAAAGGTCTAACATTAAAATTTTTCTTCATAATCGGGTATGATATCTAGCAGATCTGATTACTTTTTTTGAGATAATGTGTTGTAGCGTCTTCGTCGTTGAAAATAAACACTCTAGAGACTGAATTATTTAAAAACACAGCTTATATTAAAGATCCACTTATGTACAATATATACAGTTGCATAGACACTATTCTAGTCTGTATCCGAGAGATTTCTCTAAAACATTCACTCCGACACACTCTTTAACCGAGAGATGAACCCGCACCGATCAGCACCTGTGACAGCCTTCGCCCTAATCTTTCAGTTGATTTCGTTGATTCCGGCTGTTGGCCCTCTCTCTTTTTATCCTTTTGTCAGATGCTGCTATATTAGTAGCATACATATTCTGTTTTTAGTTCTGAAGTATAGTTTGCTCTGCAAAATACGTCGTTGCAATGGACTCATTTGTTTCTGAAGATGGTTTGGTATGTAACTTCCCTATATGCCACGTGAAAAACATATTTTTTAAAATAAAAATTTTGATGTTAGATACCAAGTACATTTTTGTTCGAAGAATAAGGTGAAGTCCGCCGATTCAAATTCACCTTTACTTATAATTTCCATGCCTATTCTTCAAATTCTATCGAAATTGAATAATCCGCTTTACTTGCAATTCTAAGGTAGGATTTCATTATGTAGTAGTGGGATATTTCCATCATAACAGTAAATTAGATTGCAGCCCGAGGTAGCGTATCGGTAGCATGTCGGCTTTCGGTAATGAGGGTGCTCGGATCGAATCCCGACAAGCGCCGTTACCTTCGTGTCTAGGCCGGATATGGGCATGTTAAATCCGTGGACCAGAAAGTCCTTCTATGGGGTCAGTGAGTGGGAAGTTACGATTCCCCCAGATGTCGTCCCTAAAGCTGATCGGTCAAAATTGTGGTGGCACCTAGCCAAGTCGGACTCCGACCCTTTTAGTGCTATTATAAACCGGAGCCGCATTACTCCTATATGGACCTGGTCTGGAACTTCCAGCTAGGGGGCATTAGGAACAACAACAAGAAAAATTCTCTTCAGTGGGTAACGAAGGCTAAAAAGGCATTTGCTACCAATAAGTGAAATGATAATTGTGTGTCATTTACATGCAACAGTGTTTTAAATAGAGAAAACATTACGTCATTTTGACATCACATAGTCCCGTCATCTTTTTGTTTTTTAAGTGACTAGGTCTTGTTTGGGTATATGCTACCAGCTAATTAACTGAAAAAATGTCAAGAAAAGCTACGTATACCTCAAAAATATCGAGGAAAATCACAGCATTAGTTATAAACAAGATGTAAAGATCGATTATAATGAAATTCAAAATCATGAGAAATCACTGTATCGGGATTCAATTCTATTAACACGTTCGATGCAACTGGCGCGCTAGCGCGTCAGTATAGCGCTACCTCGTATGCCGGCGACTCTCTGGGACGACGGTCGACTAAGATAAGTTGTATGCATGAAGCTACAGAAGGAGCGTAAGCTTCAATGGGGAATTTTTAGAAAAATGGACCGATTATTCTCGCTCACCGGTAGATGGCGCGACATATAAGTAAAGTGACGATTATACTGGTCCTCCTATGCCAGTAATTGGTTGCACTGAGGAACATAACTTTAATTTCATTCAAAAGGTTATTAACTTTTTTCTGATTACGCGCTTGCATTTTATATGCAAACAAGAGAATAAAAATGCCAACTCTGCGCTAATGTTAAAAGATTGAGAAAAGAATCGAAATTATAATTCTGTATTATTAAATTTAAGCTTTCATTTTATATTACTTTTGAATTGAATTATTCTCTTGTCTGAAGTTATTCCATTGTCAATATCAATGAATAATGTTATCAATATCTGGAAAACCTGTCATGTATAATTTTTTGATCAAATTTATCTATAGTAAATTGTATATCGCACATTTAATTTTTTATTTTATAATAATGTATTAATAGGGTATGTTGTTAATTTTAGTTCTTTATAATTATGAAATACTTTTCTTCTATTCAATATATTTTGTGGTTATGGCAAATTGAGCTACACGTCTGAACTAAAGCCATCATTTTTTTTTAAATTGTGCACAGAAATAAAATATTGCCAGTTAACTTTTCTTAATATTGAATTTTATCACTATTAAGTTAGTTGATAAGTAAATAAGTTTTCATTGTATGATAAAGAATGTTGTTACTATAAATGCTTATGCAAAATCTGTTGAGTATAATTTTTAAAAAAATTAATATTTTCCTATCTTTTTACTGTGAGTACAATGAAACCCATACTTTGTGAAAATGCGAAAATATAGCTGATTTGTCCTTATCAATGTTATTTGGGGTTTTTTTCTTTTTAATTTGCTGAAAATACTTGTAATCGATAATTTACCAACTTGAAGGTAATTCCTGACAATGCTGGAACCATAATATTGAATTTAATCACTATTAAGTTAGTTAAAGTACGTAAAAGTATCATTTTTAGACCTATGCTGGATTGTATGTACTACTCATGATTTTTGCTTGATTTACAAGAAATTTTTTGAGTAACTGCCTATAATACTGTTTATTATATATGCAATATTTCAAGGTAATTAATAAAAAAATAAAATGATTTTTTATGCATAAAACGTGAATATTTTTTTTAATCGAGCATTTTGCAGTCAACTACTGTACGCATTCTATCAAAATAAATTATTAAGTTACATTAATAATTGCTTACTATATGTGATTACAACACTTTAGACAACAAAATCCACCAAAATTTTTGAACCATAATATATTTTAATTTTTTAAAGAATTTTTTATAAGCTTTTACTCAGTCATTTTTGAAATTTCTAATTAAAAATAGCACGTACTAAAATGTTTTAATATATTTTAGAATAATGTTGCTGGATATTGTTACCTGAAGTATTGTAATCACATATAGTAAAAAATTATTAATGTACCTTAATAATTTATTTTGACAGAATGCGCACAGTAGTTGACTGCAAAATGCTCGATTAAAAAAAATATTCACTTTTTATGCATAAAAAGTCATTTTTATTAATTACCTTGAAAAATTGCATCTATAATAAACAATATTATAGGCAGTTACTCAAAAAATTTCATATAAATCAAGCTTAAATCATGAGTAGTACATACAATCGAACATAGGTCTAAAAATGATACTTTTAAAGGTACGTAAAAGTGACCACTCCCCTTAAGTAAATAAGTTTTCATTGTATGATAAGCAATGTTGTTACTATAAATGCTTATGCAAAATCTGCGTACAAAATCTGCTTATGCAATAAAATGCATACTTTGTGAAAATTCAAAAATATAGCTGATTTGTCCTTGTCAAAGTTATTTGTTTTTTTTTTAATTCGCTGAAAAAATTTGTATTCAGTAATTTACCAACTTGACGATTATACCTCCGGTTTTAAAAAGTGTAATCTGAGATGCTTTGACTGATTTTTTTTCCAAAGGAAGATATTTTAAAGTATTGTCTGATTAAATACTGAATTGACTTCCTATTTTATTAGTCCTGATAGGAATTTATTTGTGATTGATAGAAAATGTTGCTTTTCTACTATGTGTGTGTGTGTGTTTTGGTTAATCATTATTATTTCTCACATTTTTTTTCCATAAGAGATTATGAACAATGATAAAAAAAATTTCTTCACAATTCTTTTCTGTAATTTCATTTCCTTAATTATTAAATTATTACAAAATTCTGAACTCATTTATTCTGAAACCAATACACAATTATTCTGAAAAAGTATATTTACTCATTTCCTTTAAGAATTTTAATGAATTATAGCAAAAAAAGCACTTGAAATAAAGATTTTGAATGAAAATAAGCAATTGTTAAATTGAATAAATAAATTCATATTAAATACGCACTAAAATAAAACAAAATGTTTTCGCTAGGAAAAATACGAAAAATCCATATTAAAGCGTATGGTTGTCCGTGTCTAAGCCGCCCGCTATTACATGCGCGCGCCACCTAGTGGTGGCGACCAAATGGGAGACACTTTTTTAATACGGAGCTGCTCCTCCTTCTGTAGCTTCATGGTTTGAGCAAACGCATCTTCTTGACATAATTTAAAGAAAGCAGTGAGAGTTGTTTCTCTAGGAGCAAGAGCTTGTTGCGCAGCTGTTTCATTTGTGAAATAAACCCTTTGTCCATTTTCTAAATGAACTGATAATTGCTGTACTGCGGGATATCTTTCATGAATAGGGAATGAAAAAATTCTCCAGAAGGCTTCATTGCTGCTTATGTAACGGCCTTGTTGAAAATTAGTAACTTCATCATGCATATTTTCTTGTAAAGCAAACATAGCTGCATCAGAACCCTTGTTAACATACTTGCATACATATTTGATGGACTTTACGGAATTACAAAATTCGACATTAATATGAGCATTAAAAATGTTAGTCAAGAGAGGGCAGTATGGAACTATCCATCTGTTATCAATTTCATGTTGACCTACTTGTGTTGTAAAGCCTCCATCATCAGGTTTTCTCCTACGATATGAGGGATGCCCATCTTCTCCAGTTTGAGTTTCTTTCAAAAAAGGTTTTGGGTACCGTTTTGTACATACGTTGTCTTTCATGCAGGGCGAATTGAAATTTAGAGATCCACATGGGCCATGTAGCATTTGAGTTTTAACAATTTCAAAGAGATTCTTGTCTACGTTAGGGTCTGGAAGTTCAGCTGAGATAACCGAATCAATCTCATTTAGCTGAATTTTATTGGACATCCAAAGCAAAATATGAGCATGAGGCAATCCCCTTTTTTGCCATTCAATAGTGTACATGTGGCATCTTACTGGTCCAAAAATTCTCAATTTTATGATCAAATCCATCATTTTCAATAATTTCAATCGAAAAACCCTCGCTGTAAGGTCATGTCTGTGAATGTATGTTTGTCCAGGTAGTAACCCATCCTTGATTTCTTTCCATTTAGCATTACACGTGAAAGTGATGAACAGATCAGGTCGTCCAAAATTTTGAATATATGTCATTGTATCCTGGGTCCTTTCATGCATGTAACGTGGGCTTCCTGTAAAACTTGATGGAAGAATGCAAAGTTGACCAATTTCTGTTCCAGCAACATCATTATTTATGGCATCTCTTAAATGGACATATTGATCACATCTTAATTCTTTCTGATGAGTTCTAATGTAGCGTAATCTTTAAGATTCTGTTTTAGCGTACATATCAACAGAAAATTGGTGAAACAGATTTCTAGTCAACGTAAGATGATTTGAAGAATCGATACGAACCATAAATCTGTAGGCATAGAAATCCATGCAAGAAACTTTTTTGTTAGAATGTACACCTGATTGGGGTATATCAAAGTGATAACCATCTTCTCCATGGACGAAGAGCAAAGGATATTGCAAGGCATCATAAGATCGATGAGTTTCATCTATGAATTGCAGAGTATTGTCTCGAGATTTAATTACAATGTCTCTTTTGCCATGTTCCTCACCAGTAATTATGACAGCCACTTCATTACATTCTGGCAGATTAAATCTTCTAGCATGTTCTAAAGGAGGTCTCTTGTCGGCATCAATGATAGTTTTGTGTTCAGCAGTAGGAACATTTTCTAGAGCATATTTAAAACTTTGAATGTAATGATTAGATGCATGAAGCATCTCCTGAAGTTGTAGAATGAGTTCAATTTTTGTTGCTGGGTTTGTGCTACACCTGGTTTGTGCTTGATGTTACAAATCCGAAATGAAAAACAATTGAAGATATCTTGCTTGTTCATTTAGCATTGGTTGCAGTGAACCTATTCTGTGATAAATTTGACCTTGAACTTTGAACGTAGGCATGAAACCTCGCTCAGTGATTATATTTGCTCCGAAAGACGTCATTGCGAATGCAGAATTATAAGCTTGAATGTTTTGTAGGAAATGTTTTGAATCAGATGTACTACCTGTAAGTAATGTTCTCAAAGGCTCGGGTGGTTCTGGAATTGCAGGAAATTGTACTTTCCCATTACTGCAACACATTCCTGGTGATTATCTAGACCACTTTTTAGCACCACAGCTGTCACATATTTTCGACATTGATCCAATACTTACTTCATTAGCAGATGCATAATTACTTTCTGGATTATAGTGAAATGCACATAAACTCCACTGGTCAGAATTCATGGCACGATATTTACTTTGAGCATGTCTTGTTCTATCAGCGTGAAGTCGTAGATTACGTTGCACTTCGTTTTCTTGTTGCCTTCGCATAGCTTGTCTTTCAGCAATACCTTGAATTCTTCGATTGCGTCCTTCTACTGTTTCGACTGATCTTCGTGCACTTGTCTTTCAGCAATTCATTGAAGCCTTCGACTCGTTCTTCTTCTGTTTCGACTACTCTTTGTGCTTGTTTTCTTTTCGCATCAGAAGACTTTCCAAACGAAGCACGTTTCTTTTGTGGCATTATTAGTTTTTATCCTTTATTTTAATTAAAGATAAACATCCAGATGCATTTATTCCTTTATACTTTTTAAGAGCGTCATCCGTTTACGAATCCGTTTAAAAAATCGTCTGCATCACTTTCCGCATGAAAACGAATCATCTGCAGATTTCACAAAGCAGAGCCAGGAAAGTTGTGCTTATCTGGGGAACCAGGGCCATAGGTCATTCCCAATCCTCTTCCTCCCCCGCACTGGAATTTGACCCCCCCCGTTACCCCCAAACCAATCCCTCTCAACGCAGCTAATCTCCCAATGCAGCCCCTCTGAACGCAGCTGGTTAGGGGAAGGGGCTATCCACAGGGGGTACGCGCACCTCTTAGAGGCACAAAAAAACATTAAAAAATTAATTTAAATAAAACTAATTGAGCCCCAAATTTCGTTTTTCCTGATTTAAGTTTCTCAGATCCTAAACATTAACTGTGCCGAATTTGGTCCCGGTGGGTGAAGCAGCCTATGATTCTATAGCGGACAAACAAACAGACAAGCTCTTTTATATATATAGATAATTATTACTTTGACCAAACAGTTTGCTTCTGCTTCTTAGTCCTCGTATGTAAAATATTAATATGAAAGGGAATATTGTGCTAGTAGCAATCACACTTAAAATGAATTTTGTGATTTATTAAATAAATGTATGTTAATTGCCAATGCTCTGTCGTCCTTGCTTGCCCCAACACACGCATGCATCCATTGTTTTAAGGTTATTTAACAATCCTATATCTCTGGTTACTTTGATTATTATCAACATCACTATAATTTTGCCTATAATTAACGTACGTTTGAGGCATTTGATTATTTCCTCTAAAATTTCGCCTCTGTGGGGTCCACAAATATGTATTCGTAGTACTTGGAATATTATTTCCTGCCTGAATTACTGGCTGAGTTTGATTATGACTCATAGCCACATTCTTAAGGTTAAACCAGCATTGTAGTGTAAGGTGGTTGGTTTTTCCGCATAATTCACATTTCATATCATCACTTGCCCTCTTTTGGATATTTTAAACTTAGGTTATTTATTTTCTTTGTTGTGGCGTTTAAACGTTCCACCAGTTCTTTATTTTGATTTAATATCGATTCAATTATTTTTATTGATGTGCTATCCTTATTTATATTCAGAACGCTGTTTTCCGAGTCCTCTAGCGCAATTTCTATATTCCTTGCCGTTTCGTAAGCCTCGTTAAATGTGGCAGGGGCCGTTTTTTTTACTTCCATTTGAATATCGGGTCTTAACCCGTCTAAAAATTTCGATAATTTAATTTTTTCCGTCAGACCAACTGCTCCCTGATCGTTTCGCGACTTTTCGCGACAGTTTCGTGACTTTTAAATAGTTATACGCGGCCTTGACAATTTCCTCCTTAAAATCTTTAATGGACTGTTCAGGTTTCTGCGAGATTTTCATTAAGGCATTTTGTGATTTCCTGAAATCTTGCTCCGGAGTAAATTTAAGTTTTAACGTTTTCTTAAAATTTTCATAATTATTTTCGTCCTGTAATTCTTCGTGACTGCCTATATATTGTAATGCTCTGTCCTTTAGTTTCGCTTTTAAAAATAACAATTTTAATCTTCAGTTAACTTCCCTATATCTGCTATTTTATCAAATTAGCTAAAAAACAATCAATGTTGTCATTTTTATTCCCAGAAAATTCTGGTAAATGCATTAATATATCTTTACCCTCCATAATTGTATTATCCCTTGTTTGTAACTTACGTATTAATTGCGCTCTAATTGCACTAATATAAATTTGCTGATTTTGCATCAATCTAGAAATCGGCAATATATCTTAAATATTACCCAACCTATACACTCGAATTATATAAGATCATTAACATATCATACATAAAATAAGAACAATTGCAATAGCATTCTAATTCCCATTAGTTTTAAACAATTCACTTTAGTATGTATACAACATTAGTCAAATAATAAAGTTCATATTTTTACATGTAATATCATTACAAAATTTCAAACAATTCACAGTGGTAAAGAAATTGCACCCAAGTCTATGTATCTGAATATCACACGTTAACATCCTACCATTCTTATCATTCTTAATATTATGATAAATATTCTTATTATTAAGTTTGGCTATTAACCTAATAGATCAACTGTAAAATTTACTTCACCTTCATATTCGTTATGACCATAATAGTGTAAAAATGCAATTTGAATGGATCATACCCTTATAATTTAATATCGTAATGCTTCCTTATTGTTATGATTAAATTTGTCATTAGTTTATACTATTCAGAATCATAATGTTGCTCACAAATAATATTCTGATGATAATATACTAACTGTAGTGAAAATAAGTCTATTTTCACTACAGTTGCTAGAAAAAAATACTTGATTCATTTCCTTAACAAATAAACTTAAATATTCTAACAAAATATTATTTTAGTCTTAATTATTACCAAATTATCTTCTTTAATATTCACACACCATCCCAACGGAATCCTGGTCACGGCACCAGAGATATAGGATTGTTAAATAACCTTAAAACAATGGATGCATGCGTGTGTTGGGGAAAGCAAGGAAGACAGAGCATTGGCCTTTAACATACATTTATTTAATAAAGCACAAAATTCATTTTAAGTGTAATTGCTACTAGCAGAATATTCCCTTTCATATTAACATTTTACATACGAGGACTCAGAAGCGGAAGCTAACTGTCTGGTCAAAGTAATAATTATTTATAGTATATGGGGATGCACTTACTACAGCTGAAGTATGCAGCGATGAAAGATGGCATCGACGACAGGGGCCAAAAATCACGTTATATACCGAATCATCTTGGCGGGTTACCGGCATTACTCCTAGACTCTGAGGCAGTCGGGACTGTGTATGATCTGAGCTCTAAAAAAAGGAACAGCCGGAGAAAATTCTGGATCTTCTCTGCTTTTTCTTTCTTACTTGGAGGGGCTGTTGTACGTTACGGCTTTTTTTATTGGGCAGTGGACTGTTTTTCTCTCAGTAGTTCCTTCCCCAATTGGTTACTTATTATACTGCCCCTGTCCGTAGTCTACGAAGTACCTCCCCACAATAAATTTCATTTGCAATACCACTTTGACCCTTATCATCTGAAGGTTTTACTGTGGGCCATAAAATAACGACCATCTATCTTGCAACATTTATTGACTTTTGATCGCTATCAATGGCCACACGGACAGCTATTCTTCAATTTCCTCCTGTTGTACAAGCCCCTATTTACCTCTGCCTCTGCAGCCTTTACAATAGATTTGTTCTTGGCCACACACCGCGGGAAATTATACCATTCCGCTTCTACACGTGCACTGTGTAATGTGATGTATAATTTTATACCTTTACCCTTTATTCCAGAGACAAGGATAACATGATACAGTAGAGTCCCGATAATCCGAAATGATTGAGACCAGACCCTTTTCGGATTAACGAATTTTTCGGATTAAACGAAATCTTCCTTAAAATAAAATTAAATTACATAATAACGTGTGATTGCATAAATATTACATATTACGTGGGATTACACAGTTTATTTTATAAGGTCAGTCTAAACATAATCAAATCTCGGTACAAAATGGGTGATAAAAGAGCGAACCGCTGCCTAGTACAGTACAGTAGAGTGTAAGTTTAACAATACGTCACAGGCAGGGGCGTAGCTACCGTGGAGCAGTTGGAGCGAACTGCTCCAGGCGCACGAATCATGCGGGGCGCAAAATTTGAAAGAGTGAAATAAAAATTTGTGAAAATTTTTGTATAAATAATTTTGATTTGTCAGATTTAAATTGAAAAAATTATTTAAATTAATTTGTCAGATTAATTTTTTCTATAAAATATACAAAATATAAATGAAATATATTTAAGTAAATAAAACTAGACAAGGCCGCGCTTTGAATTTTTGCCCGGTGTTAGACACTAGATATTCTCAAACGTTACCAGTTGAGTGTCTTATCAGGAAAAGGGAGATGGCCGGAGCATCTTTACCCTCTATGGCGAGAGTCATTACAATCCTTCAAGTGTCCTTCTAAACGAGCGGGGGTAGACTAGGGTCAAACTCTAGGGTCAACTTACTGACTCCTCCCGCTACAAGAGTCAAAAACATGCAGGGGTCCAAACAAAGATTTTGTTTTACATAGCAGCTGTAAACCTGGATCGTCGTGATCCGTTAAATCAGTGTCTCGTAGAGTTAATCATAACTGGAGAAATAGCTCTTATTTATATCGAGTTTATTAAAACATCAAAATCTTGGCTAATAATAAGTTACATAAGTTTGTTCCGAAGAACGCTGATACATTCATGAGAGAGAGGGGCTCATTATCATCAAAGTCCAAAAAAGACCCCGTCTCTCTGCTCGCGCGTGGCGTCTTTTCAAAAGTCTAAATCTAGTCTAGTCTTTTCGTTACCGTCACCGCTATTTATCCATTCTTCTCCCTCTCTTTCTGGAACCATCTCGACCTTTCCACAGCTCAGACCCCCATCTTCCGGTTTCCTTTGTACGTGGACCACCTACAGTGATTCCCACTGCCGTCGGCTTTTCGCTTTGTGGGATACCGCTGACGGCCTTCGCTAATCATTCTAAATGATGTGTCCACATCACCTATTGTTGGTCATTTCCAAAGATGCATTCCACTTTGTCACCTGTTTGCGTTCTTTAGAGCTTATTGATGGTCCTGTCGCTCACCTTAATTCAGTTCCAATTAAGAATGTCGGACGCGAGTCTGACAGCAGCCTTAACATCGGCGCAGAATAGAGGCAAATATTCGGGGATTTTTTTTAAAGCAAGCTTAGTATTTAGCGCTTCATATTCCCATTGTTTACTTTGTGCAGTGTAAGAATTTCAAGGTGATTCTTGAATGAATGTGTTATACAATTTTAAAAACTTGACTGTCGATTTGCAATTTATTGTTCTGTTTAAGTGACTTCGTACAATTTATGATTATTATTTTACTAAATTACTTATCTACAGTGTGTTGTTGGATTCACCAACGTATACTTTTAAAAGTAAGTGATTTGTTTATGAAGTATGTTAATTGATGTTGCAACATAAATAATAATAGGTACTACCTAACAGTTACGTATTATACCTGAAAGTTGGCAGCAAGCATTTTCAGGAGCAGCATGTTATAAAAATACAAATGTATATTTTTATAACATGCAGAGGTAATTTTTAAAAAATCGGTAGAGGAAGAACGAAATTTCCATTATAAATAATTTTAGATCTAATTAAAAATTGCGGGCTGATTACAAAACAGAAATGCACAAAAAATATTCAAAATGAGTGTTAAACGAAACTCAAATCATTAGAACCATAAGTCTTAGGATGCTTAAATTTTGCATGGAGGTTGCTATTATGCCCTTGGGGCTCGTTAAGAAATCTTTTTAATAAATTAGAATTTTAAGGGGGCCAAATGGGGCCTAATCCACCACTCCCAAAACAAACACACACACACTGTATCTCTAGAACCATGAGACCTAGAAAGCTGAATTTTTGCATGATAGTTTCTCTTAGACCCAGTGTTGCCAACCTTTTCGAAGCGCCTCCCCCTAGCGCCATCTCGAAATCCCCTATTTCCCTCTAGCCCCCTCTCGAAATCTCCCTGTTTCCCCCTAACACCAACTTGAGAACCCCTAGACCTTCCTAAAAGAAATTCTGGTTCCAAATAGGCATCCTGTTTGAGAGATAAATTGAAATAAATAGAAAATGCACACTTACATAATGAAATGGAGGTTTATTTATATTTCTCATATGTATGGAACTTATAATCTAATTAAAAAAAACGCGTCTCGATTGTACATTACTGTCGATTTTCTAATTTTAAATTTCGTCGATGTCAGGATAATTATCGAGTATTTCATCAAAGACATTGGCCTGGCTCTCATTTTGTGCTTTACTATTGCCTGCATTTTTAAAGTCATACATATTGACGATGAACCATTTGAGCATACGGGTGGAAGGAATGAATTTGACACATGAACCGCAGTTCTTTTGTAGAGTAAACCTCACCATCATAATACTTTGAAGTACTTCGAGGGACAACTTGATTCGTAATTTATTTTTAATTTCTTTGTATGTTGAAAAGCACGTTCGACACTTGCATTTTTTTAGAACATATTATTTATTATTGCTATTGTACAGTGTACAGTACGACTTCTTTAATTTTAAAACATAAAAATTAATTCAACACCTGATAGTCATCGGATATATTCGGCCCATCTAGTTCAATGAACATAGCTTTCAAAATCCCCATTTATTTGGTAATTTTTTATATGGGTTGCCGGACCACTTCCGAGGCTCTTGTAGACCACCTGTGGTCCGCAGACCACCGGTTGGGAACCACTGGTTTAAAATGATCGTCATGTAAAATTTATTGATAATAGTTAAAGTCTTTAAGAATTTATTCAGTTTTATCATATTTCTTTTGATCAAGCCTTTACATCATGCTGAGTGACAGAATCATGTATTATTTTTGACAAATAATTAATAAACTATATTGTAAAGCGTCAGTTCTCAACCCTCGTGTAGCAAAAAATGACCGTAGCGCTCCAAACCAAAACCAAAACCAAAAACCAAATTAGACCCATTAGAGGGGGTGATTCGATTCCCCATTCGATTTGGGGCCCCCACATCAGAGGGGGCCCCAAATCGAATAGAAAGTTTAGTAATAAGTATTAAGTTCTTCATTACTGAAGTAGTGAAGCAGAGGGGGGCCCCCAAAGAAATTTTTGCCCCGGGCCCCAATTAGGCTAAGTCGGGCCCTGACTAAAACTTAAACTAAATTACCTTTTTCAAGAAAAAGTTACGAAAATCTCGGCTGGTCTGCGACCTTTGATAAAATTCTTGCGTAGTAGATATTTGTTATTTGTTTGAGGAATCTAAATTTACAGAACATAAGGCATTATTATGCATTATGTACTACTTCCAATAGATACGTCTTTTATTTCGATTCAGAAAAAGCATGTTTACTAACCTTTAAGTTCGGGATCGATCTCCCAACACTTTGCATACTTCTGCTGGTACTTTTTGTTTCTTTCTTTGGGCATTCTGAAGCAAAATGAAACGCAAATGTTGATTATTAATTATTTTTGTTTTTATTTATTTGGTCGTACGTCATGCTATCACGAAAACAAAAGTAATTACTTTCGAAGTTGATAAAGTTCAGTTTTGGGCGGGAAAACTGCTCGACGCCACGTGCCACGAACTGAAAATTTTTATTTTCTGTCGCCGTTAAGCAAAACTGCCACTACTTACTTTATCTTTATATAATTATATTCGAATGAAATATGCAGAATTTCCGGAAAGACCACAAAAGAGAAAAACTGAAAAACACAGTAAAAGTAACACAAAACAGTCGCCACTTGCCACGACCCGCGTGTCGTGATTCCCGAGCAAAATGATAAAATTTGTTTATGGTTGTATTTTGGCTGTTTTTTTTTATTTCGTTTTAATGAGAGAAAGTGGCAGTAAACTTGAAATTAACCTGACTAAAATTGAACTGAAGAGTTAATTTCTAATATTTTTTTAAGGAACTTTAAATCTACGCTCCTAAAAACCTCCATAAAAAAAGTCTCCCATAGAGAATTCCCCTAAAAAAAGGTAACTTCTAAAAATTGTGCCAAAAAAAATGTCCCCCCTAGAAAATGCCCCTAAAAAATTCCCCCCCCCCTCTCAAAATACCCCTAAGAAAATGTGACCCCTAAAAACACCCCTTTTCATCTAATTTTCCCCCAAATTTAGGGGCAAAACCCCCAAGTTGGCAACACTGCTTAGACCCTAGGTGCGCACAAAGAAATATATTTTTTAAATACAAAATTTAAGGGGTTAAAGGAGCTTAATCTCCCCAAAACAACAACAACAAAAACCTACCTCTGGTACATGCTTTCTAGAAAATTAAAATTTGTATGGTGTTGCTCTTAGGCCCTAGATGCTTCCTAAGAAATATGAAAAAAAATCTTTAAGAGGTGTAGATTATTTTACCTGTGACTTTAGAGTTGTATTCAATACGTGAGGGTAGCGTGAGTCACAGGACACGTGAAATAAAATTAACAGCCAAACTAGAGATTAATTAAATTAAAATACACTTTTTTTAAGTGCTCTTGGTTGGATGCGGGTAATTAACAGTGAATTGACAGTATCACCAATGTACAGGAAGTCAGACAATTTTATGAACAGCTAGAAAGAATTTACGTTTTTTCAGTTCTCTTAGGCGTTAGGAAACGAATCAAACCAACTTAGCAAAAACATAAAAAAGAGTTTGTCCAACACGATTGTCTTCCCGTGTTCAGGCCCTTGATGTCCCACATTCGCGTTATTTTGATGTAATTAAAATATTGACATACACTGTTAGACCCCCCCCCCCCCCCAAAAAAAAAAAAGAAAGAAAAAAAACCACGGTGCACCAAGACGGAGTTATCCGAATGAGACGAAAATCGGTAGATGTGATGTACATGTACAAAAAACAAATGATTACAATTTGAGAAAAATTGGGTGATTTATTCAAAGAGCTTCACAAAGTGAAAAAGTCAATAACGCGTTGATCCACCTCTGGCCCTTATGCAAGCAGTTATTCGGCTTGGATTGATTGATAGAGGTGGCGGTTGTCCTCCTGCCGGATATCGAGCCAAATTCTGTCCAATCGGAACGTTAGATCGTCAAAATCCCGAGCTGGTTGGAGGTCCCTGCCCATAATGCTCCAAACGTGCTCAATGGGGTAGAGGGGGAGAGATCCGGCGACCTTGCTGGCCAAGGTAGCGTTGGGCAAGCATGAAAATAAACAGTAGAAACTCTCGCCGTGTGCGGGTGGGCATTATCTTGCTCAAATGTAATACCATGATGGCGTGATATGAAGGGCAACGCAGGGGTTTAGAACAGCGTCGACGCACCGCTGTGCTGTAAGGGTGCCGTGGATGACAACCAAAGAGGTCCTGCTATGAAATGCAATGGCACCCCAGACCATCACTCTTCGTTGTCGGCTCGTATGGCGGAATACAGAAAGGTTGGTATCTCATCGCTGTCCGGGGCATCTCCAGACACGTATTCGCTGGTCATCGGGGATCAGTTCGAAGCGGGACTCCTCACTGAAGACAATTCTGCTCCAGTCAGTAACATTCCAGGTCGAATATGCCCGACACCACAGCAGACGGGCTTGTCGGTGTACAGAGGTCAATGGTAGTCGACGCAAGGGGCGCCGTGAGCTCAGCCCCCTTTCTTTCAGCCGCCTATGAATGGTCCTTGCGGCCACTGAAGCATCAGTTGCACGTACGACTGATGATAATGATGAATCTGGGATTGTGAGTGCCGCTCTGACGATTGCTTGGTCCTCACGTTCTGTCGTTTCTCTAGGCCTACAGATTCTTTCTTGACGCTGTGTCCGGCCATGGTTCACCCATTCCTGCCAACATCGTCTAATAGTGGCATCGCTCCTATCCAAATGTCAAGCGATTCGCCGATTAGACCAACCGGCTTCTTTAAGCCCAACTACATGTTCTCTCTCAAATGCTGACGTCTGCGCATATTGTTCGCGCACCTGTATGCGAAGCATAGTTACTGTCTACCTGAGTACACGGAATGAAATTCACAAAGAATTTATGACCTGGAATCGAAATTTCTCCTCTTTAATGTCCTGCCAGTTGCGAAGTTAAGATGTGTTGCAACGTCACATGTTCATTCATTGGCCGCCAAACTTTAAAATTTTGCATTTTCGGTCGAAACCTGTATGCATAGCAATTTGTGTCCAATTTACATTACCCCTTTGTGCGTCGATTTTTTTAATTAATTAATTTATTTATTTATTTATTTTTTTAGGGAGGGGGTCTAAGGGTATATTTACCATTGAATGGAAAAAATTATGACGAGGAGCGTGTAGCTAAAAATTTGATATATTATTTTGAACAATTTTCAACAATTATTTTGATGATTGTACAAAGTAAAATACTGGAACCTATTAATACAGTCTCGAAAATGCTGCAAGGTACTCATGAAAATATAGAGAAATCCGTTGAGATGTTTTCATCACTCCTAATCCAATTCGAGAACTTAAGGAATAACTGCGAGTTTGGTACAAACGATGCCCTTGAGTTATGAGCTCTATGGAATACTGAACCTTGTTTTCCCCAAAAAAGATTGCGTCGTGTGAAAAAATTGTTTGATGAATTAGAAGTAGATGAACGCATTGAAAACAGTAAATAATGTCTTCAAAGTCAAGGTGTTTTATAGGGTAATGGATTTAATAATTAATCAATGAACTATTAGATTGAAATCCGTTCGACAATTATGTACACTTTTTAAATGTCTATCACCTGCATATTTCGTCGCGTCACCTGATAAAAGTATCCTGGAAGGATCATAATTGTTACAATCGGCATATCTTTCCGATATTTTGCCTAGTTTGGGATTTCAACTGTTTCAATTTAAAATATTCTTTTATATTCAATTAAAACCAATTGCTTCTATACGCAAAGTTGCTGAACTACTTTTAATTCCCACCGCAGCCTCAAGTAGTTTCTCTGACATTATTACAGCATGCATGATTTTTTTAACTTTACCGGTGACGGCTGCGACATCAGAACGAAATTTTTCAAAACTGAAATTAATCAAAACATATTTAAGAAGCAACATCTCACAACACCGTCTTAGCCCTTTGGCCACGTTATCAATTGAAAGAACAATAGCTTGTCAACTTGATCTGGAGAAAATGACTGACCGACTTGCAAACGAGAAAGCGAGAAAACAACAATTTTGAAGGTTTTTTTATGTGCAAACTAAACATGCTGAAATACATTTTGTCAATAGAGTTTATAAAATATGTAATAATAATATTAGTGGGTACTCCGTACTTAAAGAATTATAATTTGTTTTATTATTATATTCATATTTATTAAATTGAATTTCTTATTGTTGAAATGTCTTGAATTTCAAATAAATTGTTATTAAGTAAGGTTTTAAATCGAAATAAGAGTAGATAGAAAACAAATTTCGCCAGAACTCTTCCAAGAAACAAGTAGGCGCTTCGATTTTACTTGCTCCAGGGCGCTGAATATGTAGCTACGCCTCTGGTCACAGTGCTTGACTGTTGGATTCAGTGGCGCACCCAGGGGGGGGGCAAGGGGACCCTGCCCCTCCCAAAGAAATAGAAATTGCATTATGAATATTGATTTTGCATTATAAATATTTTTATCCGTTCATCTCGGCCCCCCCATGCATTATAAATATTTTATCCATTCATATCGCCCCCCCCCAAGAAAAAATCCTGGGTGCGCCACTTGTTGGATTTTAGACGATCATCAGATTGTTGAAATGGTTTTGAAAGAACCTGTCAAGGTCTCAGACGAGAGTGTGAATCAGATGTTGACCGCGGGCAGAGGGTATACCACTCAGACGCCGCGGCTGCATGTAGTAGCCGCGGTGTCTTGCTTTGATGTAGAGCTACGCTACATAGAGCAACACTCCACCTCGACCCAGTAGACACCATTTTTCTGACGCGTTAGCGTAATTGGCTTCAAGGGAGAGGTATTCTTCTCTTCGAAAAAAAAATTAACAGATTTTTCAAACCAATGAAGTTCAGTAACAATTAGTTCAGTGCACTGTCTAAGTTTGAATTTTCTTGTAATTTTCAGAAATATACTTTATATTACTTAGTATCACTGTGGTTCTATTCAAAACTTAGTTCTTTTTGACTTTTCGTTTCGGATTATCGGGACTCTACTATATAACATTTTAACAACTTAAAGAAATAGTGTATCAGGTTAAGAATTTAAGTAATTAAATTAATTTTCCAGATTGAAAACTATTTTTTCAGTAAAATGTAATCGTCATAAATTCGTAATAAGAATAAAATAGATACGACGGTACAATTTACACAAAATTCAAGACGTGCAAGGTAAGATAAGCATAGTTATCGACAGTTTTAAATATTTAGGAAGGCCATATAAAATTATACAAATCAAACTTACAACAATCAAATGGATCTAACATTTTTTCCTGGTGCCAAGAGCAAAAATCAGTGTCATCCTTCCAGTCTTCATTTTTTTTTTTAAATTAAAGAGGATCTAGAAGGCAAAAGAACATTCCATCTTCTTTAAAGATTAATTTATCAATATTTGCCTGCCAGATCAGTCTAAAGTATTCGCATAATTTGATAACTTGAATTTGTGGTAAGCGTGATCGTAGAACGCCATGATAATCTAACGCATGTTTTGCCAACCAGCGTTCAGCGTCACAGCTTACGGTCCTTCATATGTTTAGGGCCTGTTCACATAGGAGTCCGTTGAGTAGCGTTAAGGGAAGATGACGTTGAGACAAAAATAAACCAATCATAGGCGTTAAAAATTTAATCGCTAATCGTTTGGAGGCCTATGATAGGTTTATTTTCGTCTCAATGTCATCTTTTTCTTAAGGGCCTGTTCACATAGGAGTCCGTGACGTTGCGTTAAGGAAAAGATGACGTTGAGACGAAAATAAACCAATCATATGACTCCAAACGATTAGCAATGAAATTTTTAACGCCTATGATTGGTTTATTTTCGTCTCAACGTCATCTTTTCCTTAACGCATCGCTACGGACTCCTATGTGAACAGGACCATACCTAATCGCTCCTCAAAAAGACAGTTTTTCAATCAAAAGAGTTTCTTCCTAACCATAAGTTAATCTCTCTCAACTAAATATTTATATATTCTACTAAATTCGAACTGACGATCTGGGCACGTGCATATGTTTTGCTACGAATTTGTATAGAAATTAACAAAATTAGTTTTTTTTTATTGTTATAAATATATGGTCTCCAGATATTCATTCTGTCCCAAATAGGAAAAGTCAAATATCTTCCACCGTTTATTCGTGAAGAATTCAAAAAGTGTCTATAAAATGGTTTCCCTAATGTTCTATTTCGCATTTTTAAAGAAATTAACGAAATTTAAAAAAAGCCTGCCGATCCATTGATTTACTTCACTGACACACTAGGGGCTATAAATTTTAACTCTCAATAAATTACTGCTTTTAAAGCTGAAATTCAGGAATTGAGAGCTACAGTCGAAAATCTCGAGATGAAAAATACTTTTTTTGCGAAAGAAGCTTGACAAAATGTCAGTTGCATAAATATCCTTGACTTTTTCTTCTGAACATTCTCTTTGATTTTATAAAAAATGGTTCGAGTTAAATATAGATATATCCTAGCTGAAATTTGGACTGAACGACACAGGAATAAAATTAAGCTTCCTATAAGAGAGAGGGAACTTAAACAAGCAATACTTGATTCTGTTGAAGTTGTACATGGTGACTATGGAGTTGCTTGTATACAATCTGGATTTTCCATTAAAATGTACAATCCAGCAACCCGTATTTTTATTGCCAGAGTGCATCGAAAAGTTCATTCCATTCTTGGAAGCTCATTACTTCTCATTACTTCCATTGCAAAGGTGGAAGTTGTCATTAGAACTCTACGACTTTCAGGAACTATCCGGGGTACATTCAAATTTTTAATTCAGTACGACAAAGAAAAGCTGACAGAAATGGTTCAAACACTCCAGTTGTCAACAGAAGTCGAGAAGGAATTAGCTGAATTGATAGAAAAATGTCACAAGAGACTAGCAAAAAAAAGACTAGATATGGAGTGAAATTTATTTTTATTTGTAGACTCTTTTGGGGAAGAAATTAGTTTTAAGCGTACCAAATTTGGTATTGTTTAGGAAGAAATTATCAAATTTTTTCCTCATAATTTAGACCTCTGTACATTTTAGATTGGTCTAATAGTTTCTTCCATCAAATCTCAAATTGCATTAGTTTATAAACATGAAAAGTGCTTTTGTTTTGATTGATATGACAATTTGCTCAAATCTTGTTTTTTAATAACAAATGATTGAATTAACGGTTATTAATAATTCAAGCTTTTGAGCTTTAAGTTTTGAGTGTTTTACCTAATCAGTTTTGGAGGATTGAGTATTTCCATCTACTATCATTTCCTAATTGTGTGTGAGTATAATTAATTGTATAAATGATATCCTTTATAGTATTACACTGTTGCGATTTTAACTCATTATGTAGAAATTAAAACATTTTGCTTTATTTCTTCCAAAACTTTTTCCATAGTTTGTCTAAAGAAATATCAGTATCAGTTCTAGTAGCAAAAGAATTTAAGGTTTCGTAACTTCATTTTTTTTTTTCTCTCTGATTAAATATTAAATGCAATTCTAAATCTAATGCTCAAAAATGACAGAACTCTGATTCCTACAATTAAAAATTGTATTTGTTTTAAAATCTAATTTGCATATTTATATAATATTCTAAAATCGTTTCTATAAAGTAAAAAATTGTATTTGGTACAAAAATATGTAATGCTCAAAAAGGATTGTGGCAGTTGAAGCTGACTTTTTAATTGAGTAATAGATTAAAGTACAATTTAAACTGTAAACTTTCTTTATTTTTATGTAATTTTTCATCTGAATAAAATCCTATTCAGTATCTTTTTTTATGTTCATTTAATTATATGAGTTTGCAGCTTATGTTAATATTAAGTATATACATACCATTTCTGTGTAAAAGTGTAATGTACTCGTATTTAATTCTTGCTACACAGTTATGATTTTTTTTTAAAATTTATCAAATGTTGAAGTCATTAAAACCTTGTTATTAAAGCTGTTAAATATTCTTTATCTAATAAAAGAAAAATTAATTCAAATTTGTGCTGTTATCTTTATAATTTTTTTTTTATGTAAACAGTTAAAGTAAACATTTATTTCATATGTTACTCCGTAAATTCAATTTTTGTGCAACCTTTCATTTGAGAAATGATTTCTATCTGATAAAGTATTTTTTATCTACTTGCTACATTTTTGCTTCTAGTTGTTACTGATATAAACCTGGTGTATACTTGGGTTTTTGATGATTTCTAGTCACCCACATTTGTAAAACACATCTTATTATTTAGATCACTGTAAAAATCCATGTTTAAGCTTTTTGGTAGCCTAAATATGTATAATAAATCTCTAAAAATTCCATATATATATATTTGCATGTATCTATACTTGCATCCATTACATCTGCATAAGCAGAAGTCAAAAGTTTTTACTTATTACTTTCATACTTTTTACGTATTCTAAATGAACATTTCAGCATTGACCATTTTACAAGTTTTCCATGCAGTGAGAAATGGTTTCTTTGTTGTGGTAGGGAGAGAAACAGGCATATATAGCCAGCCACTTAGAATTTTACCGAATGAACTAATAATGAAATTGTTTCTTTTATTTATAAACTGGTTTTCTTTCTGAGGAGGCCATAATAAGGAGTAGATTGGTCTGACATTTGTATATTCTTATACATGTGCATCAAATTTTTTTATTGTAAAATATGCAAAAGAATAATCTAATCTGTCTAATCTATTATGCCTTATCTATTCATCAACTATAGAGGAAAATCATTCTTTTTTTGAAAAACTGCAATATGACTTAACCATCATTTTTAATAATTCTCATCAAACTGAATTTAAGCAGCAACAGCAACAAAATAACTTATTACAAAATTACTTTGTTTTTGAAAAGAAAAAAAAAAATCTATTCTGATGGAAGGCATTTTAACTATAAAACTTCAAATCTGTATTTATTTTTTCTTTTCTCCATTAAAGTTATATTGAGAGAGTTATGTACTAGACTTTCAAATACAGTAAAACCTCATTTATCAAGACTAACTGGGACCATAGGCAATCTGGATAAATCAGGTAATATGGGTAATAAGCAAAACAAAATCCTTCACTTACCAGATTTGCCATTTATTTTGATAAAAAACTATGTTTTGTAACAAAATTACATAGTATTGTTTACAAGACATTAAAAAATATAAAAATAACTTTTCACTTTTCTTAACAAAGAATTGGTAAGTCTAGTATAAGCATTCTTAAACTGAACAAAAAGCATTTTATTACCATAATTTATCGTACAATCACTGCAGGAACTGTACATTAAATCGAACTAAAACGTGAATATTTGGTGTACTTTAGTTATGTTCTTGTTATCATGGTTTAAAATTATTATCTAATGTAATCATTACATAAAATGTCTAGAAATCTTATCCGGATAAACAAGGTTTTACTGTAGTTAATTTCTAATAGAAAAATTTTCATCCAGATTAGTTTACTCACAGAATTTGAACTAATTATGTGCACTTCATTATATGAGCAAATACAGATGCTATAAATAATTCTTGAATATCTTGACTTAACAGTAGTTTTTGGAATTAATGTTTGATTATATTTTAAATATTAACTCAAACTATTAATGTTAGGTTCAAAAGATTGGCAGCAATGCAGGCATGCGGTGTATTGTTATTTTTATTATTTAAAACTTTGAACCTGGCTTCACTCTCCCTTGTTCGTTAATTGCGTTTGTAAAATGATAGAATAAAGGTGGATTTTTTGTAAGAAATGGTGGTATTATTTGTAGAAACTGCTTTCTGCGGAGCGTGGGGCTCAGAAGTAGGTGAAATATTCTAGAGATAGCATTTTAAATCAACTCTATTATTATTTTTTCTTTATAACGTTAAATTCAAGTATATTTTTTAGCAGAGATTTCGGTGAAATCTTGGTTTGCTCTAACAATTAGTGTAGTCAGTTATTAGCAGGAAAATTGTGGGAAACTGCATGGTCACAGAGGACACATGGCAAAAAGAACTTGACTGTCTCGGATGGTTTTGTTTTTATACACCACTAAGCAGATTACTCTGGATATTATCAGTTGTATCATTTTTTTTTTTTAAAAAAGCAAAGTTTTAATCACCTTGGAAAGACCTTAATTTTTAGTTTGAGATCTCTTAATTTATGTAACAGTTTGTTTTTTAGTTAACATCTGAAAATGCATACATTTTAATTGTTTTTTTTTCATCTGTAAGTAAATCTTCAAAAACCAAAAATTTTTCAAATGTCTTATTTGAGAATTTTATTCTTAAAATAAATGGCATAATTGTCAATTGTTTAAAGTTTTGAAATAATAAAAAGCTCTTCCAAAAATTTCAATATTTGAAAAAGTAATGCTTCTTTATTTTACGTCATGTTCTTTATTTTACGTCTACTTTCAGATTAAAAAAATTCCACATAGAATCCGAAGAATAAAATACCTAAGACCTTTGTGAGACCTACTCAATACAAAGGTATTGAGTAGGTCTGCTAGGTTAATTGATGTTTTACCTCAAAAAGTATTTATCATTGAATTGTTTAAACTATAACTGATAGTAAATATATTATCTAAAACTCATTGATCACACTTTTTGATAGAAACTAATGAATGACATCAACAGAAAAATATCCTATTGATTTAATAGGATATCTGTTAACACTGATGATGATTTAATAGGTATCTGTTAACACTGCTGAAACTTACTGCAAAATTTATTTTTATTCTATTTTAATATTCACCCCATTTCAGTATATAGTAAGAACTTGTAAATCAGCTTGGGTTCTTGCAATATCAGACTTGTAAATTATTGAATTCATCCTGATGATTCTTTTTATCTTTCATTCTATTTCACCATTTTGTTAAGGGAAGGGTTATGACTAAGTCTATTACTCAGATATTCCTTGGTCACAAAATTGCAATTGATACATTTTTTCATTTCAGGGTCACATAATGAAATAAAACATGTATTTAAAATTTTAATTTTTTTTGCTTGAATTACAAAAATTTTATTGATTAATCTCTGAATATTACTTTTAATAATGTGTTCTCAGACCTTTATATTTTAAACAATTTTGATATTTAGGAAATGAATGTTGAAGAAGACACTATAACTTCTAAAACACAGAATTGGACTATGTATGCCTTCAACTTGCAGTATAGAAGATTCGGATAACGTTATTGAAAAGTGTATGTATTACAAAGTATTTTATTTTCTAAAGAAAGAAATATGTTTGATTGATATGTATGTGTAGTAAAAAAAAATGCTAAATTGTTACCAAAAATGACCATAGTATTTCAAAAGTAGCCAGCCAAACAATGAGAATTTTTACATCATTATATATCTAAAGAATTTTGTTTATACTGACTTTCTGTATTAAAATTGATATTAGAAATTTTATATATATATATATATATATATATATATATATATATATATATATATATATATATATATATATATATATATATATATATATATATATATATATATATATATATATATATATATATATATATATATATGCAATCTTATTAACTTAAATGATTTTTCTTTTAATATTTTAAATCAAAAAATTTAAATTAACCTTTCATTCTTTTAACAGAACATGCTTGATATTCCTACTCTAATAAGAATTTTTTTTTTTTTTTAACTTATGTAAATCTGTGGTTTGTATTAAAGTTTCGAAATATCACAAATTATTATTTAATAATTTAGTGTCATTTATGCATAGCTTTCTTTAGCTGTTACTGAACATTAGTTTACACATTGTAAGATTGTATTTATACTCATAACCAAGTTTGAAGATCATCATTAAAGATTTTTAGTAAATAATCTATGGGTTTGCCTCAACCATTTATTGATAAAATGTGTATAAAATGCTATGTAGATACAATTAAAGAAATTTTGATATAGTGAGGGACTGTACTTTTCTAAAATATTTGATGTATTTATTTATAGGTGTATTGTCTTCATAACTATTAGAATTGTGATATTAGCTACAATCATTAAACTTTTTCTGTGTGTCAAATCTGATCATGAATTGGATATTGATGAAATCATTGGGAAGAAAAGTTAGTATTTATACTTACTAAATTATGTACGAGATTGTTTCCACCTAATTTTGTATGTATTTGTTTCTTTTTTTGTTTAAGAATATAAAATAATTAGTTATTCATGTTTCATTCTGAAAACTTACCACACAGACATTCATGAACCCTTTCTGTATCTTTTAAACAGGCTTTTCATGCTGATGAAGGAGTTTTGGAATAAAAATCTTTAAAATAACACATTTGCTGGAATTTTTTTTAATATCCTATTTTAGAATACCATTTTACATGTTTTATTCAAACTTTGAGTGATAAAGTCAGCTAAAAATATACTCTGAAAGTTATATTAACACTATTTTGGATGAAGGTTTCTATTCAAAGCTTAGTCAAAACATTGTCACTGCTACTAGAAGTATTTTAAACCTCAAATGTAATAGTTTAGAAATAAACATACTCTTCATGCACACACAAACACACACACCAAAAAAAAGGAAGAAAAAAAAATGTTGGAAAAGTTAGAAATCTCAGAGCTGACAAGGGAGAATTTATGTTGAAATAAAATGTAATGTGTTTATAAATTTCTCTTGATTTTATTATTATAGTTTTTATGAGAATTAAATTCACAGCCTTAACTTAAATCTCTATGGTGAAGCATCTTTGATTTCCTCCTCTTTTGTCAATAGATCAAAATTTGTCAAACCTTCTATATTGATATCCTTTCACAACTTTGCTATACTAGTAGAATTATCAGTTAATCAAGATATTGGGTATTTCATTGGCTATTTCCTTGAAAAAAAAAATATATATATATGTGAGTGCTATGGTACTTTTTACTTCCTAGCCATTCTATTTTTTTATAATATGCATTCATTCCCCTATTGTTTTCACCTGCTATACAAAATTCTGTAGTATTTTAATATGAATTATTTGACTATTTCCATTGCCTCGGACTGGGCCCGATATAGCAACTGAGGTCTTTCGGGTTGAGTTCCTAGCATGTCTGATTATTTATTATGACCAGAATTTTGCTCCATTTGTTTTTGCATGTGTCTTTCTTTGATTGGTGACAAAAAATTTTCTGACTTATATAAATTTTTAAGATTATAAATAGTAGAAATGACTTTTAACTTTGTTTTCAGATGACATCAGGCAATTTAGCTTTGTCTTAAAAAAATATGTAATAGAAGTGATTTTTGCCACCACCCCTACTGTGGTGATGGCATTGCAGAGTGTCCAGTAAAATAATTTAGCAGCGTGATTTGCTGATGTGGTATGCAAATGTTAGAAGGAGAGATGCATTATATCAGTGACAGAAAGAACATCCAAAGCAGTCGGCACGTGTATGTCTATCAGTCAGTGCTCTTGTCCATAAGAGTATATTATTTTAAGGCAGTGATGCTTCTTAAATTAGTCCAGATGGGACTTTCTTTTATACCATATTTTTGTCATGTAGATAGTACTTATATTTTTTGTTTGCCAACATTTTTACTTTTAAATAAAGGTTAGAGCTACTTTTTTTTTTACTCTGCACTATACATCTCCTTTTAATTTTTATTCCGGAGGTGTATATCAGATTACCTGACCTTAGGTAATATATCTTCATTGTTATTTGTGCCTATACTTTTCTTTTATAACACATTTTTTAAAGATTAGAATATGATGTCAAAATGTCATATTGTAATATAATTATCTCTTCCTAATAACTGTAAATATTAACACCCTCCATTTTTGTATTGCTCCAGCTCTAGTACCTCGGACATGTGCGCATGCGACAACAACCAAATACTGCATTACTGGAACTGTGAAGTGCACAGTTCCATACAAAGATTTTTGTCATTTTTCATGACTGACCAAGGGGATGGCTACTGACTTACCGCTTAATGATTATAATATATTGTTATGAATTCCCAGCTTGGGTTCAGCCATTGAATGGACTTGGAATAAGACAGAATAAAAACAAAGATTTATTTACACAATGTCGAAATACTACAGCTTACAGAATGTCAGAAACTGACTATAGTGCTTCTAACACAATCTCTAGTTCACAGAAGTAAGGAAAAACTTTACACAAAAGATGCCGTACGAAGTCGCACTTACCGCGGCATAAATCTTAGCAATTCTCTGATGAAAATCTCACAGCTAACAGTGGGGCTTTCGACATTCTGGAAGCACACTCAAAACTGTAATCTGAACTCTGAATCGAGGCTGTATTTATAGCTTCTCGATAGTCGGGATTACTACAATGTTCCAGAAAATATCAAGCATAGAAAAGTGCCCAAATTTGGTGATATCTCGCCAAATTTGCTGCCAAAAAATTAGTTGCCAACAAGCCAATATCTCGCCAATTTAACGAGATACCATAGAAACCATATGTTAACTGCATGGTACTGCAGAAAATTAGCTATTATGGCTATTTACAGGGAACAAACTGTAATAATGCATTATTTTACAAGCAGAATAACAATTTTAGCGTACTTTTAACAAAAGACGTACATTAATTTACAAAATTCGTAACAGTATTATTACAAATCTTACTGCAACTACGACGTTAAGTTATCGTCTTTCAGAACTTCGACAATAAGCTTTAGCGGTTACGTAACGCTCGTTTCCTAAACATCGGAACTTCGTACACATGCATATCGTTCACTTTAACTTCCCTCATGTTCTTTATACTATTCCTTAATTTTTGTTATTTTAAGTTAACCGGTCATTGTATTGTATGACGTCATTCATGATCGGAATAATCGGGATTGTTTCCCGGTGTTTACGTCACTCTTTTACATTTGCATTCTTCCATTAAATAAAGTGTTTTCAGGAAGAAGACACCCTGCCTTATGTAAAGCATCCTTGTTATTTATACTGTGTGGCAGAAGCAGTTCTACGCGATATGTACGCGGTGTGCTTGCCATGTGCTTGCTGTGGGCTGTAGCTAGTGCAGCCGTAGGTGCGGGTGCTGCTGTAGGATGTTAGCTTATTTTATTTTAAAATGTTTTATCTTATTATTTTTGTAAATAAACCGTCGAATGTTTTTAAATTAAATCTGCTTATTTATGGAGTTTTTCTTCATCGGTGAAATATACGGCACTCTGCATTTTGGAAGTCATTTCCGAGATAATAAGGATAAAGAAAGAATTAAAGAAAAAACTCATATCTACTGAATATATCGATTATATCGAGTGAAAATAGGGGGTGCTGCAGTTCCGCAGTGCGTATACACAAGCAGCCACTGTATATATATATATACACACACAGTGGATTCTCGGTGTATCGTTTTTCAACAGACCGACTGAACTGAACGATAAATGCGGGAATATAATAAAGCTGTATGATTGTCGGGACAAGGTGAAATAAACTATACATATGGGAAAACGATGATTCGGAGAACGATCAATCAAAATTCCACTGTATATATACATATAATGATGATCACACTGAAATTTTTGAGATGACCATTGGCCATCTTCTTGTCATTCGCTTTGTTGTATATGTTCACACTAGCTGATCCATCATATCAACTCCTGATTTTGTGTTATTATAATCTTGAATCATAGCTGGTTTCGCTGTCTGTGTATTCTCACTTTCGGAAGAAAAATGCAATGTGCTTAAAAGAGTTACAACTTTTCCTTTCTTTGGACAATAGGATACAATTGTCGCTGACTTTTGAAATCCAATTATTGAAGAGTTGTCCTGTCTTCCTTTGCATGTGACAACTCCTGAGGTAATTCGGATCGATTTTTTCTTATCATACCCAAAAGTGTAAAATTTTTATTCTCTAGCTCTTTTGCTAGATTTAAGCTAATAAAAAAGTTGTCTGCTGTGATATTTCTTCCACTTTTCTCCATTCTTTTCACCATATCCAGAACTACTCTCTTTCCTTGATTAACTTCTCTAGGCATATTTTGTCCTTTTCCTGTGTATACCTGAATATTGCATACATAAGAAGTTTTACTGTCACAAGCAGCCCACAACTTTATTCCATATTTTCCTGGTTTTGACAGGATGTACTGTCTAAATAGGCATTTGCCCTTAAAGGTAACCATTTGCTCATCGACGGTAATATTCTCATGAGGAATGTAAGCATCTTGTAATGTGACTGTCCAAATCTCAAATATATTTCTTATTGGTGACAGCTTATCATCAGATTGATTTTTTCGCCTATTCTCAGCATCATCAAATCGAATGAAATGGGATATTTCTGTAAATCTATTCCTAGCCATAGATTTATTGAAAATTGGGCGACCATCATTTGCATTCCACAGGTTCGTTATTGTTTCATTATGTGCTTTATACACTTCAAGTATAAGCAGTCCAAAAAAGCACAAGATTTCTTCTTTATCTGTGTTAGCCCAACTATCCCCATATACTATTTTTCCTTCTTTATTTGTTCTTTTTAGAATTTTTTCAACGATATTTGATTTTATGAAGAGTTCAAAAGTAGATTGTATTGTGTCTACATTTCTTACCAGGGCCGTGTAACGTGTAGGCCCTGTTGGAGTTTTCATCACATTCCGACTTGACTGTCTACCTTGTGTGTCTCTTTGTGGACTTTCATACCATATTTCATTTTTATTTCTTGACTTGTAAATAAAAATATATTTTTTCTAAGATTTCTTAGTTTGGATACAGAAAATTGTAAGAAATATATTTTCTATGAAGTTCCCAACAATACGGTAAAGAATATAGATTTTTTAAATTTTAGATACTTTTTATATATTTTTAAATACATTTTATTTGAAATATTTTATTAGAATTATATAATTATACAAAAGAAGTTTTTTTTTTACTTACACAAAGCTATTCTTTTCAGCGACATTAGGTTCTTTTGTACTTGATGATGAGACATGTGAGAGATCATTGTCATCATAAATAGATTCAACAAAATCGACCACTCCATCATCATCTGAAACTTCGTTGGTGTCTGATTCATCAGCTTATAATTCAGAATCATTTTCTTCATTCATAATTCTTGAAATTCTTCAGTTATATATTTCTGCTTCATGCGTGCCATTTTGAAACACTTCTAACTGAGCATGCGATAAAACTTTCTATATTGAATCAAATTGCTTTTACCTGATTAGTGCTACCATCTATAGACAGAACCAGAAATCTCTTATAAATATCCATCAATTATAATATTACTCTAAATAAATTTGGTTGCTTTTGAACTTCATACTAAATTTTTTGTGGGGTCAAATGAGAAAAGTTCAATTTTTTCAGAATTTTAGAAATCATATAGTAATTACAGCTGTTTGACAAAGACACAGTGGGGTCACTGGTGACCCCATGGTATTAGAAGGGTTAAATTAAAAATTGAGCATAAAATTGGAAAACTTCAAAAATTATCACAATTATTTGCATAATTTTCCCATATTTAAAGATAAGTATTCCAGAATTGCATATTTTTCTGGTTTTAAAATGTAGCATACCATGGAATATACATATGAATGTAGTTTTATCAGTTTCTTATTGATAGTTTAAAAGGAATGCTGCACGCAAACTCAAATTAGCAGTTAATGATATAAAATTCTAAACTGCTAATTTGAAAATTATTTATTGATTTATAATTTCCATTTTTATCTAGGACGTATTTAAAGATATGTACTTTATATGTATAAAGAAAGAAAATTTCTTTTTCTAATATTTAAGTTTTTGTGGTTAGAATGAGACCTTATTTATAGTCATTTCGTCGAGCTTCAAGGTCTTGTGCCCCCTTTTAAGCAATACAAGTAGATCAGGGTATCATTTTTCTTACATTTTTTTAAACAGTCTATTCAGATTTCGGATTTTTTTTTTCTATCTATACTGTAACTCATCCAAATTTTATATTAAATGAATATAACCGTCAAGCTGTACAAACGTTCTTGCTGAATTGAAGATGGCAAATAATTTTAGTACGGAAGAAATTTCATTGGGAATCTCTGGAAAAAGAAAAAAAAAGTGAAAAAAATACACTCTATAACAAAAAAATTGACGCACCAAGATGGAGTTGTCCAATTGTAATGAAATTTCGCATGCAAATGAATAAAATTTGGTGTCCAACGAATGAATAGCGAGAGGTCCAGCAGGTGTATGTAAGGAGCGATTCTCGATCAGATGTTCAAAATTTCTGTTGCATTTCGACTGATAATATCATACGGTGACATTAACAATGCCTCACCGAAGGATTCCTGCTCATTACGAGCATATTTCAGAGTTTGAAACAGGTCATGTCATTGGATTGAAAGAAGCTGGTTGGACAAATCTAAGAATCGCTCGACATCTGGGTCGAAGTGATGCAGCGATTAGACGATACTGGCAAGAGTGGGTCAAGAACGGCATATTTAAGCGCCAGGAGGGCAGCGGTCGACCTAGGACCACGATAGAAGGGGAAGACAGAGTGATTTGTCAGATCAGCTGTCACAGCACTGGATTCGTCGTTATCAACCATACGACGTGTGACCTGCACACAAGTGACTAACATGACCATTGACAGACGACAAAGAGAGCGGAATCTACGATAGCGCCAATCGTTATGCCGCTTACCCCTCGCGCCTGTACACCGTCAAATCCGATTACAGTGGTGCTTAACTCGATCAACTTGGAATTGCGTTAACTGGGAATGCATTAGCGTCCTTTACACGTACGCTCATTCCCGCGTGAAACCACAATCCCGCGCGATTGAGTGCACGTGTGAAGGTGTCGGAGAGGAAGGGAAAGCAGCTTTGGAGCGTACTGCAAGTTTTCCCGCGCGCAATCCCGTACACTCGCGAAAGAGCGTACGTGTAAAGGGCGCTATTGTCTTTAGTGTCGAGTCTCGTTTCCAGCTGTCTCCTGACGACCACCGAAGACGCGTCTGGAGACGTCCAAGACAGTGTGGGGATCCTGTCCTTACTATCGGACGCGACACAGGTCCACAACAGGGCGTTATGGCCTGGAGTGCCATTTCCTTTGATTGCCTGATCCCTTTGGTAGTCATTAGTGACACACTTACAATACAGCGGTACATAGACGACATTCCGCTACCCGTTTTGTTGCTGTTCCTCTTGCGCATCCCCCCCGGACTTACTTTTCAACAAGACAATGCCCGGCCACATACGGCACGTGTTGCTATGAATTGTCTTCAAGCTTGCCAAACACTTCCTTGGCCACCTAGTTCACCTGATCTCTCCCCCATAGAGCACATTTGGGACGTCATGGGAAGGAGATTGCAACTATCCCGGAATGTCGCCGATTTCGCCCGACAGGGGACAGTTTCGCTAGAAATTCCTCAAGGCACCATCCGGGAACTTTATCACTCTATGCCACATCGGGTGACAGCTTTCATCCAGGCCAAAGGTGGACCAACGCCGTATTGACTTCCTCACTTTGACCAAACTCTAGAATAAGTCATTCAATTGTTCTGAAATTTTAATCCTTTTTTCTGTGCATATTCTTCACATCCACCAATTTACGCCGCTATCGGACAACTCGTTCTTGATGGGTCTTTTTTTTTTGGGGGGGGGGTGGGGGGGTGAGGAAAATGATTTTTTCTGAAGAGAAAAATTAAAGTTTTAAATTATGTTTCAAAAGAGGCTTTAATAGTTTTGTTCCCATCACTGATTGTATTTGAAACGCAACAGAACGGAACAAAACGATATAAACATATCCCTACAAATAAAAAAAAATTAAAACAGGCGTTTTGTATCTGCTAACTAATAATGCTTTATAGAAAACAGCCAATCGACGTGTTAGAGATACTTTAAATTGAAATGAAATAAACATCAAATACGTATTTAAGATTCTGAGGTTCGAAATTATAAAGATGATAGTGTTCAATTCAACACTATAACGTGACGCCCGAAATAAATGATGGTAATTTAAGCTTATTTCCCCGTTGCCGTATTTCTACAAAGCCCTAATTGTTAAATCTATCTTTCTAACTTTTGAAATTATCCCAGAAGGTACGAAACTTTTATCAAAGTTTTTTTTTTTCTGAAAAGTTTACATATGCTTTTTAGAATTCAAGATAATTTAAGAACTCTTATACATGCTGAAACTAAGGTAAACATTTTATAATCAAACAATAATGCAACAAATAGTATGTCAAACAATTGTAATTACAACTTTCAATAAATATTGAAGAAATGACTGATTTCTAATTTACTCAGTTAATACTCAATTAACTTTTGGACAGCTGATATTAAACGTAGCACAAAGCTTACAGAGCTCAGTTACGTCACCCAAAAACAGAACTACTTCAGTTTTCATACAGTACAAAGATGGTACCCTGTATTCTACACTAGTTATCAAAAATTAAGGAAAAATCACAAAAAAGGGATAACACGTTCCAAACTAGGCCAATCTGTCTAAAATTTGAATATGTTAAGTAAAAGGTGCTGAACAATACTACATTATGCAAAATAGTAGTGCTGCAGTCGGAATACGTCATTTTCGAGGAGCATAAAAGTGCATGTCTCAGAGCAAGGCGACAATTGTCGCTGCGAGGCTAAGATTAGACATCTGGCATAGCCAAATTGTAACAATGACCCCCAGGCATCATTTGACCGAAGAACCGCGATGGCGAGCTATTGGGAGACTAGAGGCAGGACAAAGTCGGACAGAAGTGGCCAGATGGCTAAATGAGAGTCCATTGTCGTCTGTGGTTCATAGACTTTAGCAAGAGTTCTAACCACGGATTCGGCATCCAGGAGGTTCAGCCAAGGATGGCCATACGCTACGACGAATGCCGATGACCGATATTTGTCATTATGCGCACGAAGGAATAGAACCGCAACTCCGTCTCAACAGATCCTCTCTCGCTGCAAGCTCCGGAAGGTTGGTTTCAACGTCAACCGTGCGTAGAAGGCTTCACGAAGGTTGTCTTTTTGCGAGACGACCAGCCATTTGCGTCCTGCTCACATCACACCATAGGCGGGAACGTTTGCAGTGGGCCCGTCAACATGACCACTGGACGCGTGATTAATGGAAGGCTGTTCTCTTTACGGATGAGTCCAGGTTTAGCCTTCAAAGCAACAGTAGGCGTATTTTGATTTGGAGAGAACCTGGAACGCGTTTTCATCCATCACACATCCGTGAAAGAGATGCATACGGATCAGGCAGTGTTTGTGTTTTGGGTGGACGCACAGACCTCCATGTCTTTCCCCGTGGAAATGTGAATGCTCACACCTATAGAGATGACATCCTTGATGCTTATGTGCGCCCTTATGCCGGGGCAATAGGGGGTGTTTTCGTGTTACAGGACAATAACGCGAGACCGCACAGGGCTCGCATCGTGGATGCTTATCTTGAGCAGGAAACAATTCAGAGCATGGAGTGGCCAGCTCGATCACCGGACCTGAATCCTATCAACCATGTTTCGGACGCTTTAGTGCGACGTATAGCTGCTCTAAAGCCTCCTCCTTGGACCCTAGCCACGCTTTCAACTGCTTTGCAAGAGCAATGGCTCTCACTTCCTACCGAACTCATAGACCGCATAATTGACAGCATCACACATCGCTGTATGTGCTATATTGCTTCTCGGGGGGATCATACGCCATATTAAAGGTACTTTTCCTATACCAAACTGACACATCCGATTTGTTCATTGTATACATATGCTAGTTTCTATAACACCATAATTGTTTGGCGATTTCTTTTCATGCTATTTTATACCTACCTATGTGTTGTATAATGTGTATAAGTTTCATTAAATTCTGCGCTTAACTTTTTAAGCAATCACTATTTTTGTGACTTTTCCTTAATTTTTGATAACCAGTGTATTATCATCAGAGTGCATTCATTATACCCCTAATGCCATCTCTCATAATTACCTTATCTTGTTGACAGCCATGTTGCTGCATTGATCTGCCATGGTTACGATTTATATGATCAAACCGCTGGACCTAAAGGACTGAAATTTTGCAAGGCGATTCTTCTTATAGTGTAGGGGTGCACTAAGAGAGATTTTGAAAAATTCTTCTTAGATTTTTTAAAAATTAAACTTTTCAGCTGTTTTTGTAACTTCTTTTAATTTGCATTTAAATTAATAATCCAAGGGTTATAAAATGTATATCACGAGAGAGATCATAAAAAATTCCTTTAAAATGAAATTCTTTCGAATTTTTACCTCCATTTTCTGATTTTTGGCGAATTTTTAAAGATTAATTTTTAGAATGTAATTTATTAAATGCTGATCACGAGATTTCTTTTCTTTTTGTGATACTTTAAATTAATTTTGCGTCACGTGCATAACAACGAAATAGATTGACCCAAAAAAAAATATTAAAATACAGTAAAAAATAATATTTAACCACTAGACTAATTGTGATGGAAGTTTTTTAAGACTTCCATCAAATTAGTATGTTTAATGGATATTAAATTAAACCTATATATAAAAGAGTTCCGTGACTGACTGACAGACCTCACACAGACCAAACCGCTGGACCTAAAGGGCTGAAATTTTGGCAGTCGATAGACGCAGCCTGGAATTCAGATGATGCCGTTAACTATCCGGTAAGAGTTTTTAAATTCCATTAAACCACCGAGTCTTCCATACCATAAGCTCTCTTTGCAGAAGGGACACCTGTAATGCTCCTTTGGAATTTAAAACTACCGAAATTGTGTAATGGCACTCATAGGCGTAGCGTCTGGGAGGTGGGGTGCACGTGCCCCCCCCCCCCCCCCTCCCAACTTAACTTGAAGTAAATTAAAACGTTAATCAAAGTTCACTTAAAATCGGAAAATTGTAGAAAACTTTTAAGAAAGCCGGTTTTTTCCGCTTTTTTAAACTGTGAAATTGAAGATTCCGATTATGTCTTTAGTCTTCACATAGTTTTTAACTACTAGCCGCTGCGCGATCAGCATGGTCGCTTTTAGTTTTATATTTTCTTGTGTAAAACAACTCAACTGAAAGTAACATATACTTTATTATACCGAATGTTACCATTTCCTGTCATCATAAATATACGTTGTTAAGGGGTAGTGGGAGCTCGGCCAAAAATTTATAATCATTGCTAAATTCTCTATAAGGCTGATTCTAAAACATCGTGATTAAAAAATGTGAATTTCCCTTAATTCAGAACAGAGTTAAAGATAAGACTGAGAAACCCAACACCTATGATTTTAAAAATTACATGCCTCTCTATATGTACTATTTTTCAAAATTAATATATATCTACATTTTATCATTGCATCAAAAAAGAAATTATTGGGAAAAAAAATTTTCACTTAAAAAATGGAGTAAAAATTCAGCAAGTACTAAAATATAGTGTGGATTGTGTAACTCTCTGTATGAACTATTGTTCACAATTCAGATATCTACACTTAATCATATCAAATACTAAATTGTTGGGAAGATTTCTTCTCTTATAAAATGGAGCAAAAATTCAGCAAGTACTCCCACAAAAAGTGTAGAAAATTAACTATTACTGGCTATCGGTTGCTATGTCGGCGACGGTTAAGCCTAACCTCGCGATCATTTATGCTCTCTCTTAGGGCCTGTTCACATAGGAGTCCGTTGCGTTGCGTTGCGTTAAGGAAAAGATGACGTTGAGACGAAAATAAACCAATCATATGCCTCCAAACGATTAGCAATGAAATTTTTAACGCCTATGATTGGTTTATTTTCGTCTCAACGTCATCTTTTCCTTAACGGTACGCAACGGACTCCTATGTGAACAGGCCCTTAATGAGAAATTTCTTCTTCGCTTTCTTTCCCAAGACTGTACCCAATTTTCACTTGATTGTGCAGCTCGCTTTCGAGCATTCCTGATTTCATTGCGTAAATCCATGTTGACACGCGGTTGCAACATGGATTACATCTGGTAGCTGCAGCCGTTGCCATTCGGAGCGTAGAAATATCGTCGATTTTTGTGCCGCATACCTACGCGTTTTATATATATACTAGCCGGGCTTCGCCTAGCTACGCTCAAGCCATCCGTGTAACATATTTATGTACTTCGGGCCCCACAAAAGAAAAAAAAGGCCTACAAATGTATTAAATTCAAGTGAATAAATTCCTTTCAATTTTCATTCCCGTCGATGCCGACAGATGGCAGCACCACTGCACCAGATGATTTGGTTTCTCAGCAGTGAGTGATTTTAGAATTAAAATATCTGTAAAACTATTGAATTAACAGAATAAGTGTACGCAGAAAAAATTGATCTTTCCAAATATGTAACATTTATGTACTTTCATGAGAAAAAAAAATACACCGATTGTCGGCCATTGCGTTACTCTCACGTGATCTCGACATCCCCCGCTGTTCCTTCACATAAAAATCAGTAAATCCACCAAAAATCAGTATATATCTATTTAGTTTCAATAAAGTATTGATTATTATTAAACAATTTGAATATTTAGCTTTTCAAATAAAAAGTTTGATAAATAAAAAAATAGACTTGGTGACACATTTCATTTCAGGGATTCATTTTTTAGTGAGAATCACGCTGTGAACGAATCACCTTTTGTTTACACCGTTAAAGAGCGATGACGCTTCATTAGAATCCAAATATCTCTAAAACTATTGAATTAACAGAATAAGTGTACGCAGAAAAAATTATCAGTTTTCGAAGCTCTTTCCAAATATGTAACATTTATGTACTTTCATGAGAAAAAAAATACACCGATTCTTGTATATTTGTCGGCCATTTTTTTTCGAGGATTGGTCCGCCCGGTCGCGTTACACTCACGTGATCTCGACATCCCCTTCTGTCTCTTTATTAATATAGAAGATAGAAGACTAACTGAAAACCCGCGCTTCGCTACGGAGTACATTCAAATTAAATACAACGGTCAATGTATGCAATTAATGCAAAAAATGATAGAAAATAATAGAAATAATAGAAAATAGAGTGTTAACAAATGCAAATTAATACGGAATAAAATTACCTTTTATTATGCACATTTTCTTATTTAGTTCAAGTGCAATATGGCAACACTTTTAAAAAAGCGTAAAATCTACATAAACACCGATAAAGTCTCGTGATCTGCAATATCACGTACGCTGAGAAGAAGAAAAAGTTCTTTATTCAAATTTCACGTTACATCCATTGGCACAGTGCCAGCTGCTTGGGTTTTAAAAGGCATTGTGTTACGTTTCGAATCAATCGGATTGAAAGTTTATGTGCAATGTCTCCTTCTTTAGTCGAGCGTGCGTTACTGGTCAAATTTTTTACCTCAACCAGTGCAACGCGTCAGCCGCTCTTCGTGCTTTTAGAATGCACAAAAAATGCGTAAAGGTAACGGTCCTGTGTCAGTTAATGGGCTAAAAGCAATGGTTGCGACGTTTGAGAAAACAGGTTCTCTGAAGGTTCATTCAGGCAGAGGACGAAAACCTGTACCACAGGATACAATCGAAGCAGTTGCCACGGCGATTGTCGACAGAGGACCAGACAATATTGCTGCCACCTCTAGCGCTCGTGGATTAGCTCGGAATATGGATATGCCTTACAGTACGGTATGGAAAATCTTACGAAAGATTATCAACTTCTATCCGTACAAGATAAGCCGTGTACAGGAGTTACTGTACCCCGACCATGATAAGCGATTGACTTTTGCTCTCACCTTTCTTGCCAGAATGGAGGTGGATGATGCTTGGCCGTGGAAAATCTTATGGGGAGACGAGTTCCCCTAGTGGTGACTTTTGGAACTAATTTATCTTACGAAAGATTATCAACTTCTATCCGTACAAGATCAGCCGTGTACAGGAGTTACTGTACCCCGACCATGATAATCGATTGACTTTTGCTCTCACCTTTCTTGCCAGAATGGAGGTGGATGATGCTTGGCCGTGGAAAATCTTATGGGGAGACGAGGCCCACTTTTACCTGCATGGAACTGTGAATACCCAGAACTGCCGAATTTGGGATGACAAATCACCACATGCAGTCACAGAAATTCCCTTACATTCACCAAAGGTTTGGTGTGGGTTCACAGCGGAATTTATCGTAGGTCCATTCTTCTATGAGAACATTACCCCGACAGGACCGGAAACCTGTTCTGTTACCGGAGAGAAATATCGTCACATGTTGAACAGCTTTGTCATTCCGGCACTTCAGAAAAGACAATGCCTGGGGGAAATCATTTTCATGCAAGATGGAGCCCCTCCACACGTTGCTGTACGGGTGCAACAGCTGCTACGACAGACATTCACAACAGAAAGAGTCATTAGCCGCTACTTTCCAACTGCATGGCCACCTCGGTCGCCTGATCTTACCCCATGCGACTTCTGGCTATGGGGTTACCTCAAGTCCAAGGTCTATCAAGGAGTGGTCCAGGACCTGGCTACATTGAAGGATAACATATCACGGACTGTACGGGAGATTCCTGCAGACATGTTACTTTCTGCTGTTGTGCATACTGTGCACAGAATGCAATATGTGGTCCACAACAACGGCAGCCACATTGAACCTCATTTGAATGCAAAATGAAAGGTAATTTCCGTATTGATTTGCATTTGTTAACATTTTATTTTCTATTACACAGCGCCAAATATTCCCCTAGTGGTGACTTTTGGAACTAATTTATTTTTTGCGGAATCCTTCGTCCCCCGTCTTGTTTAATCTTCCTACAAAATGTGGCGTCATTCTCGCAAATAGATCGCGCTACAGAACACTGTGAGCACTGTCAGTTTAATTATGGCCACCCGGTATATATATATATATATATATATATATATATATATATATATATATATATATATATATATATATATATATATATACATATATATATATACAGAGGCTGTTCACACATTTTTTAGACGATGTATATTGTATTCACAAAACTAAATTACATAAAATTATTGTGTTTTAAATGTTCTATTTGACATCCCTTATTCTGAACTATCTTTCGACACCGCAATTTCCAGGATAATAATGCCTTTTGAAGTGTCAGAAGAGGTATTCTATCCCATTCCTCCTGAACAGCTTTCCAGTGTCCTGTAAGGGTTTTGGGACGACGTTTGGATAATGCAGATTTTAAAAGTTCGAAAGCACAAAAATCCATAGGTGATACATTGGGAGATTTAGTAGGGATATCAGTGAAGGGTATGGCCTTGATACCAGTTTTTTGTTCCATTTCTTTTAGGAAATTTACAGTGGATTTTGATGTGTGACTGCTAGCTTTGTCCTGATGGAGTCTCGCAGATTGATGGCACTGTGGGTAAAGCGATGGTATTTCATTCAGAAAAATTGGCGATAAAATATGTTCCTGATAGTATTTGGAGTTAATCTTGACATTTTTTTCCACTCTCTTTATTTTTAACTTGCCATTATAAGAAAAACCAGCAACAATCATGAATCCCTTAGAAAAACTTTCTTTCGATTCTTTGAACCATGTACTTAAATTTTTTTCTCCCCTTTTATGATAATAAATGGCTCTTTTTTTGTTGCAATCATTTAAATACACCCATGATTCATCTATTGTGACAATTGTTTTCCATTTTTCTTTGGATAAGTGTTTCTCATATAGAATTCTGCAGCGTGTCCTGCGTTCAGCGATATGATTTGGAAGAAGACGATGCACATTGCATTTTTTCGCTTTCTTAAGATTTAAATCAACGTTTATCATTTTGTTTACAGTGGACACCGAGCATTTTAATGATTTTGCAACTGTCCTTTGACTAGGGGGATTTTCTTTTAACATTAAACAACGTACCTTTGCAATAGTCGAAGATGTCCGTTTTTTCCTTGGATACTTGTTTGGAATTTTTGTCCCACTTGAGGCTCCAATTTGACGTTTTTTTTTCCTTTCTTGTTGACGATATTACCTATCGACGCTTTAGATATCACAAAACCATGACTCTCACATCGGTTTTGGATAACGGAGTATGCATATTTCTCTTCGGAAAGAGCATAAATGTAGCCTTCGAACCACTGCTTTGTTAAAAACGCCATATTGAATATAAACAAAACTTTCAAGCCGCAGACGATAATTTTGACTTTTAAAAACATAGTACCATTGCAATTATTTCTTTTGCAGCAAACGATTTTTTATTACCGCTTACCAAAATCGTCTAAAAAATGTGCGAACAGTCTCTGTATATATATATTTGCAATATTTGATGGTAAATTATATATGCATAAGGAAGGGATACGATACAAATAAGGTTTTTTACTCCACCATGGACCGATGGACCGTGGAGGTATTCCGATAAGGAATGGTGGGTCGCTAGCTGAAAAAGGTTGGGAACCACTGCACTAGACTATAAGTCAAAGCCCTGCATAAAAATTTAATCGAAGCCATTATTTTGACCGGATGTGCTCAATGAGAAAAAATGTTCGTGCCACGCATTCCGCTAATACCCGATGACCTCCCCTTTGACTTTAAGAGACTGCAATTTCCCCTCAAAGTATGTTTCGCCCTGACGATAAATAAGTCTCAAGGCCAAACTTTGAAAACGCTGCATAGTGATTCACCTAATACAAGCTAGGTAGACAAAAGTCAATTCAAAGAATCGATTAATTGATGATCCCAATTCAATAACAACACCCCATTAGTCACAATTTGTGGTAATAATTATGTCAAACATTCCAGAGCGATGAGTCATAAGTGGTTAAAGTGAAGTGATAAGGTAATTCGATTCATGCAAACAATTTAGTTGCAATTTTTCAGTGCTTTCAATTACATCTAACAAGATTTGAAGGGAAGAATATTACTATTGCTGTGACGGATTTTACTTTAGAACGTAAGTACTTACTTATTTCATTTAAAATTTGATTCAAATGAGAGATAATATATGCTATAATAGGTTTTGAAAACACAACGAAAAAATTGTAATTTTTGTTTCGTTTTTAATTTTTCATCGTATACAGTTTTTTGTATCCACATGTATCCAGGCTAAATTTTTAATATTGTATAGCGACAATCCTAATCTGTACAATGATATAAAATTGAGTACCACATCTTTCCCCATTTTTTTAAAATTTATTTTTTTCAGATCGTATATGCTGTCTTTCAAAAATGGAGTTTTTTGAAGAATGGCGGAAACATAAGATAGAAGAACGAAATTCTCGTCTAATAGACTTTATTATGCGAAAATTTAGTGTTACGGATGTGATTTCTGATTCCCAGAGGGATTTACAGTTAAAAATTTCAAGTTTTTCGTCAAAATTCTCTGAAAAGTGGGCTGTAGCCAATATGATGATGGACCGTTTTTTAAATAAAAATAAAAGTTGGTTAGAGGGTGCTGATATAGAATTTAACATAAGTATGCATGAACCCTGTACTTCCTTATCATCTGGAGGAAGTCAGCCTCAAGGTCGGCCCAAAAAAGAACTTTGAAGATTCGTCTTTCAAAACCAAAAACGTAGGGTTGAAGAGTTAGTGCGATAGCGATGTGCCAGAGAGTTGACCACAGCTGCTGAGTACCAAATCGTTTGTCGGGTCGCAGAAACGTAGCTACTTTGACTAAAAAAAGTTCGGAATCTTCAGAAAAAAGGAAATCTGGTGATGTTATTTGTGGTGGCAGACAGTTGAACTGTGACGAGGCATTAGCTTATTACGTAAACTCTAAATGCCCCAGTCAGTCCTATAAACAGACGCGAAAGTGGTCATTGAAAGCGGGCCATCAAGTGTTCCCATCTAATCATAGTCTATGTAAGTCCAAAAAGTTGTGTTACCCTTCAGATGAACGAATACATATTTGCTGAATATACTTTCGATAAGGTCCGATCCTGTAATCAGCTCGCTCAAAGAAGTTCCTAGAAAGAGAAACGAGAAATTACCGGTGGAAGTTCTGAATTTAATTGACCTGCCTTCTATACCAACACATCAGGTAGCAAGTGATGTTCATCCGTGTGACGATGAAGGTTACTTAGTACCTGATTCGTCTGATTGTGAGATAGATAATGAATCATATGACGATAATTATTAGTCTTCAGTATTATTTGCTAATTAAATTTTCTGTTTATTTCTATAATCTAAATTATAAGTGGTATGAGTAAATTTTATTGTATAATTTATGTTGCGTTATTTTACGTACATAATTTTCTAACAATAGCGATTTTTTTTAAATACATTTTTTATTCCGTACTTAAGGGGGTCCAGGACACAAAATTCTTCATATTTTCGAAAAAAAAAATTTATTGCATTAAAAAATTTTCTGTTCTTTTCCGCTTAAAATGACGCTTAAATCATGTTTCTATCTTAATTAGAATAGAAGATTTTATTTTTTTTGTTTTGCAACATTCTAATAGCAGCCAATCTTTGTGCCTTTAAATGCGTTTTGCTGCATGATGGGGGTTTTCCCCATTTCTCGTCGTTAAATTGTTATAAGTCAGGAACCGCTAAAGATAAATGGTTCAAACTTGGAACATGTCTTTTTCAATTATTTTACATTAATTTTGATTCAGAAAATTTGAAAAAATACTTTTTAAAATATGATTTTTTTAAAAAATTAGTTACATAATATTTTTTTAAAAAATTTTTACTCTAAATATTTTTAATTTTTTAAAAATTAATATTTTAAATTATGCTCAATCAAGATTAAAACTTATATATTTCTGTTTAATTAAATGAAAAAATTTTGAAATTCGACAAATGTTATGCTAATTGCTGTGTTAGGTTTTAGCCATAATGATGTGTGTGTAGTTAATTAATTTGTGTAAATGCCAAGTATAATTGTTAATGCCAAGGAATGTAAATTAATTATTGTAAGCTGGTGGCGTAGGGAAAAGGAAATATGGTTGGCTGGTTTAAAGAGTAAAATGTAAAAGTGTAAAAAGTAATTATATTCTCTCTGACTCTTTTTTTTCTGGCCCTGGTAAAAATATCTGTCTTTAGAAAAGCTTCCTTATCTGTTCCCGTGCCGTAACCTGATACCTCCTGGCCTTGCAGTTTTCGAGGGGCGCGACGGACGGGGCCAGCGATGTTTTTCGCAGGCAAAAGGAATTTTGCGGCGCCTTTACTGATTTCACCGACGCGCATGAATACAGTGCGTCAGCGGCGCAAGTGGTAGCGCCAATTATGTTTGAAATTAAAGCGTGCTGAACTAACGAAAATGATGCAAGAAAAAATTAATACACGAACCAACAGTGTGATATGAAGCGATTTCGGTGCGTCTGAGGTGGTTTGGCGTTTTGAAACAACGGCGCCAGATAGCACTATTTAACCCGAGCCAGGGGCTCCCGGGCCGCGGTTTTTTGAGAAGGCACGGCGGTTCGTCGTTTCGATTCTGAAGGAAAAAAGTTATTCTGTTTTTCGGCGCTCATCGCAGGGGGTTGACCCTGACTTCTACCTACCCGACGCCTATCTCCGCTCCGTTGGAACTCTTGAAACATTTGATGGAAGAGATGGCCAACTTCAACATGGGAACACTCCTCATTTTATATCCCCTCTTTCTATTCCAGGGGCTTTACTATCTTGCCTTTGCTTTCCTGTTTCATATTTTTTTAGTTTAACCTGCAGCGCTGTGGTAAGTTTTTTTTAAGATTTTTTTATTCGTGGAGCTCCTTCTAAGATTGTAATTTAAGCGCCAGTCAGCCTATTTGTAACTGTGTGATACTAAGGTACATATTTATATATTTATATTTTTATGTGGGTAAAGTTACTCACTGCTAATTTGTTTTGGAATTAGGTTCATACGGAACTTGTTTAAATTGGCAACTATCGAAAATGTGAAATACAATGAGAGACCTAAGAGGCAATGTAAATTTTGATAGTATACTGCATATAAGATAATTTAATAAATAGTTCTTGCCTCCATTTTTATTGTTGACTCAGTTTTGCGTTATGTTTCTTGACATTTATCACCATTTTTTTTTTTTTTTTTTGGGTTGCAATGAAAATAATTTTATCCACTTTACGGGCTTAAATGTTATGATGGGTATTCATTCTTCATACGGCGAAATGGTACCGAGTGCCCATTCCGATAATCATTCTAAACAACATACTCACAACACAAATAATATTTCGAGTTATAATGATTTTAAATTAACCCCCCTTTTTTTAAATTTAAAATTTAAAATTTTTTAAAAACTTTATGAGAAATTTTATGATTTGAGTTTGTTTACAAATTATATGGTTAACCATGACAAAAAATTCAAAATTTTAACTCAATAATTTTTTTTTTTAAATGTGCCCTGGACCCCCTTAAGTTTTTTATTATAAATATTCCCCAAGCTCCTAAATTATCAAAAAATGCGTAATTATTTATTAAAACAACGAAATATTATTCATCATTACCAGAGCAATCAAATCGTAGAATAAAATGTTTTTGTCCACCTAGCTTGTATTAGGCGAATCACTGTGCGCTGGCGTAGATTTAAGAGAAAATTAATTTTCTCTTAAATTAATCTTCTCTTCCGAGAAAATTACCGTATTCTCTTCCGAGTAAATTTCCGTAGGAGAAACAATTGTTTCTCCTACGGTCGGTTTTACGTAGCTTACTCACGCGTAAGTTCGCGACGAGCCTGCAGTGTCGGATTTCTGCCTAGGCCTACAAGGCCCCGGCCTAGGGGCCCAGCCAGCCTAGGGGCCCCTGTGGCTGTACATTAGCTCAAAAGCCTGGCTTGCATTATCAAAAGCTTTATCGAAAATAATATGATGACGTCATTCGTTCTTTTGCACTGAAGAAAGTTTGTCGTATGATTCTGTAAATTTTATAGAATAACGTAACTATAGTAACATAGACTGTATTATTCTGATGTTTATTAAAGTCATTAAAGTCGATTAAAAATTATATGTTCTGTACTAGTGCATTTAATTTGCTAAATTTCCAAAATAGCTTCGAGATGGTGGGGGGCCCAAATGTCAAGTGCCTAGGAGCCCTGGGTCTCTAAGTGCCGTCAAGGTAAGAATTAGTAAGCTGACTTCTATATACGTTCTTCGTTTGATTAATTTTGGAACAGGATGATTCACAAACGTACGTTGAAGCGAGCATTGCGTATTTGTAACCAAGCGTACGTTGAAGATTTGTAATGGACAAACACACACAAACAAACAAACAAGAAAGCGAGTTAATAAAAACATGGTAAAAAGGACAAACTCATTCTAGAGTCTCTTTTGCAACCCGAAATGCAGCAAGCAAAAATACATCATCTTCGAGCTATCGTAGAACCACGCTTGGTTCTTCAATAGTTTCCATAATTATCTGGTAGCTTTTTTTAGTATATATATTTCAAATGATGTAGGAAGTCCGAGTTTTCTATTGCTTGGGGGATACATTTTTTTCTTTTCATTCTGTCTATTTATTTATCTTCAATCTGTTTATTTATTTATCATCATCCAGTTTATTTATTCTGTGGTTTTGAAACTGACAGTTTCAAAATCAGATAATGGCAATACCGGAATACAGAAACCAAATTGTAAACAAAACGAAAAAAGAAAAAAAATCGTTTTTTTTATCTACAGTGTATATGACCTTTAGTTTACTCTTCGATTGAGAAAGTACATTTAATTTTTTCTTCTTTTTTTTGTAGCGAATGTCTCGTTAAGTGTCGGGTGACTCTGCACAATGTTTTGTAGATATAATTCTGATGACCTTTTATTTTTATTTTTGTTTCATTTACATAAATTAAATGATAATAGTTCTTGCGAGATAGCATCGTATGTGCTTAGTTGATTTTCATTCTCCTAATGTTAATGCTATTGCAGCAAATCTTTAATTGTGAATATTAACAACCTAGCAACTAGCTATTGAAAACTATTTACATATCAGCAGGAATATGAAAGTTTAAGTAAGTGCCGTTGAATATGCTGAATATAAAATAATATAACTGTCATTACAATTATTATCTTTATTATTATTTTTTAAATTTTAAACTGTCATATTCAGATATTTTTTCTCGTAGAATGTTAGATTTTAATAGATTGTTTAACGCTATAAAGAAATATCATAACTGATTTTGTGCCGCACGAAAGAAATTATTTTAAACGATCAACATTTGGCTTGCTTTTGGAAATGAACGAAAGTTAGTGATATTTTGGGTTTTCTCGATTTTTTTTGTTATGGTGCCGGTCAGGAATTTTATATTACTTGAACCCCAACTCTTTGAAAAAATTATAATTTTTATGTCTGTTCCCCAGTTTACACGTATTTTACCAACTTTTCATGCTTTACTTCTCATTATTTATCTATTGTCTTGTTTTCAACAAAGTTTTTTGTATATTAATCTCAAAGAGGGAGTATTTAATATTTCATAATGATGTTAATATGGGTTTTTGAGGATTGTCTTACACCGTATTATGTTTGTATGATAAATTGACCTTTAGTACTTAATATTTCAATAAATATTAGAGAATTTGAATGAGACACTATATTATATAAAATGCAATGTATTTATATAATGATTATGCAGTCAAAATACTTTCTATGTAAATAATTTATGACGCCTGGGTGGCATAGTGGTTTAAAGCGTTAAGCTGCCACACTACAAGTTGAGGGTTCGATCCTGCAACTGGGCAAGGTCGACTTAGCCTTTCATCCCTTGAGTGGGTTGATAAAATGAGGTCCAAGCATGCTTGGGAACTAAACTCTGGGGATTCCATGTCAGGTTGACCACCTGACATGGAATGGCATCCCAAGGATATATGGCACCATAGGGCATCCGATATATGGCATCCCAAGGATATATGGCACCGCTGGCCTTGTTCCACAGTGAACTGTTGCGTCATGAGTTTAGTTTTTTGTTTTTAGTATATATTTTATAAATATTAATCTGGATTTTACTAGAAATTTATAAACATCAAATAAAAAATGTTTTTATGCATTATATACTGAAAATTTTACTAAGATTTATCAAAGTTATAAGAAATAAAAACATTGTGCTAGCATTAATTGTAAACTGAAGGTTAACTCCAGCATTGAACTTTCTGTGTTTAATATACAGACATAAGGATTTTTATGTGAGGTCATCAGCAAAGAGAGACATTTTGCTGGAATTTTATGTTTTTCTCCAATCATTCAAATCATATGTTAATTATGTATTTAAACTTAATTTAAACTCTCATTGTGTTAAGTATATAGATTATTACTCTAAATAATAAGTATAGCATATCATATAAAATCGTAATATAAATTTCAGAAAATTTAAATTTTCATGCCATATTGCCTTAAGGATATTTGTACTTCAGATGGAAATTAAGGTATAATACAACTACAGTGAATGTACATTAATCAGTTTGTTTGACTTTTAATGGAGTTATTTATAATGCAACAGGTTTTCATCATATAAATATCCTTAGCCAAAATATACAATAAAAGTATAGAGAAAAATAGAAAGTAAAACAAAGAAATTTTCACAGGGTAAAACTAGGCTTAACCAACATTAAATGGATTAAAACTGCATGGAGAATAATAAATTTAGCCTCCCAATGACTGGTGTAGATAGTGTTCTGACTATGACCAAACAGACAAGGATGTGGGCAGCATTATTTACTTGCTGATGTTGCACAGAGGGCATGTAGGACTGTCTAAAATTCAAATAAATTTAAGGCAAGTGGCAAGAGAATTATGCTACTTTTCTAATCTAATAGAAGTGATATATTTCAGATAATCGGGCAATGCAAGAATAATCAGTTTTTATGATTTTTCTTTTAATTTATTATCATGTCTGATATTTTAATCACCATTAAACCCCTCGCATTGAGACCTCTTTTTCTGTCTTTTCCTTGCAGCTGGAAAAAGGCATTTCTGACAAATTATTCCATCCTCTAGTTTGGTATTCAAAAGCGTCAAAATTGTACCATCTGAGACACTTTGGAACCCCCAATTAAGAATGGAATAATTTGTCATTATCACTTTTTGAGTTGAAAGTAAGTGAAAGAAAAATACATCTCAAATGCTTAGAAGGTTAATTTTATGTTGGATAATGGAGGCTGCAGATAAGGGTTTGAATAAAAATATAAAGATTATAAAAGTTAAGTATAAAGTTTTTGATCAGAATACAGTTTTCATATCATCTACAAAAAAGATTATTTCAAATTTTCAAACTATTTCAAACTTTTTCCCAACCTTAAGTGACTAAGATTGAGGAATGAGAGTAGAATCATATAATTAGAAAGCAGCAGGGGGTATTGTTGGTTATTTTAATCTTTTGTGTTAAAATTTTATCATTTTAAATTTATTAGGCTAAGGTTTATCTTTTTATAGGTCAGGATAAGAGCTGTATATGAACAGGGTGTTGTTCTAAATGTAGATAGAACATAAGTGTAGGAAGAAAATTAGCCTCTACCCCCACACACTCTGTCATATATGTAAATCACACTTTATTAAGCTATACAGAGGTGCATAGTTGCATATTTATCTTTTTAATATATTTTTATAAAATTTATCTTAGTAATTTTAACATGAGGTAATATGAAAACTGCAATTCTGTTCTACTAGTCATTATGATAAATATTGCTATGAAAATTTTTGTTCTTAAATATTTTAGTGTGTCACGATAATGTTTTAGAATTAACTTATTTTTTCCTTTTTAACTTTAGCTTGAAAACTTAGTGTTTTTCAGAACTGTACTTAAGTGATTGTTTTCTTGTTTAACCATTATATTATCTCATTTAATAATCTTGCTGATAGTGTATATATATTTTGCTGCAGACAGAGAGCTCTCATATCCAAATCTTTGATATTGTTTGGTATATTACTATAGTTTTATTGTTTGTATGTTTTTTCACATACTATTTTCACTAGTTAAATAATTTTTATTATAACTATGACAGTTATAGGCTACTGTAATAATAAATGCAGATAAATGTATTTATAAATTTCTCAATTGAAAAATTGCTTCCTTAAATATAAAATCCTATTTTTGTATTTAAATCATAGAAAGGACATATCTTAATAGACAGAAACATGTTACTTATGACCAGCACTTTTTTTCTGGGGGTATGTGGGGATACGGCATATCTCCACCCTTTTTTTAACTATTATTTTGACTTAACTTAACTGAAATTTTAAGAATCTTATGAATCAATTGTTAATATATAACAAAAGTTTTATTTTTTAAATTGCAAGTTTTTTGTTCTCTTGTGACATGACGTGTGAAAACACAGTACAAAAATATGCACCTTTATTTGAGAAAATACAGTATACCCACCTATTTTATTAGAAAAAAAGCACTGCTTATGACCATGTCTTATCTTAATGGGGATTCACATTAATTATTCTGTTAATTGCATTCAAATTCCAGTTAGAAAGAATATCATACTTTATGTCAAATTTTACTTCATCTTTAAAAATGTTAACTTTAAGTATTTGGCATATGAAAGCAACAACTATGCTGAATATTGTCAGTTTAGGCTGGGCTTAATGAAATGATTTGATTGAATAACTAAAAATTTTTATTTAATCCCCTTTTTCTCGAATCAATTTTTTAGAAAAATTAGTATTGTTATTTCACTATTCACTCATAATTATAAAATAATGTAATTTATAGTTATTATAAACCAATAAAACTTTCTATGTTAACTGGTTAGTCAGGTATTAAAAATTTTTAAAAAAATGAAAACATTGCATCCTTGCAAGAAAAGTGACACAACTCATTTTTAAGTTGATTTTTCTGAGAAATGCAGCATTTGAGAAAAATCAACTTAAAGATACTTTAAAACTTGAACTAACCTATGATAAAACTGACACAACTGTCCTTAGGTGACAAATTGCGAGATAGAGATGTGTCGCTTTTCGTGCACGATGGGGCACTTCATACTTATTTTTCAATGGCATTGTTTTTTATTACTGTCTTACATTACTTATTAACTTTATCCTGTAAAAAGATGTATATTATTGAAAAAATGACCACTTTTTTTCTTTTTTCTTTTAAAACATAATTAGAATTAATTTTTACTTCTTATATATTTCTTTTAATATCATTATTATTATTTTAGGATCGTATATGTCTCTGAAGTAAAGTATTTCCAAATTTAACATAACTATGGATTTCAATTTTGTATTACAAGAAGTTGGAGACTTTGGTCTATATCAGAAGTTACTATGTTTGTTTCTGGTTATTCCATCAGCAAGCTTATGTGCTCTAGTATATTTTACCCAGTTTTTCATTATTATGGTTCCAGATCATCATTGCAGGCTTAATGAGGATTCAAAAATTTCAGAAGAAACATTTAATAACACTAACATATCAATATCCTTTAATGAGAGAGAAAATGTTATTCTTAATCAGTGTGAGATGTATGTGACATCTGAGTCTGTTGGAATAGCTTTAAATACTTCAACAGATTTTAACAAGACAAGTAGCTGCTTGTATGGATGGGTGTATAATTTTACTGAATTGTATCCTACCATTGCCACTGAAGTATGTATAAGGTTTTTAATTTTACTAGTTATTCATTTTATGTATACAATGTGTTTAAAAAACCATATTATAAAGTTTTTGAATGTTTCATGTGTAATTATCTAATGTAGAATATATTCAGTTTTCATGGTTCTAATTTCTTGTAATGATACATAGGTACTTTTGATTGAAGTTATTTGTTATGGGCTAGTTTTGGATTAGCAACTATAATGAAAACTAAGAAAACAATAGACTTTTATCTGTTTTATCTGTTTGAGATAATTTATTTACATTTACTCTAGTTATTATTATTAAAGTATGGCTTTAAAGGAGTAATCAACCTATTAATTGCATGACTTTTGCATCAATGTTTCTTGGTTATTTTTTGAATTAATGATAAGTTATAAGAAATTTTTTTAGTAGGTAACAGCTAATTTTTATATCTGAATTTTATCAAGTTTCTTTAGATTTTTAGAATAAAGGGGATTTGTAAAGTATTATTGATGTCAACAAATTTGAATTCAATAGACATGAAAAGTTCTAAAGGATAGTTTCAAAAGATCCTTTAATTTTCTTTGTTAGCCTTTCACAAATTGTTTTAAACTATGATATTGAACATCTTTCCAAGTTTCTCTTCTCAAGCTGGTTAAAATAGAAAGGACTTACGGAAGTACCTGAACATTCTAGATTTTCATCTATCATTAGGTGGCATGTCTTATCTCAGCTTTAGATTTGAAATAATATATGTTCCTTTCAGTGTATTTGTACCAACAGGAAGGAAGTTAGGAGGAAACTGTATATCCAGGGCCAAGCCCTCTAACGCAGTTTTATCTGATGGTACATGCATGTAGCAAGTTCGCAAATTAGGAGAAGCTGATTAGACAGAAAAGTTGCCAGAGATGGGGTTCAGGATCTTAGAGTTCAGAATCTAAACTTGGGAATTATTTCCCTGAGGGGATCAATTGCAAATTTTAGCAGCCATTAGAGAAAGCTATTAGTTAAAATTAGAGAAGGAAGTTTAATGATAGAAAACACAAATATTTTTATGTATTTTTGTATTTTTAAGTTTTTTTTTAAATATAAAATTATCTCTGGCTGAGGCCTAAGATAAATGTATTAATCAGGACTCAGGCAGACTTTTATCCTACAAACAAATGATATATATATTATTTCTGTTAGAAAAGATGTGACAATAGGTTTATTGGGATTTGAACCTGTACCCACAATGTTAGCTCTCATGTGTACACAATGAAAGCTAATCACTATACAATATGGATGGCTCTGCTTGTGAAATTTATAGTAGTAATGAAATTTTGAAACCCCAGGAATGCTCATTAGACATACATTAACCACCAGATTCCATGGGAAGTTATTGTCCTATTGCTTTAACAAGTGTTTCATCAAAAGTAATGGAAAAGATGATTGGTTCTCAATTTGTTTGGTTCCTTGAGAGTGGCAATCTATTATCACCTTATCAGGCAGGCTTCAGATGGTACCATTTAACTGTCCCGCAGATTTCTTTTCTGAGTCAAGCTATTAAGGACTCCCTTGACAGACACATGTCTGTCCTTGCTGCTTTTGTGGATTTTGAGTCAGCATATGACAGAGTATGGAGGCTTTGGTCCCTACAGAAACTACAGGACTTAGGTATATGCGGCACTATATTTATCTGGATTAAGAACTCTATCTCCCGAAGGTGTTCTATAAAGGTTTTCTTTAAAGATATGGAGAGGCTATTTCAAGCTTTAGACAAACTGAAACTGGCCTACCACAAGGCACAATAAAGCCCAATTCTTTTTAATATTTTCAATTTTTTACCAAACTTTTTATCGCCAGTTGTAAACTCAACTTTATGTGCTGAGGATTTTGTTATGTGAGATAGTGCAGAGAAAAAGAAACAAGATGGTCTAAATGAGACCTTAAATACTGCATTGAGAAAATTGGACTTCTAGTGCCAGGAAAATGGAATGAGGGTTAATAAGAATAAAACTGTGTGTCAGTATTTTTCTTTAAATAGACAACCTTTTACCCCAAATCTTGAGTTTCAGGGAGAGACTTTGCATACCAGTGATTCTACCATATATCTTGTATGTGTACTTGATTCCCATTTGAATTGAAGGAAACATATGGAACATTTCAAGACAAAGGCTGAAAAGAGGCTTTCTATTCTAAAGCATTTAGCTGGTTCTAGATGGGTGTGTAATAGAGGGACTCTAATATTCATATAAAATGTTTATACAACCAGTTATTGGCTATTGCAATGAAGTCCTTATTACTGCACCCAAACACACCTTCCAAGGCCTTGAAGTGTTTTAATATCAAGCCCTCCATATTATAGCTGGTGCTGTAAAAACTACTCCTGTACTTGTTATGCAGATTCTGACAAATACTGTATCTGTCCATAAATCTATACAGAGAAAGGCAGTTATATTATATCAAAAACTTATAACTTGATCTGTTTTTAGCTTGAATTATGATTAAAAAAAGTTTAGTAAATGAGCTTTTACATATCAATGAAACTATGTAAAAGCCTTATTATTCACATGCATGAAATATTCTGAATGCTCTTTCTTTGCAGATGGATTGGGTGTGTGATAATGACCAACGGCCTTATGAATCTCAAACAATTTTTTACATTGGAACTAGCATAGGATGCATTATTTTTGGCCTTATAGCTGACCGGTATGTATGTTTTTAGACATGTATTATGTATTTACAAGGATTTCAGTCAAATGTCATTATAATGTTACTTCAGCTGCCTTTGGAAACTAGCTAAAAACTTTTAAGATGTTGACTATTTGTGACAATTTTTTATTTATTTATTTTTTTTGAGGGGGGGGGGGGGGTCTGTGGCCTTTTTCTTTTAATTCAAAGAACTGTAAAAGCAGTTTTTTTTTTTTAAAAGGGAAGACTTATGGACAACTTTCAGAAAAAAAATTATATTTGAGGCATGATGAACTTTTTACTCATAATTTTCTGTATGTGGATTTTATTCACTTTTCTGACAAACACCATTCTGATAAAATCTACTTTTACTTGTCAGGTTATTAATGAATAATTATTTTGATATATATACCAAAAATGACAATGTTGTCTCAAACACAGTCATTGTGCGATTTTTAACTTTTATTTTTAGTTTAAAATACATTAAGCAAGATTTTGAAACCTCTTAAACTGTCTTTATTTTTATATTAAATTTCCAAGATTTTACAACTTGAAAATATTTATTTATGAATGGAAACCTAATATGTAATTTTAATGAACTAATTTTTAACGAACTTAATGTTTTTAGTTCCTTCTCTGTTGTTTTAGAAATATTCTAGTTTTGTTAATTTGAGATGTCATATATTCAACTGAGTGCACAGATTTTCTTCAAGTGAAATTGTTATTATGGGACAGAAAATTTCTTTAGTTTCGTTTTTTTTGTAAATTTTCTGAATTCTTCTTTTTTGCCCCCAAACATGAATTAGTAAAACTTTTTTTAAATAAATTAATCTGACATTTAGGGAATAAATTTGAATGTATCCCAAAAATTCATTTTTGACTGTATTTTGTTATAAGTTTAGTAAATATCAATGTAAACTTCCAGTGACATCTACTCTCAGTGGTGAAGGGTTGTAACCTGTCAAAGATGTCAGGAAGGGGCTTTTAATTTTACATGATCATTGAGAATTTAGTGCCTTGTAAATGGAGTTAATAGAGCAGTTGAGAACAAATAGGTATTATAAATACAAATATTGATACAAAAATGTAGAAACATTAAATTTACTTTTTTATTGAATTTAAGGGAATCAAAGATCTTGCTAAAATCTGAAAAAGAAGTAAGAACATACTTAATAAAATGTTTGTGCAGTTTAATTTCAAAGTATTCTATGTAATGTAAAATATGAGCAAAAATTTTCTTATCTATTGAAATAAACTTAGATTAATAAACAGCTTTATGTATATAAAACATAATACATACCTGAATTTCTCTGTTAGTTGCTGACTTCAGTATGCTATGAATAATTTTAGAAACTATGCTGTCCTGACCCTAAGGTTCTACGGCCTTTCATACTAACACTCAGTCATCCCGACAATAATCCACTCTGTATGGACCCACAGGTCCAAACCTGCAGACACAGGCTCAAGCACATTGCGCTCCCGCCTCGAATCCAGAACACCCACAAGTTCAACTATTTATTCAGCTGAATCCCAAAATTAACAAAATTTGTCAGACAACACTGCTGCTAAATACGTGTCGCCAAAAATCTATAAATTTCTGTCAATTTTAGTTCCTATTACACTTATTTCTGTGATACTACCCGTTCCTGTGTGCACTTTCTGCTCTCTATTTATCTCTTATTTTATAGCATCATTTACAACCTTGTGGTCACCTCATACTTGATGGACATCAATTTTACAACAATTAAATTACAGATTACTTCCAATACAGTTAATGATACATTTTACAATTTGCGCTTCTCTGTTTCAAGTTAACAATATTCTAATACAATTTACAATAAATTTATATAATTCTAGTGTTATATGACACTAGTTATATATGTTTTACAATTTCATTTTCAAAACAATATGTATTTTACAGTATATTTACTTAATACATTATTGTACAATTGCATCTTATCATGCAATATATGTTTGTACTATATAATTATGCACTTAAACTTCAACACTTACTATACTGTACAAAACATATTATATAATACTATGATACCATGTACAATTCTATATATGTACAATATTATACCACATGTTCAATACACATGTATAAACACATTGCACCCAAATTTTGTACTTTACAACACATACTATATAATACTGTGCTACTATATTCCTACAATACAATATATGTACAGTACTATATAAAATACTCACTCAATATATATACTCACAAGATACAATAATTTCAGCATACAGTTTCATGATGCCTTACAATTACTATATATCCCTATTATTACATTGCAGTTATTGATATACTATCATTCTCAATATTGTTTTTACAGCACATATTTCCTTGCTTAATAACACAATACTAGCAAATATCCAATTAATTAATAAAAGCACAGTTAAAAGACATATTAAGCCAATACTATAAACCAACAAATACCTATACCATTTCCCCTTGTAAATGGTAGTGAGTATTCATGAGTTCTTGCATGATAGGTTTTATGAACCATCTATGGTAACAATCTGTAAAAAAATCTGTTAAAAGTAATTTTCATAACCTGAGGGTAGTTTGCTCCAAAGTTCACCCCATTTCCTACAGTTGTATATACAATGGTTAATCATTTATACTTTGCCACATTCGCAGGTATTTGATTTCACAAAAAATCTACTTTGGTATGCTCCCACACAGTCAAGTTCCGTAATCGCTTGGTTTATCAGAAAATCTGCTGATAGTCTGTTTGTAGTCACGCTGGGGAAGATGTTATAAACTCTTTTTACCAAGACTGCTCTTTTCTAAATTCTCTTGCCAAATTTTCTCATAATGCTTTTTAATTTTACTTTTAACTTGCTCTTTCATTAATTTGTAACTGCCTGTAACTGAACTCAGAGTTGTAGCTTCTTTGGCTGCTGTATCTACCTGTTCATTTTCTATAATTCCACAATGGGCTTTAACCCAATGTAGATTATTATTAAGTTATTCCTTTCTATTAAATCTTTTAGCTTTTCAATACAGCACCTTTGAAACTCAAAGCACATATGGCTTGTAAGGCACTCCTAGAATCACTGAAAATACCTAGCTCAGTTGTACCTTTACTAATAGTGTCTGTAACAGCCAATCTAATAACCTCCACTTCAGCGCTATATGACGAAGCATTATTTGGTAACCTTTTAAAAATTCTGTCTTCTTTTAAATTATTATTGTACCTGATGCATGCGGCACTGACCGTATTATTAATTTTTGAACCGTCAGCAAAATACTTGATGGTTGTTTCAGGTTCAAGATCGAAGCTCCATTCATATTTTCTCATTTCCCTCACTTTTTTAATAACTTTATTTTTTGTTTCACAATTCTGTATATTAAATATTTCATCCCCTTATTGTAACTTTCATAAATCTTCTTTTCACACTTCACTTTAAGGTTAAAAGGCATGCAACCGGCCAACACATTAAGTGTATCAATAGAAACTGTACGATAGCTTTTTGTAACTGTATGATAGCTTATTGGATTTAGGCAATGAATAAATTAAACAAGAAGTTTTAACTAATTTAAAATAGAAAAGTTCTTGCACTTATGAATGTGGTTAGTAAAATTGTATCATAATGAACCATAAAAGAATAGTTTTGTCAAAGTAAACTTATTTCTGGATTTGTATGACATTCTACTATGGACCACTTTCTCCTTTTATGTAAACTGTACTATACATATTAGATCACTGAAATAATATAAATATTATTAGAATGATTTAAAAATTTCCATATTTACTAACATGATTTAATTGCTCTATGTACTTGTAAACTATGGGTGCTGCATTTATTGTATCTATACTTTAAAATCTGTAACATTCTATATTTGCAGGTTCAGATAGTTATCTTTGAGCATATTGTAAGGAGAAAGAGGGGAAAATAATAGGGAAAAGGCATTATTGGATGTTTTTATGTACAATATAATTTCATGCTATTTTAAGTTGTCATATTTGTATAATTTGTTTTATAATAGCATAATTCATAAATTTTATTATTTAAGATTTATTTCTTGGTAACAGAAAAATTCTTTTCATCTTGTTCGATAGGTTTGGCCGTCGACCTTCCATAATTCTAAGTTATATAATTGCATGTGTTGCTGGTATTGCAACTGCCTTTACAACATCATTTATTGGATTTAATTTTCTCCGCTTTTTTGTTGGTGCTACAATTATACCATTGTCTGAAGATCCATATGTGTTAAGTAAGTATTATTGAATTAATTATTCATTTTGGATGATAAGTATATGCAGTTACTGTAGCATACATTTCCCCCTGCATTTCATAGAAAATTATTTGTCCTACATAAAGTTTATGTTACAAAAATTAAGAATAAGTTATCTTTTATAAAATTCTAATATTGTTTTCCTGAGTATCAGTATTAATTTTATATTTTTGTAAAGAAATGCTCTTGAATAAAGTTTTGATGATTGGTATTTGAACAAGATGCTATGACATTCACCTTCCCTGTAATCTAATTAATTATAAAGGAATTTTGAATTGCTATATTAATTATAGTATTCCAAAAATTTTAAATTAAGTTTTAATAATTTTTACAATTGAATCGGCAATTTGAAGAAAGGAACGAATCCAAAAATTGTTTATCTGGGAAATTTTAAAAATCTGTCTTATTTATTATTTTTCTTCACTAAACTTTTATATAAAATTCTTTACATTCACCCGCTATTCCAGTGCCTTTTACAGCTTACATGGAATATATGTAAATAACAGTATGGCACAAACAAAAAAGAATTTCAATTTTTTGGCGCTTAATCCCTTCTTCAAACTGGCGATTCAATTGTCCTCTGTGAGAATTCAATAGCATGTCACATTTCCTTGCATCATAGAGTATAGATTCAATAGAAATGAGTGATATAGTGATTTTTTTTAAATTATTATTATTCCAAATCTATGTACTTGGAATAAGTACATAGATTAAAATTTTATTATATATTTCTAATATTAAAATTTTATTTTTGTGTGAAAAATTTTAAAATGTTACAAAATTTCTCTAACGTTTGTAAATGTTAACAAAGGAATTGGGGATAATCAGTCTTTGCTTAACTTCTTAGTTCTTAAAATCTTTTAAAAAAAAAAAATTCTAAATGAAGAGGTGCAAAATTTAACTTTTGGTTATAAGTTTCATTTATAAATTTTTTCAAGTAGTAGTTGACTCTATGGGCAGAACTGTTCATAAAACCTGTATTTGAAGTTTTTTTTCTTTTTCTTTTACTTCAAAATGTATTAGTAGGAAAAATTTAGTGTATTTTTTTCTAAAACGTACTGACTAAAACAATTTAGTGAAAATTTATAGATAAATTTCTTTTCCTTTTAAGGTGTTTAAGGTAGAAGCCCTAATTATTTTGATGTGCTAAATTAATTAAAATAATTGTGTGGAAAGAATAATGTTATAAAGGTTTCTCTAAGAACAGCATGAAAAAGATAATCTGTTAGGTAATGTGAAATTAAATTCCCTCAGAAAGATCATGTGCATTGAGATGAATTTGATAAAAAGAAATTCTGAGTATTATTTGCTGTGGATCCTTTGTTTTTGTTTAGGTGCAGATTTGAAGAAAACAAAATTATATTAAAATCTATTTTGTTGATATTCTGTGCCTTCATTCTAGAATTATCTTCTAAACTTGTCCTTTGACAGGCATTTTTTCTGTGTGTATGAGATTGAAATTTATACCTTTGAATCATTTCTTAAAATCTGTTCTGGTATTTTGAAAAATTTTTTTATCAAAAATTATTTGTTTTGTGTCAAGTAAAATTCTTCTAAGATATAATTATTAAATATGGCCTTAGTTGTGAATACTTTTATTAAGAATTTAAAAGAATTAGATGCAAAAATTTAATGTGGTTTCTTATATTTATTCCTAGTTCATTTATTTATATTCTTTGAAAACATTCTTTCCAGAATATTTTCTGATATTCTTTTAAATAGTTTGTTGTGTTTTTTAGTTACATTATTATTTTTATCCTTTCTAATATGTTAAACAAAACTAAATTTAGAGAATTGCATTTTTTTTCTAATCGCTTAACTGCAATTAAGAACAACGAGCAAATGGATAGAAAGATTGCGAACAAAATAATTAAGCACATGATAACATTTGGCTGTATATTGCAAGCTTTAGGTGATGAAAATTTCAACAGGAAAGATTATCATTCTTTTGATTTCTGTGCCTTGCATAGTGTTTCATAATCTATATACACAGTGCGTCAAATAAGTTTTAAGACTCGTCCCAGAGTGCAGGTTGTAAAGACGCTGTGAGTGTAAATCGGCATGCGTCATAACGTCCATCGTCTGCTGGCACACTGCTAACAAGTTGTTTGCATTTCGTTAAGTAGTTGAGAGAAGGTGAGCGTTTATTGCAGAAGTGAATATTTTTCATGTTGATTTTTTTAGATGGAACAAAGAGCTGTAATTAAATTTGATGCAAAACTTGGTAAAAGTTACTTTGGAAACATACCAACTCATGAAACAAGTTTACGGTGACTGTTGTTTAAGTAGATGAAATGTTTTTGTGTGGCACAAACGTTTTTTGGACGGAAGAGATACGGTAGAAGATGATCAGCGTAGTGGAAGACCAATTTCATCTAGGAGACCTGAAGTTATTGAGAAAGTACGAAATTTCGTAACAAACGATCGCTGTGCATCACTGAGAATGATGGAGGACTCTTTACACATCAACAAAGATACAATTCGAACCATCCTGCATGAAGATTTGGCAAAACAAAAGTGTGTGCTAAATTTGTTCCACACACTTTAACCCCTGAACAAAAAGCAATGAGAAGTGCACATTGCGGAGACATTATTTCAGCCGCTGAAAACGATCCAAACTTCTTGAAGTCCATTGTTACAGGTGATGAAACCTAGTGTTTCCAATATGATCCTGAAACAAAACGAAAAAGTGCGGAATGGAAGTAACCAAATTCACCATAAGCCAAAAAAACAAGAAAAGTTCCATCCAAAATCAAAACAATGTTCATTACATTTTTCGATAGTAAAGGTATTATCCACAAAGAATTTGTTCCAACTGGACAAACAATTACAGGTCAATACTACTTAGCTGTTTTAAAACGTTTGGTGGCCAGAAATCGTCGCATTCGTCCAGACTATAGGACTGAAAGCAGTTGGTGTTTGTTACACGACAATGCACCCAGTCACACCTGCCTGTTAGTCGATTTTTGGCAAAAAATAATGCCTGTGTGTTGAACCATCCACCATATTCACCTGATTTAGCAACCTGTGACTACTCCTTATTCCCAAAACTTAAAATGAAGTTAAAAAGATGGTATTTTGACGATATTTCGACCATACAAGAAGCTTCGACGTGTGTTTTGCAGGCCATTCCACAAAGTGATTTACAACAGGCTTTCGATTCATTATTAAATCGCTGTAAAAAGTGCATTGAAGCCAGAGGGTCCTATTTTGAATAAAAAACCAAAACAGGTATTAATTTCTTGTTTCCATTTCTTTTTACAGACCCAGTCATAAAACTTATTTGACGCAGTGTGTATATAAAACAGTTCCGTAACTGACTGACATATAACGCACAGACCGAACCGCTGGACCTAAAGGGCTGAAATTTTGCATGGCAATTCTTATAGTGTAGGGATGCATTAACAAAGATTTTTGAAAAATTCTTAGATTTTTTAAAAATTTTTTAAGCTGTTTTAGTAACTTTTTTTAAGTTTACATTTAAAATAATAATTTGAGGGTTATAAAATTTATATCACGAGAAAGATCATAAAAATTCCTTTAAAATGAAATCTTTTTCGAATCTTACCTCCATTTTCTGATTTTTTGGAAATTTTTAAAGATTAATTTTTAGAATTTAATTTATTAAATGCTGATCATGTGGTTTCTTTTCTTTTTGTGATACTTTAAACTACTTACGTGTCATATACATAACAACAAAATAGACAAATTTTTTTTTTCTTACTAATGTGGCAGACAATTGGACATTATCCAAAAAAAAATTAAAATACAGTAAAAGAAATGTTCCTCAAACTGTACTATATTAACTGTACTATATTCTTTAGTATGTTCTATTAGATGTAATTTGAGTATTTCTTCTATATTATCTTGTCTATAAAAATATCCCTTACGATTTTTTTATAAATATATTTTTTTGTTTTTGTTTTACATCAGTTATATACATTGATCGTTCTATTTATTATAAATATATATATATATATATATATATATATATACACACATATATATATATTTCGGTATTAATTGCATACATTGACCATTGTATTTAATTTGAATGTACTCTGTAGCAAAGTATGGGTATTCAACTAGTAATAATAATAAATAAATAATACAGAATTGGTCATATTGATTACAATCCTAGCACTTTTTTATTCCATAGGTGAAAAATTTAAAAGGCTGTAAGTATTCCTTTAACTTTAGCATAGCAGGATAGCAATTTTGAATTTTTGATAAGTATACACAAGCTTACAGCTACCTTAGTAAAAAAGAAGGTGTCTAGTAATTATATTTACCCAATCTCTGACTTTATTGTTAAAAAGGAAGTGTCTCTCAATAATAGTAGGAACATACTTTGCCAGGTACAGACAAAATTTTAATTTGCTTTGCAATTTTGTTGTAATTTTTATAGGTTTGGAATATATTGGTGTAAAAAAACGAACAATCGTCATCATTCTTTGGTCCATGGGATATATCATATTTTCTGCTATCTGTCCTTGGATTGCCTATGCATTACATGACTGGCGTCATCTCTGCATTGTTACATCAGCTCCTCTTGCTATTATACCACTTCTTGGAAAGTAATGAATTTAGCAATAATTATATTATAAAGTATTTTTCATTGCTAAATATTGTATTTTGAATCTACGAATCAATCCCTCTATATTTCCTTAAAAAAATATTTATGAAAATGTTGGTGAAATGGGCATACTGATTTGTCATATAAATGTAATATTATTACCACCTTAGGAGTTTTTTTTCTCTTTTTTGTGCATGAATTTTAGTGAAAGATAGTATTTAAATATCTTTTCTTCTCTTCTAAAAAGCAAACAAACCCAAAATAAAGCAGCAATATTAGAGATCTTTTTTTTGCTCAAAAGGACATGTACATGATTAATGAATCAGTAAAACTGTATATCATCAGCAATGTATTGCTTGTTGTCATTCATAGAGTTTCCTATCTTATAACTTTTTTATTTAGCAAAAAAAAAATGGTGTAATGGGAACAATTTATGGTTTACAACTTTATTTAGAATCATATACAAGCATATATTTGTACATCAGAGGTAAACCATCATGTGTGAATTTTCTTCATTTTCATTATGACTTCTTTTGGATGGAGCTTCTTTGAGGAAAACTGTCTTATATGCAAAACAAGATGATGGGTGAAATATAGACTTAAAAAACTATTGCCTATGTAAGTCCAGATGAGAGGTAAACTATAACAAAGCTCTCCATAGGCATAGCATACTTCTAACTTTTAGGGGGGCACAAACTGAATTCAGTTAGGGACCTCCTCAGTGCATTGACTGCCAGGCAGTCCTTAAAATATGAAATATTATGATTTTTTAAAATTGAATAACAATAGAATTGATGTTTGAGTAATATTAAAAAATTATGCAACGAGAAAAAAATATAATATAAATAAAATGAGAAAAAAATACAGAAACAAATTTTTGCTATGGATCATATCATTGTTAAAAACTATGTTAAGGCTAAAGACATAATTGGAATTTTCAGTGTCACAGTTTGAAAAAGCTGGAAAAACCCCAACTTTCTTAATAGTTTTCTACAATTTTCCAATTTTAACTGAACTTCTATTAAGTTTTAATTTATTTCAAGTTAAGTTGGGGGGCATGTGCTCTCCTGACGCTATGCCTATGAAGCTGTCCTGAAAAATGGAAAAATTCACTGAAAAGTATTCACTTATGATGGTTTACCTCTGACATACAGATATAAAATTGAGAAAAGCAAACATTGTAAAGAATAAGGCCTTATTTTATTTCTCATTGTCATTTTACTCTCTTATTGCCTTTCTCAAGGCATTGCTTTTTTGTGATTAATCAGTTACTCATAGTCTTTTTTTTATCTTTTATTTTAATCCATAAATAATGTATACATTTCTTTTTTTGTTTTGATTATTAAAATATCTATTATGAATATTGTCATGCAATTCAGTTCTTTTAGCAATTCAGTTTGAATTGCTAAAAGTGTTTAAATATTTTTCAAAACAGTGAACGTACATTGTATTCTTACATGCATTTTAACTTTGGAATTCAGTCTGGATTCCTTTAAATTCTGATCATATCTTTTTGTCGGAAGGTTCATACCTGAATCTGCAAGTTGGTTACTTACTAGAGGAAGAAAAGCTGAGGCTGTGAAACTCCTTAAAACTGTATCTCGGGTGAACAGAAAAGAGTATCCTGAGGAATTTGATGTTACATGTTGTGTATGGAATTATTTTACCCTTTTATTATTTATGCTAAAATTTTCTAGAATTTATTCATAAAAGAAGAAATATAATTCCAAGTAATAGTAGTGTTTGTGAATATCATCTCACAAAAATTAAACATTAGATTTTAACTATTGAGGTGTATTAATTGTCATTGAAATTATGCAATTTTAAACATACTAGTTGGTAGTCGTCAAAACATGACAGCTGGATAGTAAATAAATGTAGTAATATACAAATTATACTCAACACATCATTACCAAATGTTGAAAATCATAATATTAAGAATAGAGAAATAAACTTTAAAAAATTGCTATTGAACCCAATAAAAAGAAATATGGTTACTCAACAGTGCAAAATAAACAGTTTCCATCAGGTTAAATTCTATATCTCACAAACAAAATTAAAAATAAAAATGGCAGACAGCGAGCTAGAGAGATTCCTCAGAATAAACAAATTAATGTGTTTATGTGGCCTTGTGCTTAGTAAGTATCTTAAGCCACATTTAAACATGTTACTGAGCATGTGCAGAAGGCAATTTTTAATTGTAAATTATTGCTAATTAATAGAAATTGCGGTTACAAAAACCAAATTTGACACATTTTTAGATTAAAATCTTGTTTAAGACCAAAATGAAGTAAATGGATGCAGTAGTTTTCTCTCACAGACTGCCCAATGAATCGGCTTTGGAACTTGAATATCTAGACTAGTTGGTACATGTCAAAACATTATGGATGGATGGGTAGTAAATAAATGTGCTAATGCACAAATTATACTCAACACATCATTACCAAATGTTGAAAATCCTGATGTTCAGAATAGAGAAATGCACTTTAAAAAATTACTATTGAATCCAATTAAAAGAAATAGGGTTACTCAACAGTGCAAAATAAACAATTTTCATCAGGTTTAATTCTATATCTCACAAACATAATTAAAAATCAAAATGGCATACACAGAGTGAGAGAGATTCCTTAGAATAAACAAATTAATGTGTTTATGCGGCCTCGTGCTTAGTGAGTATCTAAAATCAGATTTCACTGAGCATGTGCAGAAGGCAATTTTTAATGGTAAATTATTGCTAATTAATAGAAATTGTGGTTACAAAAACCAAATTTAACACATCTATAGATTAAAATCTTTTGTTTAAGACCAAAATGAAGGAGATTGATGCAGTAGTTTTCTCTCATGGACTGCCTAAAGAATATGCTTAGCAACTTAAATATATAGATGATAATTGCTGAATTATTATTTGCCATTGAAATTATAAAATCATATCTAAAATATGCTGAAATAAACAACTACAACAAAAAAACATAAAAATAGCTATCCCGTTTATATTTACATATAATTTTTTTCCTTTTTATATATCATTGTAAATATTGATTCTCAAATGAATTGCAGTGATCATTATAGAAAGGAATATAAGGAATTCTTCATTCATAATGAATTTTGTACTGTAGCCTTTATACATGAATATTTTAATGAAGATTGAATATAATATGGTTTATATCTTGAATATATATATGGTTTAGGAAATTTATGAAGGTATATATAGGATTAAGATTATAGTTTTTGTAGAGTAATGGCAAAAGTACTGTTAATGATAGAGGCTTTGGATTCTCGATGTATCTCACAGAACACATGTAAATTATAAAAAGTACTTCTACTTTTTAAAGAACTTGTTGATACATACATCATTGCTAAACTAAATAAACTATTTATATTTTTTTTCATGTTATCATTGCTATGAAGTCTATTTCATATTTCTTTTTAACTTTATCCTTTTATTCTTAGGATAATGCTGCTGAAGAAGCAAATTTGAATGCAAATGCATTGGATTTGTTTCGCACTCCTAGACTGCGTCGCAATTCCTTGGTCCTTGCATTAACATGGCATGTTTTTCTTTATATTTATTGGGATGTTGAGAATAATCATGTGTAGTATACTAGTAAGATTATGTAGTTCATTAATTTATTAATCTGTTGATATTTACATGCTAAAGGATATTCAGAGACTGAGTATATAACAAACTAGCTGACTACTCATGCTTCTCTATGGAGTACATTTAAATTAAATACAACAGTCAATGTATGCAATTAATGCCCCCCCCCCCCCAACAACAACACAAAAAATTATATAAAAAAAATTATAAAATAATCATAACAGTTATTTTTATAGATAAAATAATGTAGAAGAAAATATTCAAATTAAATACAACGGTCAATGTATGCAATTAATTTGTATGTTTAACCATAAAACATACTAATTTCAGTTAAAGTCTTAAAAATCTTCCATCTCAATTAGTCTAGTGGTTAAATTTTATCTTTTACCATATTTTAATATTTTTTTGTCAATTTATTTCGTTGTTATGCACGTGACGCAAAATTAATTTTAAGTATCACAAAAAGAAAAGAAACCGCCTGATCAACATTTAAGAAATTAAATTCTAAAAATTAATCTTTAAAAATTCACTAAAAATCAGAAAATGGAGGTAAAGATACGAAAAAGATTTCATTTTAAAGGAATTTTTATGATCTTTCTCGTGATTTAAATTTTATAATCCTTGAATTATTATTTTAAATGCAAACTTTAAAGAATGTTACAAAAACAGCTTAAAAATTTAATAAAAAAAAATCTAAGAATTTTTTAAAAATCTTTCTAATTGCACCCCTGCATTATATGAAGAATTGCCATGTAACATTTCAACCCTTTAGGTCCAGCAGTTTGGTCTGTGTGCTATCTGTCAGTCAGTTAGTCAGTTATGGAACTGAAAGCTTGAAAATAGTTTTTCATCTCTTTAACCCTTTAACGTTCAGTGGTTTCATACTGAAACCACACATTAAACATTTTTTTTCTCAATGTTTTATCACGATTTTTTCAGAATAAATGCATGGATTTTGAACTTTCATTCCTTTTCTATACACTAGATGACAGCACTACACTTAAATCTAGCATATTTACTTGAGATGGAGTTAAAATGTGAAGTCACTTCAAATTTCTAAAATTGTACTAGCTTTAGAAAAATGAAAATATTCTTAAATTTTAAATTATAGCACATGGACTTATTATAGACCTTCTTAATTAAAAATTACATCTTTCAGTTATTTAAATAAATTAAAAGACGAGTTGGAAACGCAAAGTCAAAAGTGTGGTTCCAGTGTGAAACCACACTCCAGTAACGGTCGAATTTTATCTACATGTATGTATGTGTGAGCAAGCGTGCGTCCGTAAGTGTATATTTTTATATATTTTCTCCTTATAAATATAGATAATTTATATGTGCTACACATTGTATTCATGAACACTCTTATGTTTAGTAAATATAGTAAAATGTAATTATCTTATATGAAAATTTATATGAAAATTATTTTAAAAAAAATTTTAATAAATTTTTTTATGTAAAAAAAGTTTTATTATTTGAATTTCTTAATTATTCTTGTTAAAATATATGTATTTCATAATTCTAAAATATCATTTTTTTTATTCTGAACAGTTTTTTTAATTTGTTTGTTTAAGAAGGATAATAGGCCGTTACCGTTCAGTGGTTTCACTGTGAAACCACAAATTTCTCGAAAATAAAAAATGTTAATTTTTTTTGCTCTGCATATTAACCATTAGCAACATGTCTAATAGTCATTTTTGAAATTAATTTAGCAATTTTTAAAAAAAAGTGTAGTGAACTTTAAAGGGTTAAAGATAAAGAATTTTTTTCATTTTTTTTTCTTACAGAATTTTCTGTCTCCAAATGCTAAAATAAATTTTAATTTATTTATTCTTAGCTTCATGCTAAAACATTACAGAGGGTAGCATTATGCATGCACTGTCTTGTTTTTCCATATTAGCAAAATGTAAGGTTTTGAAATATATATGTTAAACAATAGCAGTTAAGATTAACTTCAGTAGTGATAAGGAGAAAATGTTTTAAAAAGATTGATTTTTGTAATTGTAATGATTGATGAACATTTGTATTGTTTAGAAAGTTTAAAAAATGTGGATGTTTGCAAAATCATTAAGCTAAGAAATTTTTTTTGAATAAGTATTCTTGAATATTGAAAGACTTAGAAATACTAAGGCTATTAGAAGAGTAAATGAATCTGTCTCGGAAAAATACTTGTGCATGTTGACAGAGGGGAATATATTAACTAAATAAAGTAATTTATGAACAGGAAAATGTCCTTATGAAGGGAGATTGAGTTTCTTACCTACCATTAAGATAGATTGTAAGGTAATTTAATGCTTTTTATATTTTATATCTGTATCAAAGATATTTCCTATGGAAAATTGGCCAGGCAGTAACAATTTACAATCCTTGACAATCATTAATTAATAATCATTAACTGTTGTTGACAAATGATTGGTTGATTTTTATACCTAATATCAGTATTTTTCTGAGGAAAAATTAATGTAACAATAATGATAAAAATAATAAACTTTGTGAAAAATATGTATAGATATATTATTTCTAGAATGTGATTTTTTTCTGACTATCCCTTTTTCTCCCTTCATACTTAGCCAAAATCAATAAATGAGGTACTATTTTAAAGATTGTTCTCTGCTTTTGATGAATTTTTAAGTTAGAGTTACACAGTGTATTGTTTGTTTAAAAATCAAAATATAAACATTATAAAAAAAAATTTCTTCCGCTAGATGGCATGCACATGCTTGCTTTTTAAAAACTCTTTTGATTTCTAAAATCTGCATTTATTATCATTCTCTGAATTAATAAGTTTCTTTTTGGCGACAACCACGTAGGTGTACATTATTCTTTTTGCTTGGAAAATCAATTTGTTTGGATTAAAGCTATTTTCTTTCCCCCTGAAGAACATTTTGTTAGTAATATTTTTGTTTGTTATGCCTTTTTAGAGTTTAATTTTATTTATTCAATTATATGTACACAATTGAATTGCATATGACAAAATTTTACCAAGCTCTCAAGGGAAAGCTTCTAATTTGTCTCATAAATAAAGGATAGTCAAAATAAAGGTCTTACCACATAGATGTGCAAGTCAAAGAAAAAAATGAGATTGGGTCTACGGTTGGTGCCTGGAGGATCAGCAAATGTCTTACGTAAACTCTTTGGGAAAATGTGCACAAGACATGTAAAGATTTGCTATTGCTAGATGGCAAGCACGGTATCGCTTATTTATTTATGTGAACACTAACCTTTAAATTTAAGAAAACACATACCATCATCATCCTCATATATATTATTTCTAGAAGGGGATTTTTTCTGATGATCCCTTTTTCTCATTTCATACATAACCAAAATTGATAAATGAGGTACCATTTTAAAGATTAAGTTCTCCACTTCTGAGGAATTGTTAATTTAGAATGATACACTGTATCATTTGTTTAAAAATGGAAGTTAAATATTGACTTTTGGCACTAGAGTTCTTTCCTTAGTTGCGTCGATATGGCATGGTCAAATAGTGTGTTCAAAGAGGTTTTGTAATGTAACTATCCCCTTTTCCATGAGTTTGTTTCATACTTAACTTTTAATATTGCCTACAAAAGTGGTTTGACATGCACATATCTCTCGTTCCCCTGTTTTGTGTTATGCTTCACCTCCAATTTTGTGTCCAAAGGTGTTTTGTAATCGGTTTTATATTATTCTTAAGCACAATTGTTATTTGACAAATAAACAATGGCTACAAATGAACCAGTTCTTTTTTCATCCTACTACAAACCACCCACCTCGCTATAAAATTTATCATACACCTATACCTTGCTATATGGCCGCTCTTTATACGGCATTTCGCTATAACAGCCTTTTTTGATTATGGCACGTTTTCGATTTATGGGCCCACAGTGTTTTGTTATACAGCCACAACAGTAGAAAGTGATGATGGCAGCATATTATAGCTTAGTTATTCTTCATGTTAATGTTCATCATCACATTAGAACAGTTTTTAAACATTTTATTTTATGTTTTTTATTATATGTATACATATGTGCATATAATTTCTTTTGTTTTCCAATTTATTTGTTTATTTTTTGAATTTCTGTTTATTATTACATTGTTTTGTACTTTTATTTTTATGTAAGCATTTTTATAGGAATTAAAAAGAATATAATGCTTTATGAACTAAAAACTATGTTATTTATAAAAAATTGGAACAGATCCAATTAAATTTGTATGGGTTTGTATCAAAATAATTGATTTGTTATACGTTTTTTCACTTTGCGGCCAACTTTTCCGGAACATATCTAGGCCGTAAAGTGAGGTATGGGTGTATTTTATTCGCATGCAAAATTTTCACACAGGTCACCTATCTATATATATAAAAAAGTTCCGTAACTGACTGAATGATGTATAATTCACAGACCAAACTGCTAAACCTAAAGGGCTGAAATTTTACATCAAGAGAAAGATCATAAATATTCCTTTAAAATGAAATCTTTTTAGAATCCTTACCTCCATTTTCTGATTTTTGGTGAATTTTTAAAGATTAATTTTTAGAATTTAATTTATTAAATGCTGATCATGTTTCTTTTCTTTTTGGGATACTTCCAATTAATTTTGCGCCACGTGCATAACAATGAAATAAATTGACACAAAAAAAAAAAAATTAAAATACGGTTAAAGATTAAATTTAACCACTAGACTAATTGAGATGGATGTTTTTTAAGAATTTAAATTAAGTTAGTATGTTTTATGGATATTAAATTAAACCTATATATAAAACTGCAATTTCCCCTCAAAGTATGCTTTGTCATGATGATAAATAAGTCTCAAGGCCAAACTTTAAAATATGCTGGCGTAGATTTAAGAGAAAATTGTTTCCCCCTCGGTCAATTTTACTTAGCTTGCTCACGCATAAGTTCACAGACGAGCCTGGTAATATTAGTTCCACCCAATAAAGATGCAAAAAATATTGTTTATAAGGAAATCCTCTAAAAAGCAATTTCCTTATTTTTTCATTGTAATTATCCTAAACTGTACTCAGTAGCGAAGCATGGGTATTCATCTAGTATTTTTTATATATACAGTGATTTCCGCTTATAAGAATCACGTTTGTTATTACTGTTTTTGATTCTTATAAGCGGTTGATTCTTATAACCGAAATTTAGGTTTTTGGACAGGAACACACACACCTATATATACATATATTAGATAATTTACCATAAAATACTATTTAATTTACGTTAATTATCTTTTATTAAAATTATTTTTTATAATTTTAAAAATACAACTTAATTTTTAGACCTATAAGTAGATACACATGATTATAGTAAGAGAAGAAAAAAATACAATATTTGTTACAAGTTACAACATACCTGCTTAACAGTTTTAACATTTTAACTACAGGAAGGGAGCAAGATAAAGTTTTCTACGGTAGTTTGACGTAATGAAGCTTTCAGAAGGCTGTTTATACCTCTTTCAATACTTATAGTCTCAGACGAAGATTTACTTGGACGGGTAAAGTTGCCCCCGGGTCAAGCTAATAGGACAGTGTTGTGGTAAAGCGTTTAAGGGGAAACTATTATGTTATGTCTAATAAAGAAAGGGGTGAATTTTACGACTATATTCCATCCCATCTTATCAATCTTTCTTTTAAAAAAAAGAAAGAACTTTGTGCCTTTTGAGGGTTTAAGTAGCTTTTTTGGAAAAATGAAAGGAAAGCGAAGAGTGTAAACTGATTCTTAAAACCGGTGGATTGATTCTTTAAAGCGAAAATTTTAACATGGAAATAATTCATTTGTTTTTGTTTTCGCGATATTGATTCTTATAAACGGTTGATTCTTATAACCAGTGATCACTATAAGCGGTGGTTACTGTACATACATAAATTGACTCAGTCTCGTACAGTTATTACTCTAATTTTTTTTTTTTAGGTTGTAGTGAGTAAGATTAATATGAAATACTTTTGTAAAATATTGGATTGAGTGAAATTAATTTTTAATAGTTCTAAATAATATGATGTGTTAATTATATATAACTTTTTCCCCGCAGGTTTATAGTGTATTGCTGCTATCACACAAATACACAAAATGCCTCCAACTTGGGAACGAATATTTATGATTCCTTTACATTTAGTGCTTTGGTTGAAATTCCTGCTCTTTTAATAATACTCTTTGGTATTGATTGGTTAGGGAGGCGCTGGCCTGTAGTCTTCTCAGCTTTAGCAGCCAGTTTAGCAGGATTTGTTATTATGATTTTACCGAAAGGTAAGACAGTATATTCTGATGATGTCAATCTTTTCTCATTGTATATGTTATTGTCTTAAATTGTTTTAACAGTATATTACACTCTTCTCAAAGAAAATCTGTTTTTTTCACCTGGCAAAAATGTAATTTGACAACAGTGTCAGTTTCGTTTGGTAAGTGAAATGCAAATCTAACAGAAACAACTGGCTTTATATTTTGCATGGATAAAATATGCGTTGTATTGCAAAGCATCTGTTACATTTTTTTATGATTTCTCTGTGACATAAACAAGAGAAAGAAAATATTTTATTCTTGTCCATATTGATGCATGCTTTGTTAATACAATTAGTTCAGAGTTTTACTTACTAATAAATTTATTCTTGCTTAACAATTTGCTCAATCTCATTCAGTTTTTGAAAAGACACCTTTGCACATGCTCAGTAAATTCATGACGCATTACATGTATAATGTGCTTCAATCAAATGCATTTTTTTATAACTCTTTTGTATGTTCTTAATTGTTTACATTTATTGCATGGAATAGTTATAAATTTTGACATCCTTTTATTCTTTAAATGCCTTATATTTGTATCATAATTCCTGAATGTTTTATGTTTTTGTTAAAATTAATAAATCACTTCATAAATTATAAAAGTTAAAGAAATTAAATATGTTGTATACACTTTGTCAGTAGCATCAGATAATCATCATGAAATTGAATTAGAGGTGTATTCATATCTTGAGTTCTGAATTTTTTCAATCAGTCATTTAAGTTGTTTAGTTCCCAATTTTTGTATTAAAATAGTTTAAATAATACATTTGAAATAAACGAATTAAAAATTATAATTAAAAATTAGGAGTAGTCTTTGTTAAGGAATTACCCAGAATCTGAATGGCTTTTGTACATTATTAGATTTATGTGTTTACTATAATGTATCAGTAACAATTCATATAAAAAATTGATGTACAGTATTGTGAAAAGGATTTTTGCTCTTTAAGTCCTGTATTGTATTGTGAAAGAAATTCAGAAAAATCTGAATGTTACACTGACAAATATTTATTAAATAACATCCTTATATATAAATATTTGAATATTTAGTTAAAATATTTATATTTAAAAAATATATATTTCTTTCATTAAACTCAGTTGTAAATTTACATTGTAAATTAATTTCAGGCAGTATTAAAAAAAAAACTAAAAAAAAAAAACTCATGGTGCTATGTTGCCTATATTAAAATAAGAAAAATTTTATATTAAATACAATTTCTGCCAATATAGTTTAAAATGTTTTTAAGGTGATTTATTGTACACATGCTGATTGCTCATATTATATAAGCTTATTTTTTCCGTCACTATTAGATTGCCCTTAGGGTAAAGCTTAAAACTAATGAATGCTAGCACCCAAACTGATATAAAGGCTTTTACTATTTAAATTATCTTACATTTTCTTCTATTTATTTTTTAAAAGGCATGTTGTTTCATTTTAAAGTTGACCAGATTTTAATTGCTGATGCTATTGTATTAATATATGTGTGAATATACTTTTTTCAGATGCTACAAACACTTACCTCAGTTTTGCTCTGATACAACGAGTTACTCTAGCAACAATTTACAATATTATAATGCAGTATTCCGCTGAACTCTTGCCTACTGTTCTTCGTGGACGAGGTTTAGCATTTCTTAGATTTATGGGAACATTGGGGCTATATCTCAGTCCTTCCATAGTATATCTTGTAAGTCTGAATTGTTATACCATAGAAATAAAAGCTTTGAGTTGAATGTAATTTTATATTCATATAAAATTATGTTCCTTCTAATATACAAACTAAATTTCATAAAGAACATAATTTTTAGAGTTTCTTTATGAAATTTTTCTTCTTTTTATTATTTGTATTAATTTTATTTATGATATACAAACACTGTTATCCAGCCTTTGAGTAGAATGAAATATTCAATTATATTATTTATATTTTATGGAGTTTTTTGAGGTCTGATGGTATACTGAGACAACACAGCAAAAAGAATGGGTATAGTGGCCCAGTTGGCAAGGGCAACGGGCTAGTGATCTGAAAGTCACTGGTTCAATGCTGTACACTATTGGTGGTTGGTGCACATAAAATCTGTCATGGTTGCAATGTCCTCCAAGTTCTCAAAATTACCTCTGGAGGTGCGGGGTCAAGTGTTCTGGTCTTGTCACTTGAGTCGGTTCAAAATTATGGGACTGGTCCTTTGGCCAAGTCGAACTCAGACCCTTGTGGTGCCAGTCAAAACAGGAGCACACCTTCATTGCACCTTTATAGCCTTTGGCACTTTATTTGATGTTGCTGTCTGTCAAGTGGCATAAGCAACAACAACACATTGCAAAAAGGAACAGTATATATTTGATGTGTTTTATTTTAACAATGGTATTCTAATTTTGTTTTCTAAAATTAAAGATACATGTTTTATACATAAACATAGTTGGCAACTATTATTAATCCATAACTATCATAATTTTTAGTCACTTTTTATTTTATACATCATTGATGGTGCTTGAAATGTTACTAATTGTTAGTGATGAAATTAGTTTTGTCCAGCACGATTCCCAAATACCATAATTTAAGGTACATAAGTTATGGCTTTCAAAAAAGATTATAAATTTTTTCCTTTCTGAATAGAATTTTTTGTTGTTGTGGGGTGGGGGTGGGGGTATCAAGGTATCTAATTTGTTCTAAATCCAAAGAGATGAACATCAGGTTCAGGAAAGTTGAAAAATCACATGCAGTTGTTGATGGAATGTGATAAAAATATTGTGAAAAGACAAAATATGCATGTTTTTGGTTATGACTTTATGTATGTAATTAACTTTTCGTAATTTTTTTTACTTAAAAACCCTTTGAAGCTTCCTATTTTCATTGAAACATGCAGAACATTAAAAGTATGAAAACCATTTTTCTTTGTCTATGAATGAACAAAACTTGCCTTAATGCCCCATAATTCTAACTGTAAAAATTGGGGTGAAAAATGCACCCATCTGAAATATACTAATATAAATGGATAGTATATAATCTTTTGGCTATTCATCTAATTTTTAAGTATTTTATAAGTGGTATTCTTTTCTAAAAATTAAATTTTATGACTATGTGTTATTTTCACTTAAAAACTAGTTTTGATGATTTTTAATTATAATTAAACAGATTAAAACTCTCATTTAAGGTTGTCATGATGGTATCAATTTGATGGCACTTACAAAATTTTTAGTTATTTATATTTTATTGGGGAGAGCAAAAGATAGAAATAAATATCATTAGGGAAAATAAAAAATAATTCTATCTCTAGATTTTTAGCATTCTCCCATATATTCACTGAAGGTAGGGATCTGAAGAATCTAATAACAAGATTTAAAAATTGACTGTATTTATCATCTGAATTTGTGAAGATTGTATTTGTATGTTCTACACTTATAAATGTTTTTTTATTCAGTAATATTTTAATTTTTATGTGTTTATATCATGATTTATCAGATGTAATTAGTGAAACAAAATGTCAGGAAATTTCAAAAGTGAAGACAATGTTTCCTATGTTCACATTTCAGCATAATATGATGAATTTTCAGTGCTGTCTGAAATCGTATTTTTCTCTCTTTATTGTCAGTTAGTTTTTTACCTACTTGTGTTTAGATTTTATCTAAACATCCTTCGTGCATACATGTTGTGTGGCTGAAAAAATTTAATTAATAAGTTAGTATTGTAATCTATGGTCTAATCCACATACAATTTTCATTTGCCATTTGCTCATTTAATTTTATACTTATTTTGTAAACAAAATATAGTTGCTGTATTAAGTATTATTGAGAAACCATAATATTACTTTACTCAGCCTAAAACTGGGATTTCAACCACAGTCTGCTTGTTTCATAAGCTGCCTTGACAAAAGCCTCTTTTTGTTTGAATCATTAAAGGGCTGGAATGACCAGTAGATTGAACTTATTACCAGTCTCACTTCAATCTTAATTATCTCTGCTTAAAACATGCTTTTGATTTACATTACCAAGATGCAAAAATGAAAGTTTCTAAATATCTTAATAATTAAATTTGTTTCATCTTCATTGCTTATTCTGTAGTTTCTAGTATTTTCAGAACTGAACTGAGCATTCCTTATTTCATTCCAATAACAATATAAAGTACTGTATTTATATATTTATTGTAGACTGTATTTTTATATTTATACCACATAAATTGAATTATTTCCTACGGAATGAAAATTTATTTACCAATTTTATTACATCTGACCAGCTACACTTCTTGCCATATTCAAAAATTAACTTATATGACTTTTCCATAAATAACTGAAGATATTTTTTTTAATGCAATTAATTTATACTTTTGTGAAAAAATTTCTTATAAAACTACTTTCACAGCTACGGTTATCTCAAGTTATTTGGAATTTGTGAAAAGAAATTCTAAGATGAAGAAAAATGGTATGGAATACATACCCAGAAAAATCTAGGTGGTTTTTTTAAGTTTGAAAAAAATTAGTCTAGATCTACCTTTTATTTCTGGCTTGAATATTAAATAAACAAGAAATGCTGATGAATTCTGCTTTAAGCTTTTATTTCAATACCCCCCTTCCCAATTCTACTATTTTGTCACAACTAAAACAGAGGTTTTAGACAGTTTTATAGGATTTACTTTGATGGAGCCAAAGTTCTAGTAAATATTTTTTACAAAATTTGTACATTAAAAATGCATATATTTATGTTCATACATTTTCAGTCATTAAAGACCCCTGGACTACCACTTGTAGTATCTGGTGCACTTCTATTTGTGATATCTATTATAACTATTACTCTTCCTGAAACACTGCACCAACATTTGCCTCATACTATCCCCGAGGGAGAAAATTTTGGAAAAGATCAGCATATTTTTGACTGTCCATGTTTAATAAAACGGTCAGTATGTATTTATTTTCAGTTTTTTGTATTCTTAACTAATTTCTTACAAAAATTTCAGCAATTCTTTTCCTTTTAAATTCAACAGATATTTCAGTTTTCTTTAATATCTGTATGCAAAATGTAGCAACCAAATCAGCATATTTTACTCTACCGAGCATACTGATAAGATAAAAAAAGGTATGGAGATCCTTGATATGAAATCTGGTATGTTTTAATATGCAGTGATTAACTACTAGTCAAAATTTTGTGAATGAAATTGTTACTTATGTATATTGAGTTTATCATACAAGGTGCAGCCATTAATTTCCAGGACTGATCTAATAACTCCAGAAAATATTACATGATATACATACCCATTTAATATGTTTCGATGTAACTCACACCTGCCATAATGCACTTCTGTGCTTGGTTGTATAAGTTTCGGAAACAACTTTTAAAGTCCTCTTTCAGAATGCTCTTTAATGTGGACGTCACCTTTTTCTTCATGGCTTCGACATCCTCAAATCTTGTTCCCTTCAGCAAATTGGCCCAGCATGAGGTCAACGTGATGCAGCATCCTCCATACTTTCTGAACTTAGCACCAGCAGACTTTTTCTTGTTTCCAAAACTGAAAGATTTGCTGAAGGGAACAAGATTTGAGGATGTCGAAGCCATCAAGAAAATGGTGGCGTCCACATTAAAGAGCATGCTGAAAGAGGATTTTAAAAGTTGTTTCCGAAACTTATACAGCCGAGCACAGAAGTGCATTATGGCAGGTGTGAGTTACTTCAAAACATATTAAATGGGTATATATTTCATGTAATATTTTCTGGAGTTATTAGATCAGTGCTGGAAATTAATGGTCACACCTTGTATTTGCATTCTGTGTCAATTACCAATAAGTAAGTCCAGCAGATCCTTTTCCTGACTTGTTGCAACTCCTAAGATGAGTGCTTCAGTCTCAACTAGTTAACAAGTTATAAGATAACAAAATTCCACTCATCAATGAGTAGTAATTATATTAACTTATTCTCCTACTTTACTTTGTGAATTTATTTTAATTTATAAAAACCAAAACTTGTTTTATCAAATATCATGTTGTTTAAAAGAATTTGGCATGTTTCAATAGAACGTATTTTTTACCCTTTTTTAAAGTATGTAATATGAAAAAAAAAATAATAAACTAATTTGTGTACTGGAGCACTAAAAACTTGTTGAAAGGATCCCAAATATTGAAAAATATTTCAATGTAGATGGAGCACCTCACTATTTTATAATGTATATTATGCAGAAACTTACTTATAATTCTATAAATGGAATATTTTTCATTCAAATTATGGAACAGATTTGAAATGTACAGCACCAGAGAATGGCCAAGCATATTTTTTTCAATTCTGTGACTTTTAAACTGTGTCTTCTACAGCAAATTTGATAAAATTCTGCTCGAACACGTCATTCACACTTTTTTAATTTTTAAAACAATATTGCCATAAGTTTGAGAAAATACATGGCCTTCAATCTTATACCCCAAAAACTTATGCATCACCCTATATTTGTTACTGTTGTTCTTGCCATAAGTCCCTGGGACTTACAATGACACCCCAGTCCAGTGTTCATATGACAATAAGCCAGGAAATAGAAGTATGCTCATAATTTTTTATCGACAACAATTGTAACTGGTGATGAACAAGAGAAGGTGCATCTTCTTTCGAGAGATGGATCCTTCTTCTGCAGGTGGGAGACTTGACTTTTATCCCAGTATACAACCATAACTCATACGGGATTTGAACCCGTGTCTCTGATGTGGCATGCTGATGCCTGAACCACTTTACCACTGGAATGTATTCCATGTTCAGATACTGAAAATGGAACTGAAGTCAAAAATATTTTACAGAAGTGTTCAATTTTTAAAATTATAACTTTTTGGAGGGAAAAAAAAAGAGTTGTGCAAGCCCTAATATTCTCACAGGAAGTGTCATAATATACTGAATAAGCTAGTGGGTGGACGCTATTGAAAAAGACAGTTAACCTATGAGCATATGAATTCGATAATTCATTTTCTGTCAAAGTAATTGTTGAATATATCTTCTCTGTGAATCATTTTTCTGAAGCAATATTTGATTCTCCTTCCCCCTAGAGAGAGAGAGAGAGAGAGAGGGTTGCCCTAAACATTTACAAGCAAGAAATAAGCAAAACTTAATAGTTTTTATGCCACTCCTTTGGCTTTCCCACCAAACAATCAACTACTGTAACTAGTAGTTGAATATTTGGTAATTCTAGAACTTTGATTTAGGTGTTTTGCATGCTGAAAATTATAGATTAGTAACAAAAGTTTTTCACAGAGGAAGGGATTTTCTTTCACTAGACACAGAGTTCCATTTAATTGATAGTGGATGTATAAGTAATAACTGTTTGGTCTTTCTCTGTATTCTCCTCCTTATTCAGTAAGTGTACATACATACACCTATTTCTTTGATATACTTAAACTTTCTCTAGGTTTAAAATCTTTATAGTTTAATTAACCTACTCTGTTATGGATAGCAAATCATAACAGATATGAATCTTACACACACATTTTATATATATATTAAACAATCCTTTCAGTGTATCAGGTAAGTAGATTTAATTGTCATATCAATTTTAGCAAATGCCAGAGTTATAGTAAAATGTCTACTCAAATATTGCTTCATTTATGTATAAATACATATTGCATAGACAATATGCTCAAAGTATCTATTTACCTTGTTTATTTCTATACATAGACAATTTTTTTAAAAACAATCCTCATTTTAATTTTTTTCAGGGAAAAAGTAAAGGATACTATTGATGATTAATGAAACATGGAAATTATAATGGATGACATGCTGTTAGGATCTGATATACACTATCATAGATTTGGATTTAAGAGCACTTTTTTTTAATAGAATTTTTACAAAATGTTCATTCTTTCATGAATTACAAATTTTATTGCTTGTTGATTTATTGCTTAATACCAAAGAATAAAAGTTTTTACTTAATCTAAGTCTGCTATCTTAAACCAATTCTTTTTAACCTGAAGTGCATGGAAAAGTTTTATACATTAGAACAGAAGAAAGTTTTATTTTAGTACATTAGGTAAATTTTCTGTGTGTGTTGCGTTTCATAATTTTTACTTAAAAGTATATATTCCATGTGCAAAAAAACTTAACATTTTTTCTTCCTTGTTAGAGTACCTTATCTTGGAGAAGTGATAATAAAACACAATCAAGAAAGAGAAACACCTAAAGTAATTTACTATAAATAACTTAATTAGTCTGAATTAGAATTTCAAAAGCAAATTTTACTTACCTCCTCAAGAGCAAAGCATGTACCTACACAATAAGCCAAGACCATTTTACCTGCCTTAGCTTCTCATGTAGTATTCTTTTACTCTGCTACTGAGAAAGAAGAAATTATACTTTTGAATTTTTAATTACCTATAGCGAGTTTCGTTGCATTTTTCTATTTGACTTGTTTCAGTAGTTTTTGTGCTGTTTACCCTAATATTAAGTAGTTAAAAATTTGAGAGCACACACATTTTAAATTATGAAATTTTTATTAAATCATTGATAAATTCAAAAATGTGATGAACTTTATTAAAAGTAAGTAGACTTTGTTGAAAATATTATTTCTATGGGAATGTAAATCTCAAAAAGTCAAACATTGATCATTTTCAGGAATGCCATTTATGACATCATGGTGCTTTTTGTTTTCAAAAAAGAAATAAAGTGTCAAACTAATGAAGGCTTTAAACAAATATCATAAAGTCACTCAATTGCAGTTTTTTAAGCTGTCCAGATAAAAAAATTTCAGAATTCCAGGAAACGTTTTGTGTAACAAAATAGTAGCAGTTCATACATAAATATTTATTCGACAAACATGTGAAATATGATTTAATTTGAATAAGGGATTTACAGTTCAGTAATACGGCTAAACCAAAATGCTATGCAGGTTAACCCTTCATGGATAAAAAATCTGAGTTTGTTTACCTGTTGGTCGCTTTATATATATATATATATATATATGAAGCATAACTGTGTGCTTGACGAATTTTATATTAGGTGCAAAGAAAATGAAATTTTAATGCAAATTTTATTGATATCACTTTAGATTAATAACGAAAATGAAAAAAAATTTGTTGCAATATATGCAGCATTTGACTTAAATTCAAGTGTAATACCATACGTCCACAAGAGTCAATATTCATCAATATCACATTTATAATTTTTGCCTACTTGAAGCTTTCCCTTAAGATTCTCAAATAATAATTTCTTTTCAGCTTATTGTTGAGAAAATCCACATTTATTTCCATAAGTCTGGAATCAATTAGTAATTGTCATACCTATAACCTTTTTTATCAGAGAAAATGTTTAGGTTAACTATGTAATTTGGAATTTAGAGCTAGTTTTATATTTAGCATTTTACATAAATTTAAAAAAAAACTTTTCTATAAAAGTATTATTGATGCTTCTGTTCAAATTATAAATAAAGCAGTTGCATTAAAATGAGAATTTTCATTGAGTTGTCTATAGTTTATGAACTTCCTTTTACAAAATACTCAACAGTATCACACTTAAGTTTGTACTGAATAACAGAAAAAGTAAACTACAATTTCAAATCTGTCTGCACCTAAAACAGAAATTATGTAAACAAATATAAATCAATTAATATATATTCAAGAATTCTGTTAGACAGAATTTAAAAAATAACAAATTTGTTTATGAAAATGACAAAACTATGAATTTTAACAAAATTATAATTTAATAAGCAAAATTTATTAAGTAAAACAAACTTTGAAAAGAATTCATGTAAGTACAAAGATATAAATAAATCACTTTTTCTTCTTTTCAGTCAAAAGACTTGAGTGTAGTTTTGACACTTCAGGTTCAAATAAGTCATATAAAAGAACACCATTAGTGTCAAACCAACAGCTAATTGATTTCGACATTTCTGCTTCTCTGGTCTTCTTTGTTATCCCATCCGTAAATGATATGTATAAGTGATAAATATCATCAAACCTGAAAAGTTAAAAAAGTCATGAAGTAAATCAAAATTGTTTTGATTATTTTAACATTAAATCAAGATGAAATATAAAAGCCCATACCTAATTATTCAATGTCTTTACATCAAGGAGTGAACTGAGATGTAATGTTAGCAGTGTGATTTGAATAAACCCTTAGACTTCAATTGTCTCACTGAAATTTTTTTATATATGATTCGTATACTTCTGGAAACCAAGGCATTTCCAACTAGATTTCTAAAGTTTCTCAGCAAAGTTACAGAGTAACTCTGATATAATTTATAAGTGAATCATCATATATTCAGTATCAAAATAAATTTAGTATTTTTATCAGAAAAGTAACTAAAACAGGTTTTATTGATTTTCACAATTTCAATTCTTTTCCCTCAAGTTGAAGAAATATAAAACACTTTATTATTGTGGCACCTTTTAAATTATATTTGTAATTAGATCTTTTCCAATCTAGTAACATAAGTTATCAAGAAATGTTTTGAGTATAGTCCCAATGCTGTGGTCATCATTTCATGCACAATCAATACGTCACAAATAAAAGTTTTATTTTATGATCATGAAATTTCTCAGGAAATAGATTCCCTATTCTTGCAAGAAATATTTTACTCAAAAAGTCCAGTCAACAAACAAAATACTTTGAAGGTAAATTTTAAAAATTTCATGAAAATATTAATATTCTAGAATATCGGATCTCCAGATAATCATTTGTTAACAGAATACATATGTGATACTATGAATTGTGATATTTAAGCAACATATCTTAGCGATATCATCTCATATCTTGAATTGCTTTGCATGTAGTATATGACTGGATTTAATATGCTATTAATTTTATTGTTAAAATATTAGAAATCAAGATATTCTAAAAAACAAAATCCTTTTTCTGCTTGCTACTTTCCACTCTCATTTAGCTACTCTACAGCATATATGAATATAATGCCATATTACATGCATGTTCAATGTTTCCATTATTATGGTAACGAAAACAATTTTCATTAGAACAAAGTTTTTTTTTTATCTTCAGTATGAACCCTGTTCCTTTTTTTAAGGAGTATATACTTTCATGAATATATATACAGTGGAATCTCGATCTATCATTTTTCAAGGGACCGATTGGAATTAACGATAAATGCGGAAACATAACAAAGCAATATGATCATTGGGACTGGATAAAATGAACGACACATATGAAAAAACGATGGATCCGAAAACGATTGATTGAGATTCCACTGTGTGTATATATATATATATATATATATATATATATATATATATATATATATATATATATATATATATATATATGATATAAGGAAGCACACCCCTGGCCAATTCCCATTGGCAGATCACTCCCCTTTCTGTCTATCAATTTTTGTGCACATGAAAGAAATAGTGAAATCCGTAGAAAATTAAGATGTACTATGAAAAGGGGGGAAAAACACTGTGCAAATTTTTATGCTGGCCATTTTAAAAGTATTGAATCCATTAACTAATGGAAAGCTACCATCTCTTTTAAAATCCAAACTTCTAGAACATTTTGAAAACATTTCAGAATTTAATGAAATAATACATGTTATATTCATTCTACCATCTTCAACCATATCAATAAGGTAGTCTTTAAAATTTCCATAAATCATACACTTTTATGACTGATGAATTTATGAGTCAACAAACAAATAGTATTGCCAGAAGCAAGAACTTACATTTTAATCTACTATTATATTTCTTAATACAAATAATTAAAAAATACAATGGTCATGTTGTCCTTTCTACATTTCTGATGGAACCAATAAATATGTTTTCCAGTAATGCCAGTTTTAATTTGCCATGAATGTGTAAAAGTTTGAAAAGTTATTAATGTCAAGTCAGTTTGAGAGTTTTTAAAATATCATTTATGGAAAAAAATACAAGAGAAGGCCACAAAGCTTACAAGGATCACAGATTTACTTTACACAATAGAATATTTTTCTAAATATTTTTATTAGGTATAAGTTAGTTTCTGCCAAAACTTATATCTGTAGTTTTTAACAAATTTACAAAATTTATAGCTCATAGAATTAATTGCTTAGGAGAATAAGTACATACATATGTTTTCACTTTATTATTATGCTCTTTTCAGCTATTTTTGACTTCAGGCAAGTGCACTTCTTGATAGATAAGAATTTCTACATTTAAATTTTGCCCCTTGATCAGTATAAACAGATGCTCCTATACATACTATTCATGTAATTGTACACCTGTAGCATACAGGTAGTCTTGGAATGAGGTTCTGCTCTTATGGGATCCTCAGTAAAGCATTAACCAATGAGAATGCTGTAGAGAAAGGAATTCCTAATACCATATTTTTTACTGGTGACTGACAAAAAAAGTGCAGTCATCTAGCCCACTTAAGAATGCTGAATCGGGCATCTTCTATCACAAACTGTGGTACAAAATTTAAAGCAAACTTTGTTAGTTGCCAGTAAAAATTTAAGGAAATTCTGCATTAGGAATTCCTTTACCCTTCAGCATTCTCATCAGTTACATCTTCCTGTACAGCTTATAACACTGGTGAAACGTAGGTACAAAGCTACCTAAATGCTGGAGACTCATTATTTTATTTAAGTACTGTCCTGCAGGCCGGCTCAATACATTTTGTCAACTACTCATATAATATGAATAAAATTCTCATGAATATGTCATTTCATAGCGTGTTAGCTTATAAAACCTGAGCTAAATATTAAGAATTTTATGCCCTTTCTAAAATAGGTGTTAATGTTTTTAGGCTGGTAAAAACTGTAAATACCTATCAATATTTCTATTATATGTATTTTTTAAAATATAATAAAAAAAAGTTACCTCTTTAATGATGAACTTGCTTTCCAAACATCATCAGGATCCATACCAGCTGGGTCTTTGTCAATAGCTACTAAAAATATTCCTTTCTCCAGAAATGAGGTATAAAATGTCAATAAACCCATTAAAAGGAAGTATGTACTAATAGTTAAAGAAAATTTTAAAGGTATCTTAGATATCACAAGTCATGAATTTAAATAAATCATTAGAGTTGGAGAGTATCAGAATATTAAGCTATCATATAAAGAATGTATTTAACAGATATAATAAATGTGTATTGAATTTCAAAAGAAAATTGATTAAAAAATCCCTGTACATGTACTAAGCAAATCAATTCTGTACACAATCAAGCTATCTTAGTACAAAACTGATATTGTTAAAGATAAATTAATTGTCAATACTGTGAGTTTTTCAAAAGTTTACATAAGGAAAAATACTGTTTAAAAATATTAATATATTTAAATTTTTTATTGAAGACTGCTTTAATATAAAGCTTAAACAGCTGTTACTTTATTTTTCTTATATGTAGCACGAATTTATACCTATATTTAAGCACTTTTTAAAATATAATTACTATATGTCCAATTATATAAGAGTCTAAATGCTCATAAATTATAAAAAAAGATATTAGAAATAACTTTAAACATTATAATGCTAAAATTATGCTGTAATGATTGCATAAATTATAGTTGAAAGAATTCTCTCAATTGCTAGAGCTGTCTTGGCAGCACATGTACCTATCTGACTCTTGAGTGAACATGACACCAACCAACCAAATTATACAGTAATATATGCCATTCAAAATGTCAAATCCAATCCATTTTTAGTATAAAATTTGTGGTGTGTGAAAGAAAGCAAAAAAGCTGATGCTCTAAAATCCATTTTCTAATAAGTACCAGATGCATTCAGATTTTTACTGTGTTTTCAATAGTGCATGGCATTGTTTTTTAATTCTGAATATACCATGTGTATATCATCTAGCTTTCTACAACACAATTTTCACAGATACTTTTCTCCATCAAGCCAAAGGCAGTGAGTGCTATGTAAGCAGGCATCCTTGTGGTACATCCTAATTAACACAATATACTACTGCCTTACCACTTGCATTATGGGGGGTGATGTCAGTTGCCTTCACGAGGTGCCCCCTGTTCTTACTAAACGACTGACACCTGCCGCTTCGTTCTTTTGGCGACAGGTCCATCTTGCTGCTCTTTCTCTAAAAGGTCTTTTTTAAGACCCGGACTATGGAAAATTTTAAGCTTTATGATTTTCTGGAATGCAGGTGGCAGTTGACAAGTTCACCGAACTAAAGCTTATTGTTTTTAACCATAACATTGACATCCTGGGCATAGTAGAAAGTGGGGCATCTACCCAAAATTTAAATTATTATCATATTAATAGATATCAATCCTTCTGTTTGGAACGATCTCGACAAGTGGCCTCTGGCATAATTATCTATGCTAAAAATACTTATACTGCTAGTATGGCCTTAAGACACACTATGACTGCAGAAAACAAACTTGAGGCTGTGGAAATGAATATCTGGAGAAATTCCCAGCACTATAGAATTTTTGTCATGTACAATCCCCTCAACTGTCTGAATCTAGACTGTATTAGTGATCGCTGGAATAGACGCTCAATTCTAATGGGAGACTTCAACGCTCATTCCCAGAGATGGGGATACAATAACACTAATCCAGCTGGTCGTATCCTTGAAAATTTTATTGACTCTACTCAAGCAGATTTTATTGAAAATTCTGAGTGACTGCCAACTTTTCTGTCTTACGGGGGAGCTACTTCTCATCCTGATTTGTTAATTGTACACACTAATCTCTCGAGGTTTATTACACATTCTCTGCTGCCAGCCCCTGGTGGAGCTGGCCACAGTATTCTGCTGACCAATTTAGATAGTGTTAAAAGTTGTCATAAAGAGATTAGATTCCCTTGGTGGAACTTTCGAAAAGCAAATTGGGCTAAGTAAAAATATTTGACGGACTCTGTTATGGCTTTACTAATGATAAAACCCCTTTTATCTGGAAACTTGGATAGGATTGTTGATAGCTTTACTGTAATTATTTTGACCTGTGCTGAAAGTTGTATACCTAGAGGTCAGGTGAAGAGATATTCCCCCCTCTGGAATGACCACTTACAATCATTTAAAGAAAACCGCGATGAGGCCAGATCCAGAGCTGTGGCCACTGGACAAATGTCCGATTGTATTGAACTTCGTAAAAGACAAGCCATTCTTAAACTTGCTATTAAAGAGGCTAAATGCCACACTTTTCATAACTTCTTAAAGGGCTTGGATTACAGAAGGAATGCCTTAAGGGCTCATCGCTTTCTCTCTAAAATCAACAATCAAATGGAAATTAGAAAAGAACCAATAAAAATGGCCAATAAATTGCTTACTTCAGATAGGGAAATTGCCAGAGCCTTTAATAAACATTATGCAAACATTAGCAATTATTTCCCCTCTGATAGGATTTATGATAGCGAATTGGTTTGCCCACAGTCTTGCTTAACTCCTGAGCTGGACTGTTTGTTCATTTCTTCTTTCTCCTTATTCGAACTCAAGTGTGGAATTAATACTTTGACTCAGGGTAAGTGCCCCAGTCCGGACAAAATTGAGACAGACTTCCTGGTGAACCTTGGGGAGGGCCCCCTGGATGTTCTTCTCAATATAATTAATATTTCATGGAGGAAAGGTCTTCCAAGTGAGTGGCGTAAGGCCGAAGTTATTCCAATCCTCAAGAGCGGTAAAGACCCTGCTGAAATCGCTAGCTACCGGCTTATCTCCCTTACAAGTGCCGTTTGTAAATTGACAGAACACTTGATTGCCGATAGGCTCAAATTCTACTTGGAAAGCTATTCTTGCCTTTCATATAATCAAGCAGGCTTTCATAAAAATAGATACACAGTCGAACAAGTGGCTAGACTTTCACAAATGATTAAGGATGGTTTTCATCGAAAACACAGTTCTGTGGCAGTCTTTATAGACTTCAAAACCGCCTTTGATAGAGTGTGGAAAAGAAAATTGCTTAAGAAAATGGTGAAGATGGGAATCTGTGGTGCAATGTACAATTGGATCAAGTCATTTCTGTCCCAGAGGTTTAATAGATCCAGGTTTGGTGGCTCTGTCTCTAATTACAGGCAGACTAAACAGGGACTTTCTCAGGGCTCTGTGCTGAGCCCTATTTTGTTTAATATCATGATAAATCATTATCATGATCCCGAATGTAGATAGAGAACCTCTATTTAGACCTCCTAACTTCCGAAATCTTGTTTTTGGAGCTGATTGCCATCTTGACCTAGTACTTCCTGTAGGTAAAAATGTTTCTACTGATTCTGAGCTAAGGATGGCTGCCCTGGCTACTATTGATGAGCGTTATCCCACACCAACTTGGTTTCATGTATACACAGATGGCTCTGCTGTAGATGACATTAGAAATGCTGGTGCAGGTGTATACTCAAAACGTGTTAAGCTTGGCCAAGCTATTGGTGAATTTTAACAGCTACAATGATGAAATTGCAGCTGTGTCTTTGGCTCTTGAGGAAATAGCAAAAATGGTGAGAGCAATACTGTATTTTTTATTGACTCACAGGCCACCATCAAATCACTTACTTCAATTACACCCAGCAATATTAAATCTGTTTACCTCTTGTCAGATGGCTATTAGTTCCCTTCTAGAAGAGGGTCGTCAAATCGTGCTGCAGTGGATACCAAGCCACTGTGGCATCGCTGGTAATGATTCAGCTGACAAATTGGCCAAGGCTGGCTCGAACTTACAACAGCCTTGTCCACCTTAGGAATATCATACTGTTAAAAAGCTTGTAAAGACAAATATTGCTTCCTTTCGTAAAAATATTTACAAAGATTACGCGAGAGGGAAAGCTTGGGCCTCTTTGCTAATTAAGCCCATTCTGTGCAACCTCCACAGGGCTGTGGGCATTGCAAATTTCCATCTCAAGACGGGACATGACTATTTGCAGCAACACCTTCACCGTTTTGGTTTGACAGACTCTCCAACTTGCCCCTTGTGTGGACTTGACGACATGACTGGTGACCACCTCTACTCTTGCCCTGGACTTATTGACGTTGCAGTTAGAAATTCTGCTGAAGATGACTTTTCGTTTTATTCAAGTTTGTATTGGGCTGCTCGACAGAGACTGATGGCTGAAAAGCCAAGGTCGGGCGTAGGATAAAAAATAATAATAATTAAAAAAAAAAAAAAAAAAAAACACTTGCATTATGACTTTGTGAACTATGATGTCTTGTTTAAGCCATCCCTTTAAGGATCAGCAGACAAGAAAACACTCCAATAGATTTTAAACATTCAAACCTGCTGCAATTGTATCCGAGTTCTCTATCATGAAGAATGCAACCTTACTGTTTCAGTAAAAGTTGTATTTTTCTGGGTTACCATCTGAGGTTACAGCTAAAATCAATTCAGGTTACAAGTACAATCCTCACTGAATCAAAAAAAAATTATAACTTTATTTAGCATGTCCTTTACAGCAACGAATATAGAGAGCTACCAGAGGCAGCTATTTTCACTCCCCCCCCCCCAAAAAAAAAAAAAAAAAATAATTGGATCTCATAGAAATAAATGTACACTTACACGTTGACATATATATTAATAAAAGAGAAATAAGCCTACTGCAAATATATACTATTGCTATATCAACTACAAAAATCATTTATATGTTCAAGCATAATTTACACTGATGGTTCCTTAATGAGAAAACAAAAGCAGGGTTGGGATTTGGTTGCTTAGTGAACTATTTTTCTTATATATTACTGTGGGATAAAGTTCAACTCACTATGATAGGGAAAAGGAGGTTATATATAAAAATATATATTGTTCTTCAACAGCTTCATATTTGAATGAATTATAAATGAAAAGTGTAATTATTTCCTACTCAAAATTAGCACCTCAATCTTTGACAAATTACAATTCTACATATCCCTGCTCATTGCAGGATTCCTAGGGATGAAAAGGCCGATTTCTTGGTCAAAAAAAGTTCAGAAATGCTCCAAAAGCCTTAGAAGACCACTGTCCTTTTACTCAGCTAGGATTTTAATCATTTAAATGATCAATCCTATAAAGGATGCAAACTTTCCCTCATAGCAGTTGGAAAGCATGCAAGTTCACTTCTTGATAGAAAAAACCTCAATCTGGACTTGCAGAGATCTGCATCAGTTATGTATTTTTCACTGGTCATGATTGTTAGTCTGCCTATCTTTATCATTTTAATTTGATTCTTTCACCTATGCGACTGTAAACAAGTTTTAGTTGCATGCAGTCCACTTAGAGACTATATTGAGCTTGTACAGAATTGTAGAACTCAAGAGCTAACAGCACAATGGTCAAAGCCTGGCATTCAGAAACAACACGTCAAGCCAATGAATAAGTAAGAAATAGGACTATATGAAATTAATTAGAAAAATTACTTTAAATCAAACTGCATAAAAGTCAATAAAGTAAGACAACTGTGAAATTCATTCTTCCAGAATGTCTCACTTACTTTGTAATAATGAAGAAAAATACTATAGGTTGACATTAAAAAGGATATGAAGCAACACAGAGGATTAATACTGGTTTAGACTCTGGAAAAGGATGAAGATAGTCCCAAAGTAGAGCAAACATAGCTGCTCCAACTGCTATACCAGAAATGGCTAGACGTCCATCCACAAGGTTAAAACTTTCCCGATACTTGAATTTTTCAGTGAACACCTATAAATATTTTTAAATAATTTAATTATGAAAATGATATGAGGTACTAGTGTAATAAACCAAACACATTAATTTTAAAATTTGCGATGGTCTACATACTAATTAATACACAATTATGTAATACAAATATATAGGAAATACCAAGAATGCATAATTATAAAAAAGTTAAAGATCAACTTACTTTTTTCACAGCATCATCTAATGCATTCTTCACAGCTGATCCATCCCATTTGTCAACTTTGATGGGTTTTTCATCTAAAGTCTATAAATTAATATATATTTATTTATATACAAGATATTTGTGTAAAAATAGTGGCATCATGGTTATCGTCAAATGTTAATTGAAATGGAGGCTAAAATGGATTACATCTCATGTACAGTATTTGCTGATGTTTTAAGACAATACTTGAATACAGACACTGAATTTTGTGCCATATGATTCCTCCATCAAAGTTAAGTTAACAATTTGCTGCGTTATTTTTAAAGCTTGATTTACATAAGATTATTCCCTTGAAAATTATATTTCTTATCCTTTTGAAAGAGAAAACTGTAGATCGATAATTTGAAAGGAGACTAAATTATTCATATGCTAAGCAAAAAGTGTTTCTGAATACTGACTATTGTATGAATATTTTACATGAGTTTATAGAAATTTGTGAATGGTGTAGGTTTTTATATTATTTCAAAGGATGCAGTTAAATGAAACAAAACTGCCCTCCCGGGATCAACATAATTCTAAATGAAATTTCGTTCCAGTATACTTCGCTATTAATCCTCCTAGTGTTTTGTAGCACTGTGTTATTTATGAGAGCTTGGCCGTTCAGACATATGTTTTATATTATTTCAACCTAACGTTTTATAATACTGTGTTAGTTGTGAGAACTTGAGCCGGTTCAGGCATATGTTTCATATCATGGAAGGTATTAAACAGAAACATTTAAGTTATTTTGTTATAAATATAAAAATTGTCTCAGAAATTTTAGTTACTTCTGTGCGTCTATCAACCACGAAAAATATAAATTAACACAAAACAACAATATGTAAATGATTACATTCATCCATATTAATGTGCATCAAATTATACGAAACATTGGGGCTAGAAAACATGCTGAAGGAGCAAGACATAGAGTGCATTACAAAATACATTGTACACAAAATAAACTGCAAAATATTACATATATAAGGAATTCAACTCACTTTCGGTGTACTAGAATCAACGTCACCCTTCTTAAGCGCCATGTTTGACATCTAAAATAATAATAAATGATGATGATGCTTTAAAAAAAAATAGAAGTAGTAGTACATATAAGTGTGATTAAACTTACAAAAAATAATTGATCATGAATTTGAAAGAAATAAGTTAATTCTATTTTTATGCATTTGTTTACAAATTAAAAAAATCACTAGAGATTGAAGCAATCTTTCTTTCTTTAGGATTTCATGATCTAAGTGTAGACGTAACGTAGCGTAGCTATAACGTTTACGGTTGTCATGGAAACTTTCGATAAAACTGTAAATAAAACGTTGGTCATCGAAGTCCTGCAAAAAGCACTACAAATCTACTGTTGCTACAAATGTTATAATCATTTATATCTTTAAAACGTCTTAGTTTCAAAGTTATAAAACAAATAGAAAAATGAGTGAACAAATTAAATTTGTTATTCAAGAGCTTAACAAAGACCCGTTTAATAGAAAATTTAACTTAATTAGTTTTGATTCTTTACGAACGGATAATTTGTTACAGATCCTAAATGATGTTTTTTCAGCGGTTGATCCAAAGGTTTGTAAACCTGGGATTTGGCATTTAATTATAAAAGTTGTCAAATATGTTAGTTAATGGTTTGTTATGAATAAGAATATATTTAATTTGTTTAATACCACCACTTTTAACCTGGAGTCAAGTGCTCAGATTAAAATAGCACTCAATTTCAGTTCCTTTTTTTTTCTTTTGCTATCAAAGCTAGTCAGTGGATTAATAAATAGGCTTTTACTGCATGCCTTTTCTTTTGACAACACTTTTATATTTTGGTACATATTAAATACTAAATATAAAATGACTTGAAGCAGCGGCTATAGGAACAATAAATATCAAAACTAGCCTAATTTTTTTATATACAGGAAATTTTTATTCTTCAGGCTTTGCTGATCAAACCCTGCATATTTTATATATCATATTGCATTTCAAGAAAATATGACTTGTATTAAATATATAAAAATAAATATAAAATGAATTACTGGATTTTAAAAAGCCACCATTTATGACCATGGTATTAACTGCTACAGATAAATTACATTTGAATTCAATGAAAATATGAAAAATGTTCTATGATTTGAAAACAATTTATTTCTGCATTCTTTTCTTATTATCTCATGCTATTATATTACTTTTTTATAAAATTAAAAATTTAATTTGTTAGCAAAATTAAAATCTTAAATAAACAAAATAAAATAATAAAACAAAAATAGTAGATCATTTAGAGGTTCAATTGTTGCTTGAATTACTTTATGTATAATAAAGAATAACCCATAATATAAAGTTGCTACCCATGTTATGTACAGTTGATACTAACTTGTTTACTTTACCTTGACATTTTTGTCAACCAATGATATATTTTACTTTAATAACATACAATAAAATTTTTAATGATTGAAAAATATTTTATCGCTGCTCCATTGAAGCTTAGGTAATCTCATTTCTGCGATACTTTTTAATCAAACTGATATACTTTTATAGGTATTATTCAGTAATAAATTAAGTGCTTCAATCTCACTCATTTTTTTTCTTCACTTTTCATACATATCTGTTATTTGTCTGTATGAATCATTATTTATTCAGGTACTTTGGGATTATCCCGTCGACCATTTTTGCCAAACCCGATATTATCACCAAAAGGTAGCTTTTGCGCCAATAACCACAAATTTTATCACATTTACTGTGTAATCCTTGACTACGCGAGTTAGTGTGCTTTAGCGTGTTGAAATATACTGTTTTCTTTACTCTGCTGCAAAATGATCCGAATTTAGAATTTGCCTAGCACCGAAGAGAGTGCAGTGGCATATTTTCAAGAGTATGGAATCATTTCTTCTAAGAAAATGTGCGTGAATGGCGACTGCACAAGGATAATGACTTGTTTGTTTGCGCTTTAAAAGCCATCAAGGACTTTTGACCGCCGAAATGATTGATAATATTATATATGGTTAGATTCAAGAATAGCACAATGTGAAATTATAAAAAAATAGAGGTTTTTACTTTGTTTTGATTCTTTTTATTAATAAAGTGTTTTAATAATATTATTGTATTAATAATAAATTTAATGTGTTTAGAATGTTTATTTTGGAAATTGCTTTTCATTATGATGGCGCCAAAGGATTTGCGTATTTTCGCGAGCATTGACAGGTCGACGGAATAATCCTAAAGTATCTTTATTCAAATTTGTATTTAATGATTTTTGTTACACTATATCCTGTTTACTCATTTGATTCTAAATTTAACTATCATTATTTTTATAGTTTATTTATCATGCATTTTTTAGGCATATTTAAATAGTCTGAAATAACTCAGTCAGTTTTTAAATAATTAGCTACTTGTATAATAATTAAGTAAATTAATTAAGCAGATAACTGAAGAATATCTCAATTTCTATTGCTTTGGTGTCTTTTAAGTATTTTTATTAGTTAAGGGTATGCCTGCCTCTCTCTCTCTCTCTCTCTGTATATATATATATATATATATATATATATATATATATATATAAAGGGTTTATAAATTCTTCTACATTAAAGTATATTTCTCAGAATTGATACTATTTGTTACATGCAAGTTTGTCTTTGACAATTATAATTTGTTTACATTGAAATACGATTTTGCCTTTATTGAAAAAAAAGGATCCTTACTTCATACAATGTAATCAGTATATATAATATATGTGTGTGTGTGTGTTTGCTTGTTTGGGTGTGTTTGTGTGTTATTTTTGACAATTTAGGAATTGTGGTAAATAGATAAGCTAATTTTCAAATTGTAGCTAATATTTCCTTATGGTAAATGTTAATTCAATATTATTACCTATTTAGCACTGAATATAATGGAGAGGACTTAATTTCAGCAATTTATGCTTATTATTGTAACTTAGTTTTTAAAATTTCGTTGCTAAAAATAGTATAGGATAATAAAAGAAAATGAAACATCTAATTTTTAATTGGTTGGTTTACAAATATTACTTGTTCAGAAATAAATTTTTTTCATTTTTTGTTCCTTTTCATTAAACTTACCAAGATTTAACATAACATTGTTAATATTTAATTTAAATATAATGTTTATATTATGAGTGTATCAATACATAATATAGTTTAGTGACACATTTTTGGGGTTTTAGTATATCCAAGTAAAAATATGCAACATTTGCACAAGATTTAAAATTTAACTATCATATACTAGCTGATTTCTAAAGAGTTGTTTCAGACTATTAAGTTAATTTATTTGCTTAACTATGGACATTAACATGTTTAACAAAATTAAAAGATAGAATTTTAATTTCAGATGAAAATGGATGCACGAGCTGAAGATCCAGAGCAGATGGTTTTGAAGAGTTTGAATTTTTTAAGAGTTCTAAAATACAAGCCACCTGAAACTATGGAATTGTAATTAAGATTTTCTTTAGTTTTTAAAGCATTCTTATTCTTCTTTTTAATGTAAAATTTAGTTGCTTTCAATTTTTAAATTCATAAACTGTTATTTATAAGGCATTAGTTTAATATTCATTTCCATGCAAAAGTAACTCTAAAATGTATCTTTGCTGTTATTATCTAATTTTAAAGTCATTATAAATTTTTACATTCAGTTATAAACTTAAGGTTGCCTTGTGCGTGTATTACAGCCAACTGGGAAAAAATATCCCCAGTAGGAGAATTTTATACCTTTATACATATTGTTTGAATAGAAAACTCACGAATTTCATAATATCATCAATCCATTTATTCCTGCTGTTTTATGCTAAAAATAAGTAAACACTGGTGTAGAAAAAAAATTTAAGATAACTAAGTCATTCACATTAATAAGAATTATCAGAAGTCTTTTGTTAATATATTGAAAGCTTACTATGTACCAATAATAATGTAAGGTTTTCATTCCATACATATGTATAATTTTACTACATATTATTTAAAACTTTATTATTTACATTATTTTTTTTAAAAATTTGTATGTTTATACTAATATAGCTCTGTATTTTCATTTTCTTTAGAAGTGATTTCAGGCAAGGTTTAGTCACTGGAGAAAAATCTGTTATATATCATATACTGGAATGGATTCTGAGGCGCATACCTGAACTTAAGAAAAGAGCATATTTAGCACAATATCTGATGAAAGTTGAACTCCCACCAGATATTGAAGGTGATGCTGACATAAGAGAATTATATGATCAAGTATGAACATCATCTACTTATATTTAAAGTATAGAAACTTCTTGTAAAATATTGTATTGTTAGTTTTTCAGCTTCTGAAAATCACATTACATTTTTAATTTTTAATGAAAATTTAAAATAAATTTAAGTTATTAAAGGTGACTCTTTATTGCATCTACAAGCTATTTTAATTCAAATATTAAATGAGTGTTAACTGTGATATATTAAAAATGATATGAATAATTTCTCTCCCTCTATCAATTTATTCAAAAAGGGAATTATTTCTAAATTACAGTATAAATATCTGAATCAGTTCTAAATTAAATTTCTTAACTTTAAACTTGTTGAAAATTATAATTCATTAAATTAATGAGTAATTAGCACTTAACAAAAAAAGCTAATCTGTTTTCTGATGAAAATTTTTATAAAGACTATGTACCTCACCTTTTGTAGGAGTAATAATTTTTCATGTGATTTTTTTATGGATTATTAAGTTTCAGTCTTCATATTCATATATATATATATATATGAGGATTGATGAACTGTATGCAGCTATTCTTGTTTCGGCAGATTGTTACCATCTTTGTAAATTATTTAAAACTTCTTCCAGGTTAGGGGGATTACTTTTGTGTCTTTTATATCCCTACTCTAAAATGAGGACATTGCAATTATGTTATTTTTGTTAACATTTTATGGAGCAATAAATTTTCACGGCTATTAAAAAATTCAAAAGAGGTCATAATGGGAAAAATAATGGAATTATGCAACATAGTAGTGCAGAGTAAAAGGAATTGTACAAAGTAGTTTGAATTCATCTTTTAATATTGCTTCTTAACCTTTTTATAAAATATAGTATGTACACACACACACACACATATATATGACAGGCGTGTGGTTAAGATTAATTCGAAGTCATCATGTTAATACTGGTGGCGAGTGGTAAGTAGTCTAAATCCAATAAACAAACATAGTTCCAACTCAATCAAGCCAATTTATTTCACCTTCCAGCAACCACTGATCCAAGTAGCGCATATTTGAGCTCTCGCCATTTTCAAATTATGGACCCAGCTGACACGCGTCCACTAGCAATGAATTAAATCCCGCCGTCTGAAGAAACGCTATTGTTTTTCTGCCATCCAAAGCCACCGCGCATGCCCACATGATCTCTGTGACGCATACACCGGCGTTGAACCATAGGCGTGGCCACAGATGTCAATCAATCCAAAGGGAATTTCCCCGATTTCTCTCGATGTATTTCGAACCAAGATATGAGAATAGTGGCGAATTACGCCATGACAATAAATTAATTACTAAGCCCCCTTTAAATTTAGAATAATTATTTCGTTCCCGCTTAAGTCCGACATATATATATATATGTTTGTCAAACAGAAAAGCTTTTCCAAAAGAGATTTCTCTTTTCTTATCTTGGTTGAATCAAGTTTTTACCTGATAGGCTATATCTATCCCGATAGGCTTGTACAGTGTATGTAAGTACATATACACTGCTCAAAAAAATTAGGGGAGCAAGCAAAGAAGTTAAGAAAATCGTACGAGGCAGCCACGTATTGGCATAAAATGGATAGTACACGCGTATGAATGCGCAATACAGAAAAAAAGACGTAAAAAAAATTGTAACTAAGCTTTAATTCTTTGAAAATATGGAAAAAACATGAAAAGATGATTTAGGGCAGCAATTTGGTTACATGTAAACAATAAAAAAAAAAGTATTGTTTAGAAATGATGCAAGATTTTTAATATGGCATGTGGTCTCCTCGAACAGCTAAGACTGCTGCATACCTGTTTTCCATGGATGCGATGATGTTATCGATAAGACTTTGGGGAATACTGTTCCACTCCTCAAGAAGTGCAATCTCCAAGTCTCTGAGAGTAAAAGGAGGCCTTGGTCTTGCAGCAATGCATTGTCCGAGCATGTCCCAAACATGCTCGATTGGATTCAAGTCAGGAGAGCACGCTGGCCATTCCATACGCTGTATTGTTTCAGCTTCAAGCTTGTTCTCCACAAGACAAGCTATATGCAGTCTGTCATTATCATTCTGGAAAACAAAGGATTCTCCAATAGCTGCAGCGTAAAGTATGACATGAGGTCTCAGTATCTCGTCTGCATACCTTTGGGCCATCAATGTACCATTTCGTATGACATGCAGGTTCGTACGTCCACCTATGCTGATTCCACCCCATACCATAAAACCAGCTCGTCTGTGTTGTGACCTTTCACAAACAAATATGGGGTTATTTCGAGTGCCCCTTTCCCTCCGTACCAAAACAGTCTGGAGTGAAACACTCCAGACTGAATCGGGACTCGTCTGTAAACAGCACTTGGCTCCAATCATGTTGTTCCCAATCTCGATGTTCAGCAGCCCATCTTCTTCGGGCCGCATGGTGGCGTGAGGTCAACGGAATGCAGACCATTGGCCTACGTGCATAGAGACCTCCCTGATGAAGCCTATTACGTACTGTTTGGCTGGACACCCTTCGTCCTGTTGCGAAGAGCAACTGTCTTTGCAACTGAGTAGCATTGTCTGTTCTGTTTCGACGAGGTGTTAACAGTATATACTGGTCATCAGTTGCTGTAGTGGCACGTGGCCGACCTTGCCCTGGTCGATGTCTAACATTCCCTGTTTCTTGGAATCGATTCCACAGACTTGCAACGACACTTCTGGCGACTCCAACAGCGTCCGCGACACTACATTGTGTTTGTCCGGATTCAAGTCTGCCTATAATACGCCATGCCATGGATTCCGGTAAATCACGTTGTTGAGACATTTTCAAGTCACCTTTTCTCAAAAAGAATAACTGAGCAATCGAATTTCACAGTTTAGGCAGTGAAACAGACGTTTCTGCAACATCCCGATTTCCGGCCTTATGTACTTTTTCTTGTTTTTGACGTCATGAACTTTGATTTGCATATGAAGTTTTCTTCTTCTGTTTCCTGCTAGGCTTTAAATTATGGATGATTTATTTTATGTTACTTATCGGTGTAAGTATTTGTGTAATTTCGTTAAAACCATGTGCTCCCCTAATTGTTTTGAGCAGTGTATATGTGTATATTAATATGTGTGTGTAAACAAATATGCATATACAGTATATGCATTCACATGTCAGAATTAGATAGATATGCTAATATTTATTTACCCTAAATAAATAAATGTAATATATGTAATACCCAATTATTCTAGACCTGGCAGAGTGGCTTTGGCTTCAAAGTTTGCAAGTTCAAGCTTTGTTGTTAGTATGGTTGCTTCTAACTTTTTGAATCAGCTTTAATTGTAGGTGTCAATCAATTTGCCTCTTGGGTAGCAAAAGATGACTGTAGCACTTGTAAACCAACCATTTGAATTTTCATTGCAAAAAGGTTTTTTTTCTTTTTTTTAAGATATTGAAAATTTCACCTTCTAAACCTTTTAAGTATATTTAGGAAAACTTGATCAGAATTTTAATAACTATTTTAACAAAATAATTTTATATATTTTCCTTTTAATTACAGTATGAAAATGTCATTGAAGAATTTAAAGAAGTTCATAAACAATTTGAAACCCTGAAGTCAAGTGGTTTTTCAACACAAGAAATACGAAAAGATTTGGAGCATATGGAAGAGGAGAGAGATCAATTAATTAAAAAAATTGACAGGCTCAAAATGAAGGTTCATTTTTATATTTCCAACTCCTATTTAACTAATTTCATTTTATTTTGGATTTATTGAAGATTTTTTCATGGCAACTAGAAAATTTTAAATATTTACAATAACCACTTTCCTTTTTAATTAATTTTTTTGTATGATAAGTTATTACTGTTCAGTGTTTGTTGGTATTATAATTAAAATGGGGTTTATAAAATATCAGAACTCATCAACCTGCATTTTTCTTAACCATTTTAATACAAGTAAAATTCATAGCTTAGGAGATTTATAATCTGTGGTATAAATTTGGATTTAATAAAAATAAATGCAACTTTTGCATAACATGGACTTCTAAGCTCTATGTGCTTGAAACTGTTGATGAAAATGGCAAAAAAAATTAAATTCTTCTTTAAGATTAAGTTTTCAATGGTTATTAAATACATAAAAATTCATAATCAGCTAAGTTTGGAAGCAACTTTATTCCTTTACACTTTTTTTCCCAAGTCCTATACTTGCATTCTATTACAACCAAATCTTTTGCCTGGCCTTTTTAGGTTAAGAACATTTTCAGATTATTGTAGGAAAAGGAAGAAATTGCAAAAAAAGATACTTAGCTAAACTAGATCTGAACTTAACTATTGTTGGATTTTAACTTCTTATAATATATTTCATTCTGATGAGTGTAATATATTACATGTACTGTTATAGCATTATGTGGAACAAAGTTAAAATACTTTAGTTGTTTGTATTTCACCTATTCTATTTCAATTTTGATGTGTTAAATATATACATAACAAAAAGTTGTTGACTTGATTGACTTCTTTAATATAAGAAAAAATAATGCTACCAATTTACTTGGTAGTGTTATTTTTATACACTTTTTAACATCACTGGCGGGAGAGACATACCTTTTTCTCTAATTCACTGAAGACCAAGTTCTATTTGTGTGTCTTGTAATATTACCTGCTTAGATTATTGATCGAAAGTTAATTTTTAATTTAATTTCAATTTCTACCATTAAATTTGCACAGGTATGAGCATGCCTCTCCACCAGGTTGTTTGCCCTAGGAGGAAAATAAAGGGAAAAAATTGCTTATTAATGATGAAGAAAGTAACCCTACATTTTGACATATGTAAGGTAAAGCTCTAAAGGAACTTAAATACAGTTGAATCCCATTATAGCGAACCTGGTATATAACGGACTCACGGATATCACAAATGAAAATTTTGGTCCTGCCATTTCCCTATTGTACGTAATTTAATTCATATTGTATCAGTTTAATGTAATTGATTTTACTCGATTTAATTCATTAATGATCATTTTTAATATATTTTATCTGTATTTTAATACATTATTATTGAATACACATTGCAACTAATGAGTTATACATTTTGTGAATTCTAGCATTTTTCTTAACAGTTTGTATAAAGCAAACAAAATCTTTGGTCCCTTGAAGTTTGTTATAACGGGGTTCGGCTATCTGAGGAAAGGGGAGAATGAATGGTAACCCTTGTGAGATGTTTAGTTACTAATTTTGATTTCTTTGATAATGACTAAAATTTCAAACATCTATTTTATCTAAAGGAATCATTATCTCAAAAGTATTATGTATATTTATGTAAATTTTTTATGTTGAGTCTGTCAAGATAATATTTTATCAGTTTAATTCACTCCCCCATGTTTATAAGTTAATAAATCTTTTCCATACATCACAAATTTCTTTAGTTTTCTTTACCTACTGTTTCTCTTTTGATAGATTATCTATAGCTACAGACTGACAAATACATGAATGAAAACTTTTTAAAATCACATATGAACACATTTAGAACACATATAATGTTTTATAAAATTAAACTTTTCATTTCTTTTTAAAACCTAGGTCGAAAGTCATCCAAATGTTGAGGCTATGCTAGCTGTAGCTAAAAGTCTTCGAGAAGAACGAGATTTGTCTGACAATCTAAGAAGACAAAAAATGGAACAAAGAAATTCTGTGAGTACTAAATCATCAGTCATTTATTTGAATGTATAGATAACAGGGGTTTTTCAGTTCAATCAGCTTCACATTAGTTGTAACTTCCTGTAATACTTCCTATAATCCATTCATCCCACAAACACAAAATAATCATAGAAACCAGACTGTCTAAAAACAGTCTGGTTTCTATGAAAATTTTACATGGAAAATTTTACTTGAGAGTTTGGGTGAGTAACTAATAAATATAAACAGTGAGAGACACATACATCAAAAGCGAGTGCAATAAAATTTTTGTCAAAACCATCAAAAAGTCTCATACAAAGCTGCAAAATACAAGCAGTTAGTAAGAAGTATGGGAGATATAAATGAAAAATAAAAATATCATAAGTAAATTAAAATGTTTTAAATTTTATAAATTAAGATACAAAATCATTTAAAATGATGTTTTCTGAACTTAGAAATTAAGTGAAAATGTTTACAGCATTCTTATGTACTTCATATGGGAATTTTGAAAAAATATATAATTTAAATTTCAACTTATATACATCATGCAGGTAGGTAATTGAAGTGCTGTACTAAATACAGTAAAACCTACCAAATCCGGAAACCTCCCAAATCTGGAATGTTTTAATAAATGGCCAATTTTACTTTTCCATTGTACCAATAGATGTCGCTACCAAAATGATCATTTAAAAAATATGTTTCCTTTCAAGAAAGTGACAGCAGCGATTTTGAAAGCTTTCAAGTGTCTGGGAAAGAGGCTGAAATAGCAGAATTAGTAGAATGTGCAAATAAAGGCAACATGGATAAATCAGACATACAGGAAGTTTTAGACATCAACGAAAATGTGCCGATCATCGGTTCTCTGAGCGATTCTGAAATTATTGATAGTGCGGTAGATAACAAAGGTTATGATGACAGTGATCATGAAAGTGATTCAGAATCTCCCGAAAGTGAAAGAATGTCAACAGAAGACCTGATAAAATCATTAGTTAAACAATATTAGGCTTAGAACACTGGAATTTTATCTCAGAACATGAAATTATGGTACTATATAAGATTCGAGAAAAAATAATTTCTAATAAGCTGAAACTAAAGCAACAGACATTATTGACTGAACTGTTTAAATTCTAATGTAATTATATGTTCTATATTTAGGTTTATTTAATAATTAAACCATTTTACATGTTTTTTTTAAGTGTATTTATTATTTCTTTTAAAATTTTGTTATTTGAAAACCTCTCAAATCTGGAATTGCCATGTCCTAAATGATTCCGGATTTGGAAGGTTGTACTGTACTACACTTCTATTACTTACAATTCTGTGTATTGGTGTGAATTATGAAAGAAAAGTACAATAACTTATTATACATTTTGTAAGGACTATTTCAATCTGGTATACAACTGATAAAAGCGTAATTAAAGCTTTCACAACAGAGAGTAACATACATATTGATCAAAATAATCATTATAAAATTTCAAAATGTGTATGATTAGGAAACAAAAGAATGGAGTTTTACTGATATCTGTTTGGAAACATTAATTTCATTATGCATTTTTGTTTAGTTTTAAGATTTAAGCTTCAATAATTGATAATTGTTTCCATTTCTTAATACATTGTTTTTGTTTATTTAGCTAACTCATGCAGAACAAAAAATTCAGCGATTGAATCAGCAATTAAAAGAACTAAAATTGTCTAGTCTTGGAGCTACACCAGAGAGTAAATTATTTTACCATTCTTTATCTTTCAGCCACATACTTACCTTAACTAGCACTTCTTATAACACAAGTAGTAGTTTTTAAATGTATGTATGTAACTAGCTGAAAACCCACGGAGTACATTCAAATTAAATACAACGGTCAATGTATGCAATTAATGCCAAAAAAATATATATATATTTATAATAAATGCGATGATCAATGTATACAATTTATGTAAAAAATATATATATATATACATATATTTATAAAAAAATCATAAGGGATTTTTATTTTTTTTTGGATAATATCCAATCGTCTGCTGCATTAGAAAGAAAAAGAATATTTTTTTTGTCTATTTAGTTGTTATGCACGTGACGATAAATTTATTTAAAGTACCAGAAAAAGAAATCACGTGATCAGCATTTAATAAATTAAATTCTAAAAATTAATCTTTTAAAAATTCAGAAAAAATCAGAAAATCGAGGTAAAGTTTCGAAAAAGATCTCATTTTAAAGGAATTTTTATGATCTTTCTCGTGATATAAATTTTATAACCCTCAAATTATTATTTTAAATGCAAACTTTTAAAAAGTTACAAAAACAGCTTACAAATTTAATTTTAAAAAATCTAAGAAGAATTTTTCAAAAATCTTTCTTAGTGCACCCCTACACCATAAGAATTGCCATGCAAAATTTTAGCCCTTTAGGTCCAGTGGTTTGGTCTGTGCGTTGTATATCAGTCAGTCAGTCAGTCAGTTACGGAACTGTTTTATATATATAGATAACATTTATATCTTATCAATTTCTTTAAATGTATAGTATAGTATTTATATTTTTAAAAATCTATAATTATTGAACTTGAATGTAAGTAATTTAAAAACATGCCAAGATCATAAGCATAGCAATATATGTGCAGCCACTTTCTTCCAAAACTCCTAACAACACAATTTTAACATTCCTTAAAGAAATCTACATACCACATTCTGACTCTTAAATTCACCAACAGTTCAACTATTGTTCTAAGCAGTTACCTGTGGTATTAGGGCTTCAGAGCGGATGGTGGCCAAATTGTTTGAACAAATGGTTTATGGAACCATAAGTTCAAAAGCTGTGCAGGCATTGTTTATGGCCATTTGGAATTAGCTTTAAACTGTAGATCTCACCACCTATACCCTTAAAATGTAAAAGATGGCTATTACTTTCTAAACCAGACCTGCACAACTTGAAATATGATGAAGGTCATTTTACTTAATGGGAGACTACTGCATGCTACAAGAAAATAAGATAGATGGAAAAATGAAAAATATTTTATCTAACAAAAAATAAATTTACTGATTATTTTTAAAATTGAGAAAATATTAATATTCATTTCTTATGTATTCCTTTCATCTACATATATAAAATAGCTCCGTGACTGACTGACAGATAACTCACAGACCAAACCGCTGGACCTAAAGGGGTGAAATTTTGCATGGCAATTCTTCTTATAGTGTAGGGGTGCACTAAGAAAGATTTTTGAAAAATTCATCTTAGATTTTTTTAAAATCGAATTTTTAAGCTGTTTTTGTAACTTTTTAAAGTTTGCATTTAAAATAATAATCTGAGGGTTATGAAATTTATATCACGAGAAAGATCATAAAAATTCCTTTAAAATGAAATCTTTTTTGAATCTTTGCCTCCATTTTCTGATCCTTGGTGAATTTTTAAAGATTTATTTTTAGAATTTAATTTATTAAATGCTGATCACATGGTTTCTTTTCTTTTTGTGATACTTTAAATTAATTTTGCATCATGTGCATAACAATGAAATAAATTGACAAAAAAAATATTAAAATACAGTAAAAGATAAAATTTAACTACTAGACTAATTGAGATGGAAGTTTTTAAAGAATTTAATTCAAATTAGTATGTTTTATGGATATTAAACATACAAATTAACTGCATGCATTGACTGTTGTATTTAATTTGAATATTTTCTTCTACATTATTCTGTCTATAAAAATATCCGTTACAATTTTTTTATAAATATATTTTTTGGTTTTTTTGGCTGTAATTGCATACATTCACCATTGTATTTAATTTGAATGTACTCTAGCGAAGCTCAGGTATTCAGCTAGTAATTCTGTAAATCTAAAAATAATACTCCATATTTTTTTAGATTTATAATATGTATCTTCACAAAAGGCTTAGCAGGCCACAGAGTGAGTGATTGAGAGCAGCATGTGGGCCGTGGGCTGTATGTTCTGCAGGCCTGCTCTAAACCAACCATTCCCCAAATCAGTGATAAAGTTTGACACTTGATAAAGTTTTAACTTTCACACCCTCTCAATTACTTTTTGTCCTTGAGCAAATGAGAAAGTTAAACACCTGTGACCAAATCAAGAACAATCCATACCATACCAAGGGAATTTAAAGGCATTATTATTTTGAAAAATGGGTTAATCATACACTTTTTCTTTGCTCTTCAAGTTGATTTATGGAGCTTTTCACAATTTTATAAACTATATTTTAATACTACAGTTATCACGTTCTAAAGGGATAAATAATTCTTTATTAAAATGCTTTAATTCTAAATGTCTAGCCATTAATACTATAATGAAATTTACACATGAGATTTCTTGCTGTTGTAACATAATCTAATGTTAAAAAAAATCATGTAGATACATTTCAGGAGGATTTCTGGGATACGTAACTGTATTTTTAGAACTTTCTAATCTAAACATATAAACAAAAATGTTTAAGCTTTTGTGTGCATCTAAGCCTTAGTCTTTGTGAGGTGATAAACCATTTGTAAGTCAATTATCTTTGTAACTTTCCCTGCGATCCTTATATGATTATTCCTCTAAGGCAGTCTAAAGTATAAAAATGTGTATGACACTTTAAAATGTGTATATAATTTGATACTTGTTTTAAAATAAATTTTAGTCTCTTTATAAGTCAGTAGTCAATTATATTGTGATTACTTTCTTAATGTAAACAAAAAAATCTATTATAATCAGCTTCAAACAAATTTAGCATTTATAACAGATGTAACTTAGAGAATGTGCCTAGTATTAAATTGTAAGTAAAATATAAATAATGTACATAACTAACCACTATATTCATCTCCATTTACCTTTACTTTACAATATTTTGTAATTGTGGGAGTGTTTAACAGCTGAGGCAAAATGAAATGTGTTCCAGAATAATCATATTAGGTAATAATAATCATTTAAAAAGTCATAGATACCTTTTAAATGTCAACTGTATATTAGTACTCTAACTCACAAAAAATAATTAAATTAAATATGTGAAATTTTGTATCCCAATGGTCAGGAGCCTTTTAATGTTTGCTTTTTTCCCAAAAAATTGAAAGTTTCAAAATAATGAAACTAAAAACACTTTTAATAAAAAGGTGTAATTTCCCACGAAATTAAATCTAGAAACAAGAAATATTGTTTATTGCATCTTCACTTGCAAGAAAAAGTACTACTGATTGCACTAATTGTACAGTTTATCAAACTAGTTGTTGGCAGTTAGAAAATTTTAACTATATTGTGAAGATAAATGTCTAAAAATAGTGTTTTTAATTATTTTTTTTATATAAGTAGCAAAATTTTTTTAACTCTTTTGATTACCCATTCACATATTGTTTTGTATGTTCCAAACTGATAAAAATAAATGCAGAAGAAATGGTTGAGCAAATACACAATAAAAATGGTGAGATTTTTAAACTTGTGTTGAATAAAATATAATTGTTTCATTTTAGTCAGATAATTTCTACCCAGAAATGTGGTTAAATTTTCTTTAAACTCGGCGTGGAGAAATTTTATTTGTGAGACAAGCTGTTAAGAAGAAATTAAATTCATAATTGATTTGAAAACTTCTTTCAAAACTATTTTATTCATAAATATACTGTCATTTCAGTTTGATATAACTATCTAGTGTCTTATCCACTTGGTTGATTTGAATGCAATAAAATTTTTTTATTATAGACTTATTGTTGATTATAATAATTGAATACCAAAGCATTATTTTTAGATATTCAAAGTAGCTTTTTAGGATTAAATTTGAGATTAATTTGTCAATAATTCATCAAAATTAATATTAATTGTGTTATTAGAATGGGGGTTTTAAGTCCAACCCTTTTAAAGAACAACATTGTTTGCATCTATTTAAGATGTCAAATAAAAAGGTGATAAAATATTTCTGACTTTTCAAAAACATAGAATTTAACACACAATGTGTACTATCTATCAACTTTTTAAATGAATATGTCAGTCTATCATGTAAAGTAGCTATAATTCATCTAATATCAGTCTGTCATTGATCAGTTGTCGCTGACATTTTAGATCAGTGGCTCCCAACCTGTGATCTTCGAGAGCCTTGTGAGTGGTCTGACACCACATACAAAAAAGTTGCCAAGTAAATGGGGATTTTGAAAGCAATTTTCATTGAACTAGATGGGCATCTGATGACTATCAGGTGTTGAATTAAAATTTCTTAAAAGTTTAACATAATTACTTTATTATTAGAAAATGATAGGTTTGAATTTGAGTACATTAATCCTGTATTCCTTTTGCCTGAGGGATATTCTATACCTCCATGGCTCCCTGGAAGGTTCCCGTCTCTCAAGTTGGTGGGGTTTGGTGATGGTCCGCACATGGTTCAATTTCTGGTTTAGTGGTCCACAGACTTCTATGGGTTGGAATCACTGCTTTAGATCATTGATATAATTGATCTAACTAGTTAGTTATAATTGATATACAGTGGAATCTCGATCGATCGTTCCCCGAATCATCGTTTTCTCATATGTGTCGTTTATTTCACTCAGTCCTGACAATCATATATCTTTGTTATGTTCCTGCATCTATCATTTTCCCACACTTATCATTCAGTTCAGCCAGTCCCTTGAAAAATGATAGATGAAGATTCCACTATATAACTAATCTTACACTTTTTCATAAGTAATCAGCTCTTACCTTATACTTCTCTCCAAAAATTGTTAGCTACCCATCTGCTAGAATAGACCAATTACTATTTATTTTTTCTTACTATAGAGATTTATAAATTTCTAGTTAGTATAATAGATTTTTTTAGACTTACCTAATCTGGATGTTACATAAATAATTTGATTTAGTTATTGTGTAAAAAATTACCAAGTACAAAATATCTCATCTAATAATGGAACTTACTTTTCCAGCACTTGTCCAGAAGCTTGAAGAAAGCATTAAAGTCAACTCTTATTTAGTGAAAGAAAAATTACCAAAGGAAATTTCGTCACAGAAAAAATATATTAGTGACTTACAGAAAATTATTTCTCAACCAGCTCTCAGCCGAGCAGATTTGGATCATATAAATATTAAGGTAACATGCTGAAATTTGTTTTCATTCTTTAATATGACTAGTTTTTATTTAAATTTTCTAATAAGAGAATGAGTGATAATTGTTATATGATAGTCATGTTAAATGGAAAAAGGTTGAGCTTACATGTGAGTTTTATGCTGAACATATTTTTTTATACATGTTTGAGCCATGCACAGTTTATATTGACTAAAAATTTACTTATTTTTAATCTTTACTTATTTTAATTATTCTGTTAAATTAAAGCTATAGTTAAAAAATATTCAATTCACAATAGTTTACATTGCATGAAATTGCTTTGTCTGCCCAATTAAACATCTTGCTCAATATTTTTCAGCATTAAAGTTTAATGTTTAAAGATTTATTGTAGAAATCTAGTAGTCGCTAACTTTTCTTCATCAAATATATAGGCTCTAATTTATTTAGCTGTAGAGAAGCAATGCCTCTCAAGTTTCAAGAAGATAGTCATGTTTTCTTGTTAACCCTTTGAAATCAAATGATAAAACTTTTGCCCCTGAACTATGTAGAAAAATATATAATCTTACATTGATGTATGATAATATGTATTAAATTCTAAAATACGATATGAGGTACGTCAAAAATTAGCTTGAGTAAACCAACTGAAACAATTTGCCTAAAACTTTTGTTAATTTGTCTCAACATGGAAGAGCATACTAACTTTTAGTAACTACTTTCTTTTAACATCTTCTATGTTTTATATTGGTTATTTTTAATGAATAACTTGCAATTACATGAGCAACAATGCATTTCACTGGACTTTGCTGTTAGAAAATGCCCTACATTTTGTTAAATGCTAGGGGGGGGGAGCATTGAACATGCTTTCTCTCATAGCTCTAAGAGCAACTTACAATCCAAACAACTCTTTGCACTAAATTTACAAAGCTCTCAACCACTTATAAGTTTCAGGTTTTTCTACCCTTCGTGTTATCCACAAAAGTGAATCTAGCTGGGAAACTTCTTCTATTAGAATAAATGCCACTTACATACTTGAATTTCTAGAGAAAGACTAGGAATACATTGCCATACTTTTTCAGTTATATAAAGTTGATCATTTTTTAGGACTGTTTAAATTATATGAATATCATGTAGATAAATCATAATAAAATATTCATATGATTGGGGTTTGTTTGTTTTTACAGATTCAAGAAGTCAACAATGAAATCCACGAATTCATTGAAAATCGAATGAGGAATAACAACCCTATTGATGACAAACTATCTCTGTTTAGGCAACAAGTATGGAAAATTATTAATTCAATTTATTCCATTATTACTGTGTGTTTTATAAAATATTACTTATTATTGGTCAGCATTCCAATTTTTTTTTCAGATACTTTACAAATGTGTGAACCTAAAATAAGTAAAATTTCTGCTTTTGTAATGTATATAAAAATATAAAATATTTTAAATATCATTCAATGATCTATTTTAAAATAAAATTTAGTACATCAATAGATGCATGTTTATATTACATAGTGCAGAGACAACTGCTATCATACCTGGATTTATAATATTTAAATACTAAAGTGAGTGTTAAACTGATCATTCAGAGCCATATACAGTAGAGTCCTGATAATCTGAACTTCGGTAATCTGAAAGTCCGCTTAATCCAAAACGAAAAGTAAAAAAGAACTAAGTTTTCAATAAAACCACAGTGATACTAAGTAATACAGAGGCTGTTCACACATTTTTTAGACAATGTATATTGTATTCACAAAACTAAATTACATAAAATTCTTGTGTTTTAAATGTTCTATTTGACATCCCTTTTTCTGAACTATCTTTCGACACCGCAATTTCCAGGATAATAATGCCTTTTGAAGTGTCAGAAGAGGTATTCTATCCCATTCCTCCTGAACAACTTTCCAGAGTCCTGTAAGGGTTTTGGGACGACATTTGGATAATGCAGATTTTAAAAGTCCGAAAGCACAAAAATCCATAGGTGATACATCGGGAGATTTAGTAGGGATATCAGTGAAGGGTATGGCCTTGATACCAGTTTTTTGTTCCATTTCTTTTAGGAAATTTACGGTGGATTTTGATGTGTGACTGCTAGCTTTGTCCTGATGGAGTCTCACAGATTTATGGCACTGTGGGTAAAGCGATGGTATTTCATTCAGAAAAATTGGCGATAAAATATGTTCCTGATAGTATTTGGAGTTAATCTTGACATTTTTTCCACTCTCTTTATTTTTAACTTGCCATTATAAGAAAAACCAGCAACAATCATGAATCCCTTAGAAAAACTTTCTTTCGATTCTTTGAACCATGTACTTAAATTTTTTTCTCCCATTTTATGATAATAAATGGCTCTTTTTTTGTTGCAATTATTTAAATACACCCATTATTCATCTATTGTGACAATTGTTTTCCATTTTTCTTTGTATAAGTGGTTCTCATATAGAATTCTGCAGCGTGTCCTGCGTTCAGCGATATGATTTGGAAGAAGACTATGAACATTGCATTTTTTCGCTTTCTTAAGATTTAAATCAACGTTTATCATTTTGTTTACAGTGGACACCAAGCATTTTAATGATTTTGCAACTGTCCTTTGACTAGGGGGATTTTCTTTTAACATTAAACAACGTACCTTTGCAATAGTTGAAGATGTCCGTTTTTTCCTTGGATACTTGTTTTGAATTTTTGTCCCACTTGAGGCTCCAATTTGGCATTTTTTTCCTTTCTTGTTGACGATATTACCTATCGACGCTTTAGATATCACAAAACCATGACTCTCACATCATTTTTGGATAACAGAGTATGCATATTTCTCTTCGGAAAGAGCATAAATGTAGCCTTCGAACCACTGCTTTGTTAAAAATGCCATTTCGAATAAAAACAAAGCTTTCAAGCTTTAGACGATAATTTTTACTTTTAAAAACATAGTACAATTGCAATTATTTCTTTTGCAGCAAACGATTTTTTATTACCGCTTACCAAAATCGTCTAAAAAATGTGCGAACAGCCTCTGTATAAAGTATATTTCTGAAAATTACAAGAAAATTCAAAGTTAGACAATGCACTGAAATAATTATTACTGAACTTCATTGGTTTGAAAAATCTGTTAATTTTTTTTTTTCGAAGAGAATACCTCTCCCTTGAAGCCAAATTATGCCAACGTGTCAGAAAAATGGTGTCCGCTGGGTCGAGGTGGAGTGTTGCTCTATGTAGCTCTAGCATAGCTCTGCATCAAATGCAGCCACGGCGTCTGAGTCGGATACCCTCTGCTCGCTGTCACCGTCTGATTCACTTTCACTCTCATCTGAGACGTTGACAGATTCTTTCAAAACCATTTCCACAATCTGATGATCGTCTAAAATCCAACTGTCAAGTACTGTGACATATTGTTAGAATAACTTACACTCTACTGTACTGTACTATGCAGCGGTCCGCTCTTTTATCACCCATTTGGTACGGAGATTTGGTTATGTTTAGACAGACCTTATAAAATAAACTGTGTAATCACACATAATATGCAATATTTATGTAATCACACATTATTATGTAATTTTATTTTATTTTAAGGAAGACTTTGCTTAATCCAAAAAGTGTCTGATCCCAATCATTTCGGATTATCGGGACTTTACTGTTGTTCCTAACAACCTGACTCCTTTTGCTTATTCATTTTGCCATCTTTATTATACACTATTTTTGATTTTGTGGCGTCGTAGTAGGCTATTCTCTGAGGCTTTTTAAAATTAATAAAATCGTTACCAAGATAAACAGAGTCCGAGTTGTAAATGTTAAGGCCAAAGCTTAAATTAAAACTTAACAAAAATTTAATAACAAAGAAATAAAACAAATTAACATTAACTAATGCAGCAAAATCAAATGAATTTTAACTAAAGTGCAGAGTGATGTTACAGTACGCTCTAAGACCTGGTTAGCCTCCCACAGGAGCTTAAAAAATACAACCACCTCCTTGGCTTTTACATCAGGAATCTCTCTGAAAATAACAGAGTCTCACATATATACTCTGCTTGAAGTCTTTGCCGGTGGTGGCCGTCTTCCTAGAAATTCCTCAGAAGGTGACTGTTTTCCAGAGTGGGGGCCAGCAGATTAGTGGGTGACAGTTCTTCTTATCGATGAATATTTTGGCCATCTTTATTGCGCTCCAGTGTCAAACTCGCATTGAGCTATTGCTAAGAAAGACAGTTTTACAAGGTGATGGGAGACGCTCCTGGTTTTCAAAACAGATATTCCACACCTTGCTTGGGAAACCGATATGCCTGGGCTTAACTTTCATGCTAAAAATTCTGGCGGTATTTACAAGTATCGTTTTTTTAATCCACTTGGAATCGACCCATGTGTTCAAAACGATAGGATCTGGAAAATGGTATTCTGATAAGCATGCAACTGTGTTCATGCACCGTGTAAGGTCTTGGGAAAAATAACCCTATACATTCATGACAGTACAATTTATACATTGTTAGCACCAAATTTGTAAATTTTATATTAGTATAGAATCATTATATAAAGTCTTTAATATTAATTAGTGAAAATGAATTTCAAGTGGAAGTTTTCATGCATTGTAATTTATGAGTGTTTAAAAATTACTAGTTTTTTTAATGATATTTTGACTTAAATAGTATTTATTTGGTATTTTAAACCTTTAATTGCCCTTAATTAAAATAAAAATAAAAGTTCTACAATTTCTAGGTTTCTATTTTGTCACATAAAAAAGAAAGGGCTGCTGAAGAACTTAATGCAACGAGAGCCCAGTTGGCAGACCTACAATCTCAACTGGCAACCAAGAAAGTAGATTCAAAAGGCATTGAAGGTGAATTTTTAAAAGGAGATGAGGTAAATATAAAGTGATTGAAATGATTAAGAAAACTTTAAGAAAGGTGGTTGTGTTTAATATAAATAAAAAATCTAAAAGTACACTAGAAAACTTTATTTTTATAACTTTTGTGAAATGTGTGCTGAATTTTATTTGATATCAGCATGCAGTTATCAAATTAGTTGATCATTTTTTTATTATTGTCTTCTCCATTTAGTACAGTTATGGAGACTAAATTTGATATCCATGCAGAAACTGGTGTTACTACCCCTAAATGACCAATTCCAATCTGCTTTCTGTTGATGTTTGCCCTTTAAAACTCTTCACTTACTCCCTTATTCATATAAAGTTTAAAACACGATTTCTTCATGAGATCTGATAAGACTTGATTGATTTTGGGGATTTTGTTCATGGCTTTAGAGATTTTTATGTTTCATCTGAAAATTTTAAATATAAAAAATCATGAGGTTTTTCAGTGTACTTTTATGAAATTTTAATTTAAAAACTACTATTACTTACATGACACTAGTGGAAAATGCATAAAAGGGACACAAAACATCTAAATACCCTCAATAAATACTAAGGGGACAACTAGTTTCTGACTAATTAACCTCTCTTCAGGTGGAGAAACATTTGGTGTAATTGTATCTATGGACAGTTCACAAATTCATGAATTGTCCATACAGAGAATTATACCATACGCTCCTCATCCTGATGAAGAACTATTAATTATTTTAGAACTAGTTGCCACCATTATTTTTTATTGTGCATAGGAGAGAGCTGAGCAATCCTGATAAAAACTTGTAGTTTTCAATGTTTAATTTATGCATGTAATATATTAAATATTATGCCCTCCATTCTAGCATTTAAATTCCCTTTCCTAAATCAATCCCCAGTAATATTAATTTATCGCTTTAAAACCCATACCCACACAGAACTTCCCATCAATCGCATGCCTTTGCATTTCTACATGTGTATATTTCCAAATTCAGAAGTGGGTTAGCTTCCTGAACCCCAAAATCTGCTGACCCTACAGATAATAGCCACATGTTGTTGTTTTTTTGCCCTCTTGCACTTAATGTTGAAAGGTGATATTATTCCCGAGCCATTCTTCTGGAATGAACGGATGTATTTTCACTGATAAATGATGTACTAAGACGTTTGGCCCAATTGCATTTAAATCTAATTTTTATTCCTTTCAGGCCGAATCTAGCTTCAGCCATGTAAATATGAGCTAGTCTTCTCTTTCAGGTTATAATTTAAGGACGTGATGTAATGGGTTTATTACATGTATATTTATTAAAAGTATATTAATTTTTCTGACTCCCTAGTTGTCTTTATTTTTCAAAAAAAAATTTAATAAATAAGCGTATTATTTCAACCGATCAGTTAATCTATATATATAACACAGTTCCATAACTGACTGACTCACTGACATAAAATGCACAGACCAAACCGCTTGACCTAAAGGGCTGACATTTTGCATGGCAATTCAAAAGTAGTAGGGGTGCACTATGAAAGATTTTTGAAAAATTCTTCTTAGATTTTTAAAATTAAATTTTTAAGCTGTTTTAGTAACTTTTTTTAAGTTTGCATTTAAAATAATAATTTGAGGGTTATAAAATTTATATCACGAGAAAGATCATAAAAATTCCTTTAAAATGAGATCTTTTTCGAATCTTTACCTCAAGTTTTTGATTTTTGGTGAATTTTTAAAGATTCATTTTTAGAATTTAATTTACTAAATTCTGATCACGTGACTTATTTTTCTGTACTTTAAATAAATTTATCGTCACGTGCATAACAACTAAATAGACAAAAAAAAAATTTTTTTCTTGCTAATACGGCAGACAATTGGACATTATCCAAAAAAATATTAAAATACAGTAAAAGATATTATGTTCCTCAAACTGTGCTATATTAACTGTACTATATTCTTTAGTATGTCCTATAAGATTTAATTTGAATATTTTCTTCTACATTATTTTGTCTATAAAAATATCCCTTACGATTTTTTTTATAAATATATTTTTTGTTTTTTTTACATCAATTGTATACATTGATCGTCATATTTATTATAAATAGATATATATTTATTTTTTTGGCATTAATTGCATACATTGACCGTTGTATTTAATTTGAATGTACTCCATAGCGAAGTGCAGGTTTTCAGCTAGTACTACTATAAAACTGAATCTAAAACCTTTAAAATTTGTTTTGCATCTATAGGTACTTGGTTATGGTTAATTACGGAGTAAAAACTCAAGCCAATAGTTTGTATATTTCAGCAAGATTCATACTCTTTTTTAGAATTTAAGGGTGTTTTAATGGCACTGAACAAATTTTTAATGATGCTACATAACTTATGTTTATAAGTTCTCTATCATATTTAATTTATATGTTTAGTAATAATAGATTAAACACTTATTTCTGATTTATTAAATAACATTAAATAATTCTGAATGTTCATAAACTGTAAAGAAGTCATTTATATATTCAGATTACATTTATAAGCTTGAGCATACAAGATTTCTTCTAGCTTTTAAAGCTACAAAACTATATCATCTCTGAAAGACTGCTTTTCTTGGCATCTCTATTACACCCCAGCATTTATGTAAAGAATGTAAAGATTTCTTAGATGAACAAAAAAATGTAGATAATTTTAGAATCAAAAGACAATACAATTAAAAAAATAAGCTAAATTACAAATCTACACTCAATGGAAAGTCGCTATGCTAAAAGCTTTATTTTAAAAATATTTTATAAATCAGTGAATGAAAAAAATTTGAAAGTTTTCCTTAAACTCTATTGGCTGCTCCTGAAACCCATAAAAATTGATTCATTCAGACCAAATAAAGCAAAAATTTAATTTCTCTAAAACATACATCATGGGAGGAAAAAAAGAATGAAAATGAAAATTTTGCACTTAGGGACATTTTAACAAAGGAGGGCAGTATTACTTAGACTGAAAAAGTGAGGTGAAACTGACTTTTCTAACTACTAAACATACAAATTTGTCTGAGCAGCATATATACACTCATGGACAAAAAAATTAGCGCACCAAGAAGGAGTCGTCAAAATGAAACGAAATTTTACATACGTAATGACTACTTTGATATAAGTAAATGATAATGTTAGGAATATTTAAAAAAATTTTTAATTTCCTCACCTGTTCACCCACGTTCTTAAAGCTTTCCGGCACCGCGCCATACTGTAAACAATTCTTATCGGTTAAACGCCTATGTGAATCGTTGTCACGATTCATTCACCCTTTCATTTTCCTTTACAATCTTATTATTTTAACTTTAAAAATATTTGCCTTCCATAACGGAATTTAACATGTAACGCGTCATACAAATCGTATGAGATTAAAATTGTATCGCATTGCATCAGTATTTAAATTTTGTGTAAAATGTAAATGTACGCAAATATCGTACATGCAAATATCGTACATGCAAATATCGTAAGTACATGCGTACTTCGCCCGATCTGTTATTGGACGTTCGCGCCAGCCGCCGTGAATATAAGGAAGCTTTTACAAGACTTTCATCAATCTGATTCCGCCTGTCGCTCCTGTTCAAGTGCCGTTCCCTGCCGATGCCCTAACTCGCCGCCAATGGAGGAATGAAGATGCCGCGCCTGTCCCGACCGAGGAAACGCCAACCGTATTTCTAATCCTGCGATGTTCTATTCTAAGCAGGACTCACGTAACTGTTTTATATTTTGCTACTTTGTTATTTTTATGAACGGATAATTAAACCGTTTCAAGTTTAACAATGTTTCAGTGACTTTTTTTTACCTCACCTCCACGCACATACCTTAGTATTTTTCACGTATTTCTAGTTAAATTTAATAAGTAGTTTTTATAAATATTTTTGGCTTCATTTCTATAGAGCGCTCCTGCGCAATTTCACTCTTTTTAAATTTTTCAATGGAATCTTTTGCCGGATTCCCGACAAGGGTTATGGGCCGTCAGGAAAAATTAATCTCTATAAAAAAATTTAAGAAGCCAATTCCCAATTTGTTTAAATCCCAATTTAGTGTGAAAAATTTTATTGTGTGTATTTAAAAATTTCATTGTATGTGCTGGAGTTTGAGTATGTTTTAGTGGGGGGGCCAAGAAAATATTTAACTTTCCTATATTTGTCTTTGTATGTAATATTGTATAAATTCATGATGTGTGACTATGATCAAAGAGTAACGATTGAACCTTTAACCAGAGACAACTATGTCTCATGGTCAGAAGATTTAAAGGCTATACTGCTTGACCGTGATGCATGGTCAATTGTTAAAGGGATAGAAGAGCCACCCGCAGCTACCGCTTCTGCGAAGGAACAGAAAGATTTTAGAGTTCGCGTACAACGCGGTTATTCTACAATTTATCTGAATACTAGTAAAGAATTAAGAAATTTAATATCTGAAACTGAAGATCCTCGCGTAGCCTGGGAAACTTTAAGAGATTTCTTTCAACCAAAATCTAGGGCTCGGTTAATTGGTCTTTTAGACACGTTTTTTAATACCCGGCCAGACGGTGAGTCTGTAGGCATGTATGCTGCTAGATTGAGGAAAATCATCATACAAGTGAAAGATGCAGGTTACGACCTCGATGAGGTGTTCCAATCTTTTCAACTTATTCGGTTTTTACCTGTTGAATTTGCTGGAATCATACAAACTATCTATCGATGGGAAGATAAGGACTTTAAATACGACGATGTTTTAAAAGAATTACTGTGCGAAGAATCGAGAATTAAGCAGAGTTGCTCTGATCTCGAAACGCAAAATTCTAGTATTTATAGTGTAAAGTTTAATAAAAAACAAAATTCTAAAAAGAATAAAGCTAAAGTTGAAAAATGCACAACATGCGGGAAAAGAAATCACAATGCCACAGTGTGTAGAAGTAAAATTAAAAGTAAAGATAAAGATTTTGCGGCGAATGTTGAGATGAGTTTAGGAATAGAAACAAATTTAAATACCGTAGCGGATCCAAATGCTTGGATTTTTGACACAGCTGCTACAGCTCACTTTTCAGGTGACAAGTCACTTTTTAATACTTTTAAACCAGTTCACAATAAGGAAATGAGCGTGGCTGTGGGTGACGCTACTTACCCCATTGAAGGAGTTGGCAATGTCAAATTAACTTTTCATGATGATCCTGATCAGTCTCAAGAGGTGACATTACTTAATGTTATGTATTCACCCAGTATAAACAGAAACTTAATCGCGGGATCTAAATTTGATGACGCTAAGGCAAAGTTTGTTGGTGGTAAAAGTAAGATAAATGTCTACTCTCAATCGGGTGAACGATTGTTTGTTGCTAAGAAATTAAATGGTTTATATAAATGCTTTCCGAAAGTGAAGCGCATAAAATCCGAAATTTCAGCCAACGCAAACGATGTGAATCTAACAAATTTTAAAGTTTGGCATCGAAAATTTTGCCATATTAATTCTAAATTTCTAATCAACACTAGCAGAAACAAATCGGTAAGAGGTCTGCCGTATTTTAAACATTTCAAATTTAATTGCGACAAGTGTCAAATCGCTAAAGCTAAACGCCAACCTCATAAAAGTATAGGCGGTCCAAGGTCTCAATTTCCTTTACAGCTGATTCATTCTGATTTATGCGGCCCTTTTCCAGTTAAATCCTTTCACGGACATCGTTATTTCTTAACTTTTGTGGATGACCACTCTAAGAAGACAACAGTTTACCCTCTAAAAGATAAAACCCAAGTGTTTGAATATTTTACTAAATTCCAAAAACGGGCGGAACGATTTTTAAATAGGAAAATTATTAATGTCCGAACGGACAACGGCTTAGAGTTTGTGCATGAAAAATTTAAAAACTTTTTAGAAAATCAGGGCATTCGAGCAGAACGCAGCAACGTTTACACGCCTCAGCAAAATGGTGTGGCGGAACGATTCAATCTAACGGCGGTAGATGCTATAAAGGTCATGCTAGAGGACAGTTCACTAAATGATAGTTTCTGGTCAGAAGCCGTTCTATGTTTTACATATGTTTGGAACCGTGTGTGCCATTCTCACCAAGAGAAAACCCCTTTTGAGCTTTACGGGGGCCAAACGCCATCAGTCAAACATTTACAAATTTTTGGTTCTAATGCTTTTGTTGTTGTACCCAAGCAGCTCCGTACCAAACTAGATATGCGAGCAAAGAAAGGGATAATGGTAGGATATGCCATGTTAACACGTGGTTATAGAGTGTGGATTCCTGCCGAGAATAAAATAGTGGAAACCAGTGATGTTAGGTTCGGCGAACCAACTAAAAGCTTTACTAAATCTGGAAGCGAACTGGACCCTTCCCACGTTTTTACTTACCGCAATGACCAAAATTTAAGCTCAGATGACGAATCAATTGAGGAACATCAAACAGAACCTGTTGAAAAAGAACCTACCCAAACCGTCGCGATACAACCAAGTACAAGCGGCGATATGACTTGGAATAGACGCGCTGTTTTACGTAAAGACCGATCGAGGGTAGACGTTTATTATGATCTTCAGGGATCAGACGTTACACTTAACTCATCTGTAAAAGCTAAAGAATTTTGTGAATCTAAGAATCTTAAATTTGATCCTATATTCTTTGATTTTAGTGGTAAAAATACTTATACAGGTGTTGTACCAGGCAATTTAGAAACCTCAAATATAAATGTTGTAGGTAACGATGTTAAAGACTTTTGACAATTACAGACTTTGAATGTACCTAATTCTTATGAGGAAGCTATTTTTTCACCTCAAAGTGAACATTGGCTAAGAGCTATTAAAGACGAACTCTCTATTATTAATGAACGAAAAGTATGGGATCTTGTCCCAAAACCTAATAATGTTAATGTAATCGGTAGCCGTTGGGTTTTTACCCTAAAAGCTAACGAAAACTCTGATGTCGTAAGGTTTAAAGCCAGACTTGTTGCTCAAGGTTATAAGCAACGTAAAGGCGAAACTTACGATGAAGTTTTCAGCCCGGTAGTTAATTTTTCGATTTTACGGTTTTTCTTTTCTGTTCTTGTTCAAACTTGTAAATGGCTCAATTGTCAACTTGACGTGAAAAATGCTTGCCTTTATGCAGATTTGAGTTATGATATTTATATGAAACCTCCCGAGGGAGTAGATATTAAACCAAACTTTGTTTGTAAGCTTAAGAAAGCACTTTATGGCTTACACCAATCAGGCCGAGAATGGTTCTTTGAAATTAATAAAACTCTTTTAGAATTGAACTTTGTTAAATTCGAATGGTGTAACTGCCTTTATGTATTTTCAAATAGTATTCTTTTGATATTGTATGTTGATGATATGGTACTTTTTGGAAAATCCAGTGCGGATATAGATAATGGTATAAAATTGCTAAAATCTAAATTTGATATTAAAATCCTAGGAAAAACCAAAAGGTTATTAGGTATAAATTTTATACAGGAAAAAGACCACCTATCTATCAACCAAACTGACTACATTGAAAAGGTTTATGACACGTTTAAACATTTTAAAATTCCTCACAGCTCCTTACCAATCTCAAAGGGAACGATACTCTCACGCAATCAACGACCTACCACTGAACAGGAAATCGACGAAATGCGTAAATGTCCATATCGGAGCCTAATAGGATGCCTCTCTTATATTGCTTTGAAGACACGTCCGGATATCGCCTATGCCGTGAATAATTTTTCACAATTTCAAGAAAATCCTGGACAATATCACTGGCACTTACTACTAAGGTTATTAGGTTACGTTTACGACACACGACATCTCAAGCTGAACTTATCAAGAGTGGAAACACCGGACATTCACTGCTTCAGTGACTCGGACTTTGCCTCGAATCGAGACGACCGGGTGTCGGTAGGTGGAATACTCCTTTTAGTTGATGAATCACCACTATTTTGGCGAACCTTCAAGCATAAAAGCGTCACTCTTTCAACGATGGAAGCTGAGTACGTGACGTTGACTGAAGCTGCAAAGGAGCTGGTATGGTTTAAAAACATTTTATTAGAGTTTAATAAATTTAATTTAATTGATACTAAGTTCGAAAATTTTACATTATATTGCGACAATGAAGCCGCAATAAACTTTTCGAAGTCAGCGATCGAAAATGTCCGGACTAAGTACATTGATGTAAAGTTTCATTTTTTAAGAAACTTGGTCTTGGATAAAACCTTTGAAATTAAATATATAAAAACTAAGGCAAATCCTGCTGACAATTTTACTAAACCTCAAGTTTTAGAGAGGGTTAACTTATTTAATAAGAAATTTTTTATTTAACCATTATTTAATTTAAAATTTAAAATCCAGGTCTTAAGATATTAAGCCATGGTAACCAGCGATTCCAATAGGGAAAATTTAATTTATATCTCCCTTATCTATATGGTTATCTGGATTCTTCAAAATTTTCAAATTGTAAAATTTAAATACTTGTGTATATTGTATTGTTAGACTAAATGTCTTGTATATTTTATGTTAACCTTTTACTCTACTTTAAACCCAGTGGTTGAAGGGGGCCACTTGTTAGGAATATTTAAAAAAATTTTTAATTTCCTCACCTGTTCACCCACGTTCTTAAAGCTTTCCGGCACCGCGCCATACTGTAAACAATTCTTATCGGTTAAACGCCTATGTGAATCGTTGTCACGATTCATTCACCCTTTCATTTTCCTTTACAATCTTATTATTTTAACTTTAAAAATATTTGCCTTCCATAACGGAATTTAACATGTAACGCGTCATACAAATCGTATGAGATTAAAATTGTATCGCATTGCATCAGTATTTAAATTTTGTGTAAAATGTAAATGTACGCAAATATCGTACATGCAAATATCGTAAGTACATGCGTACTTCGCCCGATCTGTTATTGGACGTTCGCGCCAGCCGCCGTGAATATAAGGAAGCTTTTACAAGACTTTCATCAATCTGATTCCGCCTGTCGCTCCTGTTCAAGTGCCGTTCCCTGCCGATGCCCTAACTCGCCGCCAATGGAGGAATGAAGATGCCGCGCCTGTCCCGACCGAGGAAACGCCAACCGTATTTCTAATCCTGCGATGTTCTATTCTAAGCAGGACTCACGTAACTGTTTTATATTTTGCTACTTTGTTATTTTTATGAACGGATAATTAAACCGTTTCAAGTTTAACAATGTTTCAGTGACTTTTTTTTACCTCACCTCCACGCACATACCTTAGTATTTTTCACGTATTTCTAGTTAAATTTAATAAGTAGTTTTTATAAATATTTTTGGCTTCATTTCTATAGAGCGCTCCTGCGCAATTTCACTCTTTTTAAATTTTTCAATGGAATCTTTTGCCGGATTCCCGACAGATAAGAAAATCAAAGAAAAAGGATAATTTATTTCAGAGAAAAAGGCAAAAGAACGGAGGAGTTAATACTCCGTTGGACCCCCTCTAGCGCGAATGCACGATGCGATACGATCGGGCATTGAGTCATACAAGTTCTGTATGATGTCTTGAGACATTTCGTTCCATATTTGCTGTAACCTTGCCTCTAGTTCGTTCAAACTCGTGGGATGCCCAACTCGTCGTCCCAAATGATCCCAGATATGCTTGATTGGAGACAAATCTGGGGATCGGGCAGGCCAAGGAAGGGTAGTAACAGTGCGGAGACAGTCTTGTGACACCCTTGCCGTATGAGGCAGAACATTGTCTTGTTGAAAAATGGCTCCTGGGAGCCGTTGCATGAGTGGCAACACATGTGGTTACAGGATTTCATGAACATACCGCTGGGCTGTCATGGTGCCACGGAACAATACTAGGGGTGACCGTGTATTGTAGGCAATGGCACCCCATACCATCACACCAGCTGTGGGAGCGATGTGTCGCTGTACAGCAAAGGCAGGATTGAAGCGTTCACCACGGGCTCTCCACACACGAACACGATTGTCATCACTGCCGAGATTGAATCTGGATTCGTCGCTAAAGACGACCTGGTTCCATTCCGCTGCAGACCAGTTTCCTCGTGCGCGACAAAACTCCAAACGAAGGCGTCGATGGGTGGGCGTCAAGGGCAGCACACGTAATGGGCGCCGCGATACCAACTGTCCTTCAGCCAGGTGCCTTCGTATGGTTCGAGAAGACACAGAGGCCCCTAGTGAAGGTGCTACCTATGCCTGGATGGCGGCCGATGAAGCAGTTGGCTGTACGCATGCATTTCTTACGATGTGGCGGTCTTCTCGGCGACTGGTCTGTCGAGGGCGTCCTGAGCCTGGTCTTCGTGTACATGACATCTCACATCTCTCGGGTCCACTGGTCCCAACACCTCCTCACAACACAATCAGAGCGGCCTAATTGACGAGCTACTCGCCTAGCTGACCACCCAGCTTCCATCATCCCGACGATTCTCCCCCTCTCAAACTGTGACAACTGCTTATATTGTCTTCGAACACGGCGTAATGGCATGTCTATCTCAGCTCTTCCTTTGTAAATGATTCCGCACACTCAAACAAGCTTTGGTTAACTGTTTTATACTCCCCAGAGTACGATGTTCAACGCCCTCTACCGGCTATACGTAATGCGCAATCACGCTGCATTTCTAATCATTTGCATATCTCTCCGACATGTACCTTCATTGCAAGTTTCGTTACGATCCCGCAATTATTTCTTGGTGCGCTAATTTTTTTGTCCATGAGTGTATTTTGATGCTCCAGGTAAAACTACAAATATATGCAGTGAGTGTTTGATAATTTCCAAAATAATAATCACATGTAAATAAGATATTTTCTTGCTTATAAACATTTAACTTTTCTTGCTTATAAACAGTAGCTTTTCTAGATTAGAAATGGAAAACTAACTATAATTTTTTTAAAAATATTTTTTGTATTGGATCTTATTCTAGTTCAAAAGGTATGTCAATAAACTGAGAGGAAAAAGCAACATATATAAGAAAAAAAGGCAAGAAATGGCCGAGATAAAGACTGAATGTGGTATTTTATCAAGAACTGTAGATATACTTCAACAAAAAGAATCTGCATTAGCAAAGACTTTAGTAAGTATCATAATTATTAATAAGAACTGAAATTTCAACTACATTAAAAGCTGTTAGTTTCCTATATATTTGTCACAATCATAAACACACTTTTAAAGTAATTGCAGATATCTAAAATATACGAAACAATAAATATATATTTTTAATATTTATTCTTTGTCATATCACTAAAAGATTGATTTGCAAATGAAGTCATATATGCATGCTGATTGAAACTCCAATTAGTATTTCAAATAATGGTAATTTTTAATGTCAAAAAATGGAAACCCTGATTAACTTTATGTGTACATATTTTTGCGTAGTAAAATCTTAACATGGATAAGCATGATATAACAATCTACAGAAAAGTTGAAAGAATTCTTAAATTGACTAAATAAATACCACAAAGTTTCCTACTATATGAGTTTTTGAAATGCATCAAATTTTATTCATGAATAGTTCTCAATTCCCAGACATAAAAGTACATCTTTTATCTCTACCAATGAAAAGGTCCACTGAAAGTAGTATGGGAGTTCCTGTTCAAACACTAGCAGTCATGGACTAACTTGTTGAGTGGTCAAAAAATCAGTTATTTGTCAGTTACTGTTAAGTAACACAAGATTAACTTGGTATTTTATTTAGACAGTACACTAAGAACCGTTTACAAATGTACCAATAAGGAATTGTACTTAATAATATTTGGAACTTTGAAATGATAGCAGATATCATGTTTTAACCCTTAGACCATTGAGTTTTCACCTTCTTGTTCTTCCCCCAGCGTTGGGTTATTTTTTTTTTAAGCATGTTTCGGTGAAAGAGCGTTTTGAAGGGACGTTCAAAAACGCGAGTTTTATACAGTTAAGTTATTTAAATCAAAATAAATATTACAAAATAAGTGAAATATAAAATTTTTGAGAATACATATATATACTGTAACTTGGGGCTACTTGAACCCAAACCGAAAAAGTGTTTTAAATTACACCTAGGTCTCTTGTCAATAAAATATAGATATAATTCACAATCTCTCCAACAGATAGAAGCATTAGCTAGGTCCTGAGGCACTTTACCACATTCCCGCCTTTTTTTAGTTCAGGTTATGTTGCTTTGTGATAAAAACATGAATTTTTGTGACCTTATAACTTCCACCTCCACTTCTTTATACACTGCAGTCCCACATTAGGTAAAGATAAATTTACATTTCAAATACAGTCTTTAAGAATATAACAATAGTTTTAGATGAATAGAGAATCAAATAACCCAATAAAAATTATAAGTATTAACTAGTGTGCTGATAAACTAAAAATGGGGTTACTTGGACCCAAGCAAGGAAGTTAACCCCTAGTCACATTTTTGATTAGACATTCTCAAATTTCACTGTAAAAATAATTAATATCATTACTTCATGTCAAGTTCCTTTTATTAAATGGTTAAACTGGTTAAAGTGCATTTATTCACAGATCTGATGCAAAAATGCCCCAAAATTTCAAGAGGTCTCCTGGGGGCAGAAAGTATGCAAATGTTACAGCTGAAAAATTAGAGGAATGTTTAAATGCTGTGAGGTCAGGAGAAATGTCTCAGAGAAATGCCTCAACCCACTTTAAAATTCGTAGGACCACTATAAAAAGGAGAGTGAAGAATGGTTGATTGAACAAACTTGGTCATTCAATCATTTTTACTAGTGAAGAAGAGTTGGCCTGTGTCAGTCATTTAGACAAAATTTGTGATTTTGGATTTCCCATAGATGAACTGGACTTTCGATTTATTGTCAAGTCTTACCTTGCAATGCATGGAAGATTAGTGAAATGTTTTCAAAACCTCCCTGGGCGTGACTGGGTAAAATTATATTTGAAGATGCATCCACTGTTAACAATCAAATTTGCAAATAAAAAGGGGTTTGTTTTCTGTTTTAATGTGAAATAAATTTTTCATACATAAGTTTCTATTTTTATTTCAAGATCCTAGGTGCTACTTGAGCCCACTACCTATTTGAATTGTTTATTTCATGTAAAATGTAGGTTGGGTCCAAGGAACCCCAATCAGGGGGTTACTTGTTGTCCCCTTACATATTTAATATGTAAATTATTGTTTCAGAAATAAAATAATTGTTTACATACTTAATGTAGAGATTGAAAGCAATTATTCAGCAAATGACTAATCATGGTTATATTTTATGTAGGCCCAACTTGAAATGCAGAAAGGAGTTAGTGGATACCATAATGCACAGGATGAATTAGAAAAAGTGTCCTCTATCAAAGCAGAATTAGATGAAAAAAAGGGTCAAACCTTAGAGGAGATGTCAGTTATGGTCCAAAAGCTTAATCTGAAAATAGCGGAGAAGAAAGCCAGACTTGCTCCAGTAATTAAAGAATTAAGACCATTAAGACAACAATGTCAGGTAAAATTTGAAGTAATGATAGAAACTGTCTTGAATTTAAATCTATGAAGTTCAAATACAAAAGGAAAATATTTGTTTTATAATGATGCCAGTTTGATACTCACAATATTCATTTTGACTATTTTTCAGGACATGTCTTTCGAATATGAACAAAAAAAACAAGCTTATGATTCATGTGCTCTAGGATTAGAGAGTAATATATCAAAAATTGAACAGGTAAGATATGTTATTTTGTGCCCTCTATTAAAAACTTAATTCAGATGTACTTTTTTCACTTGAAAAGATAAATTCATACTTCATAAATTTTTTACATTAAATTATCTTATTTCCAAGTAAGTAAAATAAGGTGGAAAATATGGAAAATAAAATTAATTTTCATAAGCTAAAAAATATTGAAAGCCATTGCTGATTATGTGTGTAAACTGTGAACTAATATAAAAATAACACTACCACAACTTAATAAATGCTCTTTAAAAATATCACTACTGATCAAGCATTTATAGCAGTATAAAAAATAGTTCAGTATAAAAAATTTTAACAATTAAAAAGAAAAGTAAATTTTTCAATAAAATAATTTAAAATAAATTTTAAAAATTCAATAAAATTAAGTAATTACATATAAGTATCATTTTTACTGAAATGCTCTAAAATCAAGAAAGTGTCAAGCAGTGAAATGACATCACTAAAGGAAAATTTTACACCTTATCACTCTTATCATTAATTATTAATGGTTTATATTTTTAGAGGTAACTACCTAAAAGTGAATAAAAAAATTATTACTCATTGTAGCATATAAATTCAAATTCAGAAATGATGGTTATACCAAATAACCACAAACGAGGGATGGAACTTTAATAGTGGCAACACTGTTGTAGAGTCCCCAGGCAAGCAGCTTATACCACACATATGTTACATACCTGCCTTACCTCAGAGCGAATGAGCTCTCCCCACAAACATCACATGCCTGCACAGTGACAGGATGAACACAGCCATGTTTTAGTTACCGGTCTATTGTACGAAATAATTTTTTGCATCATACTGATGGAAGAAAAATGCTTGTGTGCACACTGTGGCTGATGTGTTTGCTCTCTAGAGCTGGGAAGTGCTCCACCATCCTCCATATTCCCCAGACTTAAGTCTCTGTGACTTTGATCTTATCCCCAAGATGATGGAACCACTCCGTGGATTCCACAAGAGATTCTGCAGGCTGTAGACCGCTCCATTCGAAGGATCAACAGATCAGGTGCTGCCAATGGCATCCTGCAGCTTCCAGTACATTAGCAATGGGTGCTAAACAATGTGGGTTACTACTTTGAAGGGCTATAAAAGTTTCACCCCTGTATCTCTTCTGTGTAGTTTGTACATACCTAGTTGCCACTATTAAAGTTCCATCCTATGTATAATCCATTTACATGGATAAAGTTGCGACACATTATTTCTCGATGGCTCAATATATGCAAACCTTGCTTTATTTACTAATTAATTTAAAATTTTTAAACCACTTTCAGGTTGCATGTACATGACATAGAAACTTCTATCTAATCCCCAAGATGTCTAAGCAAAAATGATGTTAATAAAAGTTCAGTAACTTAGAAAAATCTGAAACCAATAACTCTGATCCCAGGCATTCCCAATTAGGCATTCTCAACATGTATAAAAAATTCCTCATTTTGGTAATTTTTTTTAAAACAAACTACAGTGGACGCTCATTAATTCGAACTCAAAGGTTCTCAGAAAAAAGTTCGAATTATCCGATGTTAAGAGAAAAAAATATATAACCTTAAAAGTGTATCACTGAAGAAGAAAAATCTCCTGGTATGTATAACCCCAGAAAATATATTATACTATGCTATCTAAAATTAAACATATTAAAAAGCAATACAGTCTTACCTTAATCATAAAATGAAGCAGAAGATATGCAGTAGAAAGTAAACTTTAATTAAAAATATGAATTACAGTTTTAAGAAGAACTGTAAAATGGATGTTTGGTTTTGTTTATGATGCCTACATTGTTCAGCCATCTTCTCGATTTGAAATAAACATTTTTGTATTGAATCAACTGGCAGTGTTTTAATTTCTTTAAGACTTTGTGGATTCTTGGACTTTCCAATCGCTAATAATTTAAGCTTTTCGCTCCCATCCATATTAGCACAAACTAAAGCTGTAATCCTCTCTTTACTGCTTTTATCTCCTACGCAAGCATCCCCTTTAGAATGTAATGTCTTGTTTGACAAGAGTTTATAAAAAAATGCAGTTTTGTCCGTATTAAAAAAATATCTTTCGGCAGGTAAGAAGAGAAAAGCCCTGGCAGTTTCGTACCAAAATTAGTACATACGTATTCGTTTACATTAGAGCTTTGACCACATACAGTTTGATAAGAAATATTGTGCCTTAATTAAATTGAGAAAGCCCTCCATCACTGCATTTAAAATCTTCAATACCCATTCGACTTGCCAATTCATCAGCCTTTGTCTGCACTAAAGGCCCATTTATCGGAAAATTTCGAGATCTAACATCCTGGAGCCATAGCAGTAGAACATTTTCTAGATCTTCTTGGGGCGCATTTCTCATGCGTTTCCTCCTTCTAGCAAATTTTAATTTTTCCCATGAATCTAAAACTGACTCCTTGTTTTTCAAATAAGTTGACAAGATATTTTTTAAATTTTTATAGTCAGCTGCTAACTTTTACACTCGCCATTTTCTACTTTCTTTAAAATTTCTACCTTTGTCTCCAAAGTTAGGGTTTTGTACTTTCTACGTGTAGACATCCTGAATTTTTACACGTTCACACCACACACTGAGGAAGAAAAACTTGCCAGGTGATGGTCAAATGGCTAGGGTGCTGGCATTCGGTTCAGATCCTGTGGGTTCGAGTCCATGGATGCTTGTAGCCATTCGGAATCGGCTTTAAATTGTAGGTCCCAGTCTAATTAGCCCTTGTGTAGCAAAAAGTTGACCGTAGCACTCCAAACCAAACCAAACCAAACCAAATCAGGAAGAAAAACTAGATTAGGGAATTGATAACCTATTCCCAAAATTCCAATCCTGCTTCCTTTCCTCTTTGATTTCGCTACTCTCACCTTACAGACATCGGACCTATGGCCCTTTCACTAACTTTTTTTTATCCCAATCATATTCCAAATTTCCTGTCTTCTAGTTTTTAAATTTTTTTAAATTATTATTATTTATTTATATAATCTCTTGTTTCACCCCTTATTTAATTTCTCCATTATCATTTAAATTAGCCATGCCACATTGGTCACTCGTACTCGTTTTAGTTAATTAGTTGATTTTTCAACTAATTAATTTATTCTTTCTCCCTCAATCATTGTCAAAACTATTTGTAAACTTGAGAACGGTTAATCTTATGTCACATACTAACCTTGATACTGAGGATAAGAAGCTCTTGCTCCCTGGTGCCTCTATAATGTTTTATGTCAATGTCAAAAACTAGATTACATTAACTTGTCTGCATTGCAAGCATAACTGACGCAGCTCCCTAGAATCTGTAGACTGGTTTTTCTGAAATTCTAAGAAAATCGATATGAATAACAGAAAATCGCTTTGTCTGTTAAGCACTGATGTCCCTAACTTTTAGCGGAAATGCAATAGTCTAGGAATGCAGGCATGTGCCTCTTTACACAGAAAAGAAATACGGATGATTTTGACACACAAAATGATAAATGCAGTGTGTATTTTCTCCGTTAAACGAGGAAAAAGAAATTTTTTGTCAAATTTTTAGTTCGAATTAACCGAAGTGATAAAAATTTAGTTCGAATTAACGAGATATTTTTAACATTAATTCCAATACAAGTTTTTTGGGGTCTTTGGATTAGTTCGAATTAACCGAGTTCGAATTAACGAGCGTCCACTGTACAATAACTTTGCCAAATTAACTATGTTGAAAAAATTGCTTTATTGTAATTTCAAGAATGCTTCAGAAGCATGATTTGCCTTGCTACAATTTTTTTTATTGTTCTCCAGATGTATGTCCAGAATTCATATTCTCCAAACCATCACATAGTTTCACAGCCAAAGTTTAGAGCAGTGTTAATAAACCCTTTTCAAGCCGCAACCTCCTTTTCTAATAGCCAAGTACCTTGTATACCTTACTATCCCATTCACATAAAAAGGGTAAAGAAAACATACTTAAAAATAGATTTTTCAGCATATAACTTATTATTTAACTAACTGACAGTGCAAATAATTAAAATGATAAAAAAAAACATTTAATATGTATGAATACAGTAGGCTTTAAATATTTTTTAAGTAGCTATGGCAGTTAAGCTTTGCTCATTCATTTTCAGTCATCCATAAACTGTCATAAAACCACTAATATAACATGAAAGTGTAGCCATATTAATATAATTAGGACTTTAAATCTTCATGGAAAAATTTCTTGTAAAAATGATTGCAGTTGAAAATAACTGTGATTCCTTAGGAAAGACCTGCACAAATCAAAATGTGATAAGGGCCATGTTACTTTATGGGAAGGTGCTGTGGGCCAAGAAGGTAAGATATATGGACAAGCAAAAAATATTGTATCTTACAAAAGATATATAACTGATTATTAAAAATATTAAATAAATATTAATACTCATTGTTTATATAATTCTTTCATAATATATTAAATATAAAAATAATTCTATAATAATAAATAATAGAGGATTTTTTTTAAAGATTTATAATATTATGCATCTTTACAAAAGGTTTCATGGGCCACACAGTTAGTGCTGACGGGTTACATATGGCCCGTAGTTCTGCCCTAGGAACCTACAAATTAAAGTCATTACACAGGAACAACATTTATTCATGCCATATAGTGATATTTCCTCTATTATAGTGTCTACAGATCAATTCTAGAAGCATAATTAACTATTTTTGTCTTATATATTTTTTATAACAGGGTATCTAACCCAAATTTTATGTATTTTTTCTTTGGTACATTTATCTAAAAAAAATAATAAAAACATTCAATGACAAACAAATTTTACAAATGCTTTAGGAAGTAAATGGATATAAAGAAGAAATAGAAGAAGCTGAACATACCTATCATACTTTGAATATTAATATTCAGATGCTAGAAATTCAAAATGAGAGAGTGGCTGAAGAAATTAAATCCTATGTCTCTAATGATACATCAGATAAGAAGAAATCCATAAGGTAAATATTTTAGCTCTAAGGATTTTAATTTACTTCATAATATCCAACAATTAGTGTGACATTTCCGTGAAATTTATGAAATATTTTTTAAAACTGTGATCTGATAAAGAATTTTAAGAAACTTTAGATTGTGAGAATAAATGGAACTGAATGCATTTTAGTTTTCAAATATATAAAAATACATAAATTATAAAAATGTAAAGATCAGTCCTAGCTGTTATTTTACCTCTATGAACTTTTTGGCAAAATAACAGTTAGATATGAGATGGGTTTCTTTTTATGTTTTGAAGAAATGATAAAACTCTCAGAATATTCACTTTATTGACTTAACCCTTTGGATTCCGAATTTTTGTTCAGTTTTCTTTCCAATAACTCTGTATTATTTTATGTGTTTTAGTTTTTAAAAAAATTTTAAGTTGAACTGAAAAGAGCAAGAGAAAATTCATTTTCAAAAATCGGTATCATATGATCTAAGAGCAATTGTTTATTGTTGATTCTATAGCATAAATAACCATCAAAAATTTATTTAAAATATATATATGGTCAGAAATTTAAAAATGTCAAGTGTGATTCGACATAGTAGTTGCTGTGAATAAAATTGTTGTCCACTCACACTCGACATCAATGGTGGCTCCAAGGGGAGGTAGACAGTAGGGGAAATCCCCCCCCCCCCCCAAAAAAAAAAACCCGGTGTATTTTTTTTCACAGCCTAAAATTATATAATCATAGACCTAATACTAAATGAGTTTAAATTTAAAATGAGACGATATTTATTTCTTATATATATATATATATATAAATAAAACTCTAAGAGCCAACGTTGCTTCTACCCCCCCCCCCCAAAAAAAAAAAAAAAATGACTGAAGCTGCCCCTGCTCAACATAAGAGTCCAAAGGTTAGTGAATAAGCAACCTGAATTCATTAGTTATAAATAGAATACAATGAATTTCAAAATTACAGTTCATTAAAAATGTTTATTATCTAGATACAAAAGTACAGGATAAATATAGTAAATAATAAAAACAAACAGCGTGAAAAAAATGAATAATGATAGGCAAGAAAAAATGTAGACAATTCACCACTTTCCACTTGATTCACTTCATCGTTTAATAATTGATTAAAAGGGAATCTTATGGCTACTTTACAGTTAATGTACTTTGTTTTCTTCCCAGAATGAAATGAATGAATAAATGAATGTAATGAAAGTTTGAAAATTTTCATAAAATATACCTGTAGAAATTTTAGTATTGAATCTGAAAGACATTTTAATAAAAAGTATATATATATATATATGAATGAATGAAATACCGAATCTATAGACGATATTTAATGACGATATCTGGGAAAACAGCTTGGTAGTCAGGCCTTGGGTATATAAACTCCAAATCAAATAATTCAGTTAAACAGAATAATACTTTTATTACTTTAAATACATTATAATTATTGAACAGTTGAACATATTATATGAAATGTAAAGGAGTAGAAGCTATTTACATATTTACTAGCAGAGAGAATGGATAATGGTGTCCACTCAATCATTCAATCTTTAGGTCCAAAGTACCGACACTCACACCAGCATATATGAAATTTAATTTCTGTTTACCATGTGTTTACCTGTTTATCATGTGTAAATATCTCAAATATAATGCGAAAATAAAAAGAAATAACTTTAAAAAATAAGATTAGTACTTTTGTGTCTTATTGAAATATAATTTTTTTTTAATCCTCAAATTTTTAGGGATCAGTACAACAAGAGTATTCAAGAGCAAGAGGCAAAAACTAAAGTATTGCGTGATCAACAAAAAGAGGTGAAAGAAAATCAAACCTATAATGAGAAACAGATGTACATGTGGAGTAACCTCCAAAAGCTACTAGAATGCAAAAAGAAATGCCGAGAAGAAGAAAATCATTTAAATAAAACTATTAACACTGGGATGACAGACAGACTAATTTTGTAAACTCTTGTAAAGAAGATGGGGGGAGGAAAGGATGATGAAAGAGTCACAGTCAGAGGACCTTTAGTTTTCAAGTCACTTATGTATAGAGGAAACTGCTCCTATAAATTTATATTTATTTAATTACTAACAAAATATGTATGCAACAATGCTCAATTACGAAAATATGTGAAAATGATAGAATATATGTCAGAGGAGTCTTGCAGATCACTGTCACTTTTTGAAAAGCATATAAATAGATTCTGCTAAGAGGAAAAATTTGATTGCTGTAGTATACTATTACATAAGTTTTAAAAAATAATATAAATTAAGGCTATTTTCACAGGGATAAGAACAAAAATTAAATAAATAAAAGTATTAAGCAATTAAGATGGCTTCCTAGGATAAGCTTGATATTTAAATTATAAAGAACACACAAACAATTTCTTTCTCTAACTATAAGTATATATAAGTAAGATGTGTCCACTTGCCAATATATCCTGGCAGATTCCTTTGAGAAAAAAAAAAGGCCCTGTCAGTACAGGCTTACAATTGTGGCAACCTTACCTATGATACAGTTACGGTAGAAGATAATGTCAACCTTTAAACTTATCTAGTAACTGTCAAAATTTATCATGCGAGTTCATGAATAATACGATAATCTCAGCATACACAGTAAGTACAGTCAGTGTACTTATTGTGTATGCTGAGCTCTGTAGGTGAGACCTCATTGTATGCAATTTGTTTTTGCAATGTTTGAAGTGGCTAAGCGGATTTTTGGCAAATGAATACACCTTATTTATCTAAGCACTCTTACATTTTTAACCATACACTTCATGTTGTTGCTGACTACAAAGAAATTTTTCTCCTGATCTTAATAAATGTAACCGAATGCATACATATAGAAAAACTATTTTGGGTTTGTGTTTTTGAATGTAACTATAATGAATTAAAAATTTTTTCCACTACTTCACTTGTGTTTTAATCATTAAAAAAAAAAAAAAAAAAAAATTGTACAGATAAAGTTTATTTTTATGTCATATATAATGATACTTCATGTTGCATAGAATAAAGGTTAGTTTTAGAATGTTGCAGTCCATTTGTTAAATGAGGGCTACAGCCTGTGGATATGACCTCTTGAAAATCTTAAAAGGAAAATTATTGATATAGGAAATTTTTTAACCAGTATTACTGCCCCCTTTTCTTCAGTTTATTTCCATTATTTTCTAATGTAGTTTAAACTTTATCTCTGTATTAAGTCCTACAGTAACTTATACACCATAAGATTAAAAAAAATGGACACTATTGTTTTCAGAGAGTTCTGCTATATGTCCTTCAAATGTTTCATTAATATCTGGATCTGAACTCTTAGAGAAAAATATTACAGTTGGCTCTCTGTTTAACGACGCTCTACTTAACGATGATCTCCATATAAAGACAATATTTCCCAGTCACTCCAACGTAAAAAAAACTCTATTTAAAGACAATGTTGTTTCTGTTTAACAACAAATTTTTTTTACATGATAAACTTTTCCTTCAACATTTTATCTGCAGGAGGGGAGTCTTCTGCGGGAGGAAAACAAGTTTGGTTTCAAAAACAGATGCGAAATTTCCTTGATGTTTGCAATGTTGCAATCATAGTCTTGTTGCAGTGGGAAAAACGGGGGAGGGAATTACTGTTTCTCGGAAGATCGAATATTCTGTCATGGAGCTCTTAGTGCGGGTGCTGAATCACTCTATCGTCCCTACCATCTGTTTTAATGTGACTTACGAACTGTCCAATAGAAGCCCTCTCTCACTCCTTCTGGGAAGCAGGTGTTCATGTTTAGAGAATTCATGGTTGTGTGTAGGAGCTCATTCCAGTACGAATGCGAGGTGAGCAGAGCGAAGTGGCATCAAAGTGAAAGCATATTACGCTACACAAAAAGGTGAAAATTATTGAAATAACAAAAGTCAGATTCGCAAGACAATTTCAGCTACCCGAATCTACTCTCAAAGGCATTTTAGCAAACAAAGAGAAAATTCTTGAAGTAACACAAAATTTTGGTTTGGGATCGAAATCCAAACAGCAGAAAATTCAATGTGGCCGATCAGAAGAGTTTGATAAGGCAGTCCTGCAATGGTTTCATAAAGGAAGAGCATCCAACATTCCAATTTCCGGAATGATATTTAAAGACAATACTATTGTTCTGGCAGAAAAGTTTGGAATGCAAAATTTTCAGGCTTCGGCTGGTTGGCTAGCAAAGTTCAAAGAAAGATATGGGCTTGAAATTTAGAAGCATATCTGGCGAAAATGGCTCTGTAGATGAAAAAATAGTGGAAGAATGGAAAATAGAGCTAAATGGAATATTAGATGGATATGATGAGAAGAACATATTCCATGCAGATGAGACGGGCCTATTCTACAATGTGGTGCCTAATAAAATTTTAACGTATATGGGCGAAAAGTGCTTGGTGAAAAACACAGTAAGAACTGATTGAATGTTTTACTGTGAACTAATTCAGATGGGTCTGAGAAATTTCCACCACTAGTTATAGGCAAATCAAAGCAACCAAGGTGTTTTAAGAATATCACCAGGATACCCTTTGAGTACCAGAATAACAATAAAGCGTGGATGACATCACAAATTTTTATTGACTGGTTTAGAAAATTTGATGCAAAAATGCATTAAGAAAAGAGAAAAGTTTTACTTTTAATCGACCGTTGCACTGCACATACTCCAAATATCCCTGGACTTACAAATTTGACTATTCATTTCTTACTAGCTAATTGCACTAGCAAGTTGCAGCCATTAGACCTGGGTATCATTCACAGTGTGAAAGCATACTACAGAAAGTCTTTAATTAGGAAATTAATAAACAATTCGGTTGACAGTATGAAAATTAGAAAATTTACAATCTTGGAAGCAATGCACATGATAACATCAGCATGGAAAGAAGTTTCTTCATCCACAATAAAAAACTGCTTTTGTGTTGCTGGAATTCACAAAGAACTTGTATTAGAACTGAAAAGTACGGATGTAGAAATCAACGAAGATGACATTACCCCTGAAGAATGGAGAAGTCTTGTTGAAGATGAGGATGTTTCAATTCAAGATTTCTACAATTGTGATGAATCTGTTTTAACAACAATTTACAGAAATGTAGAACAAATTTATGAAGATATAGTAAACGAAAACACAGTTTCAGAAGAAAAGGAGGTGAAGTTTAAAACACGGAAAATGAGACACTGCCACCGTCTTACACAGATGCAACCTCTGCTCTAGATGTTCTCCGATGCTATATTACATCGAATATGGAAGCTGATACATTTAACATTTCATTAAATCTGGATAAGAGAATAATGAAAACAAGGCGAAAAATGAAGCAATAAACACTTTTTAACTTTTTAAAAACCTAATTTATTGTATTGTTTGTACTCTTTTTTCAATGTAATTTAAAATAACATTTTGTGAATAAAATAATAATGATAATAAAAATAACATTTCTAAACACGCCAATACATTAAGAAATATATTGACAGTCCTAAGCCTGTTAAGTGGGAAGGGAAATGTTATTTTTTTTTCACAAATTCTGTTTAAGGGCAATCTCTACTTAAGGACGATTTTTCACGGTCCCTTGAAAGTCATTAAACAGAGAGCCAACTGTACTAGCATTTTATTTGCTCAGAATTAACTTAGTTTGAAACTTTCCAGTGTGCTGAAAACCAGGAGTTCTCTTGATTTATCTCAAAATGGTTAGAACTAATGTCTCTTAAGCATTTCATAAAATCATTCTGCAAGAGCTAATATACATCTCTGAAACTGCTAATTAAAAATGATAAATGAAGCAAGAAAAATCACTTTTTAGTTTCTGACTGGAAAGTAGATATGAACAGAGCTGCCTTTAACATGTAAGAAAGGGGAACTATAGAGAAAGGATGATAAAAATAAAAAAGGATATTTCGAACAATGCAACTGTTATGCTGATTGAAGGGCCCATAACACATTCATGTTAGATATATTTAATGTTCAAGTAATGATTATGTATGGTTTAAAAGTTTTGAAAAAATCCTGTAAATAATGAAGGTATGTGCACGTCAATAAAATCATGTAAACTGGTGACGTAGGTTTGAGGTTTGGTTGACTGGTTTAAGTTTTAAACTTTAGACTAGTAAAAGTTAATTGTATTTATCCCTCTGTCTTCTTTTGTCCCGTAAAATTCTCCTTTCTTTAGTTAAACCCTATCTTGCTGTTGCTATGTGAAACTGGATACGTCCTGGCTGAGCCATTTTTCAAGCAGACCCGAGGTGCGGAAACGCATCTTTTTCATAGGCGATTGGAATTTGGGGGTTGCAAGTTGATTACACCTACACAGAGGGTTACCTCGGTCAGCGGCGCAGTTCACAGCGAATCATTTGGAGTGTAATAAAAAGCGGACCGAAATCAAGATTTAACACAGAAAAAAAAATAATATGACTAACAACAGCAGTATTGGTAAAAGAGGCGTCCATTTCTTAATGTAGCAAAAGAGGAGCTAATCGAGGCATGCCTCCTCCTTTCCCTAACTCTGTCTATCCCTTCCTTTGCTTTCTGCCCTATCTTATTTTTTAGATTTAAATAATATACAGCCGGCTGTGATAAGTTAACTTTTATTTAAGTTTTTTTTTATATGAGCTCATGCAGAATATTATAGAGTCACCAGTCAAATCAATCTAGGATTTTATTAAGTGTAAAATTATAATTGTAAAATGAAAAAATGTATGTATAATTATTTAAAGTCAGTTTGTTGGAAAAATTTGTAAAAATTAAAGAGGCAAGGTAGCACCATGTAAATTCAAGTGGATGTATGATTTGTCAGGTTCACGAGTTCAAACCTGAGTATTCCTAAAAGTTTTGTAGAGATGATTATTGTATTTGTTAGGTTTAACTAAAATAAACTTTTCTTGCCTCTGAAATCTTGATTTATGTTTGTTGAGTAGGGTTTTTTTTTATTTGACTATCACCATCTATTCCCTTTTAGCTAGCAGTTTACTTTAATCAAAATATCTATATGATCACTCTCCTTTACACTATGTGTAGAGTTGGTTAGCCTGCTTAGAAAAAATGAATTATGACTATAGTTAGCAAGTTGAATTATAACATTAGAAAATAAAAATATAACAATGGTGACTAACCATTATAAGAAACATAACACAACTTTAGTTTAAATCTTTTTAAGGAATCTCATGTAGAGAGAAAAAAAGAAAATGTTTTTGGTATTACAATATAGAATATGTCAGTGAAGAACCATAATTTTCCACTAGTGTACAGTAACTTAGTCATGACTCATTAAACAAATATTTTTAGGAAACTAGTATAGTCTTTAACTTGTTATTTCTTGCTAACACATTTCCTAATTTGTAACAAAAAATTTATGAAGTTATAATCCTAGTTAACAGCATCTTGAACCAAATTATAAACCTTACTATCTGTTTATTTTTTAAAAGCATTTGTCTTCAAACACAGACACCATCATATCAATCCAAATGTATCAGCAAGTTATAAGTAACAGCATATTTTTTTTCTTCTTTTCTCAACATAATAAAATAGCAATGTTGCAATAGACTATCAATCGGGTATCTTTCTTACTTAGCAAAAATATTATTCCCACTTCTCTAGGTTTTGCAATTTAATATAAAAATTTTGAGTTCTATAATATTCAAATTTAAACTTTAATATGTTAAAATAATTATATTTGATTTAATTCTATATATAGCTTTAAACATAAAATTTGATTAAATAAATATAAGAGTATATATGTAGATATAATGTATAAATATATATATATATATAGAAAGAGAGATTTTTAAAATTTAAAACAATTTTTCAAAAGACCAAAAACAAATTTAAAAGAAGTAATTAGGTTTTAAAACTCTATGATCAAAAATTACTTTGCCAAGAAATACTTGCCGTCACAAAATTTATTAATATATATATATATATATATATTATATATATATATATATATATATATATATATATACATACCTGCCAACATTGCCAAAAGCTTTTCAGGAGCAAATACAAAAGATTTCGGGAGTTTTGAGGAGCACACCACCAAGTCGATAATTTAAAAATGTTTTTATACACATACATATATGTGAGTATGTACAAACTTGTAATTAAAAAACAATGAATTTTAGGAAAGAATTATAAATTATTTTTCTTCAAACCTAGTTTTCTTAGCAATTTTCAGATTAGACAATAAGACTAATTGCATCGAAATGTTCACAATGTACATATAAAGTTTTAAGAGTAAATTTGTGCAAAATCAAAATGTAAAGTTTTACTTCCTAGCCTTCAACATACATTCATAAGTTTATAAGCACAAGGGAGTTGGAATTACAGATTCTTAATTAAGCAAAGCAAGTTGAGATATCACAGTAATATATGATTTCAATTACCTTTTGGTAGGTTTGCTACTACAGACTTTAAAAAAATGAATCAAAACTTGGTTGGCACAATAATTTTACCAAATTTTATTTTATTTTCACTAATATTATAAAAAATACGTAAATAAATAGAATTTCTATTAAAAAATTTAGTAACCATGTGCACACAGCTAATTATTGTTTCTTTAATGCTTGATAACTTGCTTTTTTAGCTCTGATTAAATTAATCTAATTCTGATTAATAGCTCTGGGTTTTCCGGAGTAAACACGAATTTCCGGAGATGCTCCGGAAGACCCGTAGCAGTTGGCAGGTATGTATGTATGTATATATATATATATATATATACACACAGTTTAACACTATCAATATCTATTTGAATAACCTCTTGCTTACTGCTTAGGTAAGTACATTCAAAGTTAGCCACTGGTAATGAAAAACCTGTAATATTTGTATAATAAAGGGACTTGCTCTGTTATACCACAAAGGTGCCAAACATTACTGTAAATATAAGCTATTCAGTAGCTAACCATTTTCACAGACTCTTATTCAGGAAAAACACCATTTATAATTTTATCAGTATAATGAATAGAGGCATTTTATTATCTTTCAAATATAATGATCTGAATGCTAAATATTTCTTTTAGATCATATAATATACTCTTATGATAATGACTCTTCAGTAATATATGCCATACAAGTGTATAATTTGGCAAATTTTCTATACTTAAATGAGGGAAAAAATCTATTCTTTCAGTAAATTTAAAACCAGACATTGTTAAGGCCTCAAAAGTAATATCTGTGTTTAGAACTTTATAAGGGAGGACTATAGCTACTTTTGATAGGGTTTTTTTGCTGGAAATAATATTTTGAATTTCAGATTCAAATTCATCTAATTTTAACCCAGCTAAATCATATATCCTGGTGTTTTCATCTTTCTCCTTGAGTGATAATAAATATCTAGGAGGCATGTAAGTTTTGTAAAAGATAACAGTACTATTATTAATCTTATTATTCAAGTAATGCAGTGATAAATAAACACCGGCTTGATGTATGAAACCATAAAAAATAATTAAGAACATATTACTGCTGATCCAAATAAGAATGCAAGATTTCCTTGAGATATAGGCACTAAAATATCGGTCATTATAAATTAAACTTAAAGGAATGATAAGAGGAATTAAAAATCTTGGTTCTTGGTGAGGAATAATAGAAAGTAAAATCAAAGGAGTAAAAAATGTTAAAAGTAACACTACTTTGGAATTAATTTCTAATTTATGAAACATACTATAAATCATTCTTATGCTGTAAAGCAACAAAATAACACCATAAAATGAAAATAACAATGGAATGTTAACAAAAATATGAAGCCATCTTGGGTGTAAACCATGATGATGTAGATTTGAAGTATTTAAATTATACACAATAAAATTTATTGGTGTTAGCAAAAGTTTAAAATTACTCATTGAATAATAGTTTGTCTTATTATAATAAAAACTATCAACAGAAACTAAACAGATAGCCATTGTGAATGCTCCCAAAAGAAATGAAATAAAAATATTAATTTTGGTATAAATATTCACTTTATAAAAAAGGAACAAGTAAATAAGCATGGGGTAAGTAGCAAAACAAATAAATGTTGGTCTGTTAAATATTCCTAATGATAAAGTTATGCCAAACATGAAGCTACAAAATATAAACTGCCTGAACAAAACAAAAGATGTTTCATTAGTCATTTTTTTATATAGTTTTAGGCTTTTAAACAGAAGTAACAGAAAAAATGCAAAAAATAAGCCTTCTAGCGAATTTGAAAAAGTTCTAGTAAAATATACAAGGGTAACATATGATGATGCAAATAAAACTAAACTTGGTCTGTAATTAGTTCCTGTTGTAATACATATGTGATAGATGCAAACATCCTGGAGAAATGACAGCACACACATCATTAACCGTGGAAGTATCAATAACAAATAACTACCGATTTCACATTCTAGCCATGTTAAAAATTGGATGATCAAAGCAGGTACAATTGTTATGGCATATGGGTAAAATATACTCCTGATTGGTTCAGACGATGTAAATTCCCAAGTTCTATATACTTTGTAACGAGCAATATCACCTGAAAAAGTAAAAACATCAGAGTATATGCAAAAGGCAAATTATCAAGCTTAATGAAAACCAAGTTCATAAATGTTATATAGAGGGAAAAAACAGTCAACATCGTATATTCTTCCTTAATATCTCCTTTAAGTCTAATTCTAAGTACTAAAACATTCCATATACATCAAACATTCAAATTATTTTAATAATGGAAATTATGACCCAAATATCAGCAATCATATCTCATTACATATCTTTTAAATAAATATATTTATATCATCTCATGACATTAACAAACTAATGAAATTGGAAATATATGCTGGAATAATTAGCTAAAAATGGACAACATACCAAAAACAATTTCTGGCCCTTGAAAATATTCATCTGGGTGAATATATCCCAACTGAGGTATCAATACGAGGATTACACGAATTACACATAGTATTTTATAAACGCTCGGGTTTTGGAACATTTTACCGTTGTTAGTTGTATTTTATAAATAGAGAAAGGGCACCTCTATGTTATCATATATTTAGTTTCGAGCATAACGTCTTCAGCAACATAAAAACACATGTGCTTTAACCTAGCTTGTGTACAAACAAATAAGCCGGTGTAATTAAATGATGATTGCGCATGCGTACGGACAACCCAACAAGCTATTGTCAAAACTAGTACTGGTAACCGCCGTTAGATGATTGGCTATCTCAAATTTATCCTGTGGTTGTTGATGATGGATTTAGGTTAATTTGCTTTTGCGTAATTTTTAGAATTTCGATAGATAATATATACATTATTTATTTTTGGTTACAAATTCGAAATTTTACACATGAGTTGAATAAGAAGAAGGGGGGTGGGGCATAGGCGTAGCGTGCTTCTAACTTTTTGGGGGCAGGAGGAGGGGGAGCACGAATTGAATTCAGTTAGGACCCTCCGCAGCGCATTGACTTGGTCGTTAATATGATTTTTTTAAAATTGAATATCAATAGAATTAATGTTTTAGTAGTACTCAAAAGATATAATATAAATAAAATAAGAAAAAAATATGGCATGAAATTTATGTTATGGGTCATATAATTGTTAAAAACTATGTTAAGGCTAAAGACATATTCGGAATCTTCAGTTTCACAATTTGAAAAAGCGGGAAAAGACCAACTTCCTTAAAAGTTTTCTCCAATTTTCCGATTTTTAACTGAACTTCTATTAATGTTTTAATTTATTTGAAGTTAAGTTGGGAGACACATGCCCCCCGCTGACGCTACGCCTATGGGGAAAGGAGGGGAGGGAAGTAGTGAAAGAGTAACATTTTCAGACTACCGTAAAAAATATATACACTACCCTACAATAATGGACCGGACGCCAGCGGATTTGCTGGCTGACTGCATGTCGGATTTTATGCAAGAATCTCAACAATCAGGTTAAAATTAAAATCAAAAATTTCAAAAATAATAAATGGAAAGAATTTATTGAGTCACTAGCTCCAACTGATAACTCAATTCGGCAATATCTTAAAAGAATTAGGAAACCCCATAAGCCCCTTCCAAGTGGTGGTGGTGTACTTGTTTGTGTTTATCATGGTATGGCCTGGGACCTTTGCATGTTGTACATTTTTAACTGAACGCTGATGCCTACATGAACATTTTGGACAGTCAAATTCTTCCTACGCTCAAGACGACAACGCTCCATGTCATGTTGCAGGCTCTATCAAGCAGTGGTATCTAGATATAGATGTAAAACATCTTCCCTGGCCTGCTCAGAGTTCCGACCTAAACCCCATAGAACATTTGTGGGACGAGTTAGAGCGGCGCTTGCGGATCAGGGAACCCCGTCCAAAATCTATAGCTGAGCTGGCGACATTCTTGCAGCAGGAATGGACACAAATACCCATAGCTGTGTATCAAAACCTTGTTGAAAGTATGACGAGAAGGGTTGCTAGTGTAATTGCTGCACGTGGGGGACTATCCCCCTATTAAAGCATGCATTTTCCTCCTTATACCATAACATCTTACTGTCCGGTCCATTATTGTAGGGTAGTGTATATATATATATATATATATATATACCATTTTTTTATATTAACTGGTTGATAGATACTCTGGAATTAGTTATCAAACTATTCAAACATAATGTGAAAGAACAATTTTGTTTTTGAAAAAAAAAATTACGTAACCATCTGTATTTTATATTAAATCTTTAAAAATAACTCATACACTTTATGATTAAAAAATATACGGTAATCTTTGTAAAGAACTTTTATAAAATCAAGTCATACAGTCACAAAATTTTCTTATCAATAACCAAACTGAAGACGTTTCTCACGACAGTGAGACACATCTTTAGTAAAAAACAAGATAATCCTTCCAGTTGTGGGACATTTTTTTAATACCCCTTGTTAGAGCATTTGACATAATGGAGTGAGATATTAAAGAACATCAAATAATAATTGATCCAAAAGAATGTGTTGAGATATTTTCAAAATCTGCTACAGCAAGAAAGTTAGACATAGGATGTAAAGTGCATGATTGGCAAAGAAAAATTTAAAAAAAATTAAAACTTCCAGGTAATTGGCACTTTTAATTTTTCTACAACAAAAAGGTTCTATATTGAACGTAAAGCAAAAGGCTTCATTATTGATAGGTGTGAAGAGTCTTACAAAAGTGATTACTGCAAGGCAAAAAATATTTTAAAGAAAAGTAAAACATCGACTATGATCAATCCTAATATGATAGCAAAAGGTGTCCATGCAATGTTGAAATGTTTCTTCATTTCAACACTTTGAACCTAAAAGACGTAAGTAGACTACTTTCCAAACATTTTGGAGAAAAATGACAGAATATAACTGTTGTTACTATGAGAAAACCATACTAATTCAAATTCCAGAAGCACAAAATTAAAGAAGAAAATTTATATTTGGTAGAAACTTATATTTGGTATTAAGAAGCCAGAGACGTACAATAGTTTTTAATTTCATCTTACACAGTTATCAATTTTTCCAGGGTTTAGGGCAAGATTATCACTTCCTTCATGTTTCTGAAATTATTTGGTTACCACAGACTACCTAAAATTTATACAGTCAAACCTCGTTATAATGAACTTCAAGGGTCCAAAAGTTTTGTTCACTATATCCGAACTGTTAAGAAAAATGTTAGGGTTCAGAAAATGTATAACTCATTAGTTGCTGTGTATTCAATAATGATGTATTAAATTAATTATAAAATCTATTAAAAATGATCATTAATTAATTAAATTGACTAAAATTGATTACTTTAAACTAGTACAATATTAATTAAATTAACTATAAATGAAAAAAATGGAAATAAATTCATTTTACCTTGAATTGTTGCTCACTGTTTTGATACAGAAATGATCGGTAATCTTCTGCTGTGTGATGATGATTTCAAAACATTTTATGGATTTCTTTGTCCAATACATCAAATGACTCCAACATTCTTTCTCCCACTGTTTGAGTAGACAAAAACTTATTAATTACACGCATTGCTGCTGTAGCATCTGAGATGGTGGAGATTTCAACATTTATGTACTCCTCTTCATCAGCATCAGATGCAGAATCATCTATTTCAGAATGATTCATTTTAATTTCTTCCACAATATCTTCATCAGTTGGATTTTCACATGTAATGACTTCATCATCGCGTTTCGATCAACAGCATGTCACAATCTGAGAATGGTGAAATTTTGTGCTTTTCTATCCACATCACGATAGGTAAATCTTCATCATCTTCAACATTCTTAAAAAGTTTTTAAAAAAAATTTAAATTCAGTAGTCGACTCCAAAAAAAGGTTCGTTACAGCCGATTCTTAAGATTTTGGAAGTTTGCTATCAAAGGATAAATTAGCATTAAATACAATAGGAAAATGACAGGGACCAAAATTTTCGCTCGTTATATCCATGAGTTCATTATATACTGGGTTCGCTATAACGGGATTTGACTGTATTTTTCTGAAGAAAAAAAACTTTAAACAAATCCCAATTTTGCAGAGAAAAGGTGAAACTTGACACATGTTTGGTCTTGTACTGTGCTAAGTTGATTTTAATCCTCAAAAACTTTCATTTGGCATTTACAGTATATGGAATGTACAACTGTATTTACAGTGTATGTATGTGTAATTTTTTATCCTACTGTAACACTGAGAAAATGGTTAAATAATACATAACTAATATAAAACTTGTCCACTTTATTTCATGTCAAAAATTTTACACTTTTTTTCAATCTTGAACAACTCTTTAATAAAATAAACTTTCCAGAATTAATTAAAACAAGTTTAAAAATTTCTTAGATTTTTTATAGTTAAAAAATATTGCATGATAGTCATAATCATGAATAATAAAAATGAAAATATGACCAATATCTTTAATAAAACAGTGTAAATTTTTAAACATTTAACTCAGATTTTAAAAACATAATATCACAATAATTATACTAATTATGCAGAAGCTGATACATTTTAATAATATTTAACACGCTTGCAAGAGAACTACATATACAATGTATAAATGGGCAGGGTAATGTAAAGATCACAGGAAGAAGAGAGGGAAGAATCCTTTTGTTTATCTGTTTCTCTGCTGGACTTACGAATTCATAAGTTCACAGAGCCCAAACGAAATTTTCAGATGCACTACTCTGGAAGGTACATTTTAGCGTTATACTATACAAAAGTTTTAAGTTTCTGCATTTCAGACAACAAGCACATAAATATGAACCTTTTGATTAATAATACTGTCATTCATACATTGGAAGTGTGATCTCTCAACATAGCTGAAATATACCCAGATCACAAAAGAATTCTTGAACACAGTTATGAACATAGGATTGCAACATCACAAAATTCAAGGAGAGAAAAAATAATATTCATACAAATGCCTTAAACGTACTTTAAAAATTTTATTTTAATTTTCAGAGTAAAATAAATGTTTTTAAGCTTTTCTTTCATTTGCTAAACTTAGATTAAAACTTTTTAGACACTTAAAAATATTTCTATAATGACTGTACAAATGGATTTTCTGTCATTTCAAAGGCTTACTCTACTTCTTTTTAATATTGTATTAGATTATTTGTTTCAAAAGAGTAAATACAAATACTGAGATCAATGCAGTTCACAAAACTTCAAAGTATTCTATATAATACTATTTTCAATATTTAAATAGTTTGGCATGCATTTAGCATTAAGCTGCCTCATGATATGAGAAACATTTTGTTAACAAGTTGATGATAAGTTTTTAGGAGCTTTTCCATTATTTCAAGCTCAATGACTTATACACAAGAATTTTTGTAAATATCTAACTTTATGTTAGTAAGAAATTTTGCTATATTAAATTTGATAAATATGTAAACAAATAATAATCAAAAAGATACCAGAACAACAAGCCTTTTTAAGTTAATAAGTATAAACAAACACATTACTTATCAATTACATAAAAGCAAACATTTCTGACTTTACATACATCAATAATCATTTTGAATATTTCTCCTTTGCAGTAGTAAATAATATGTTATCTGATAATTATTAACTGATTATTAGAACATATAATTTGTAGTAATACAAACAATCATGTATACACAGCCATAATTTCTTTCAACAAAGTTTATAAATATATATAAATTTACTACTGAACCACATTTTCAGAAATTTTCACTGATATACATATGGTTTCAGTTCTGTCACTAGGGCAAGAGTTTGTTCTTTTTCTTTTATGGAAATTTGATAATATAAGGTAAACCTTAAGTAATAAGCTTAGCAAAAATAGCTAGCATTACAACTTCCATTTAAAAAAATACATAACAGGTTGGTAATAATAAAATATGAGGGTTTAAAAAAAAACAGAAAAAAAAATTAAGGTTAAAAAAAAAATCCAATTAATTTTAAAACTTTACAGTGGAATGAAACAATTATACAGTATGATTTTAAAATCAATGAAAATACATATGAGTTTGATTAACTATTCTCACTATTTCAGAAATGCATCATTCAGAAATGGCTAAAATTTTTTTCCAACACAATTTCTGACTATCTTTAGACAAAATTTAAAACAAGATGAAAAGAAAAATGAAATTTTAATAAAATAATTTAATAGCTTAGAAAATATTTCTAAACAGTTTATAAACTTTATGAAAGCAAAGCATGCATTTATTACTCATTATTATTTTATTAACTTCTGAATAGCTAGAAAATAACTATGTACTTAAAATGTTAACTTCATTGAATGATATTGATTATTTTATTCACTACATAATAATTAAAAGGTAATGAATTATTTTGATGTCAAATTATACTTATACAACATTTCAGCAAACTCATACACTTAAGCTCAATAAAAACAAAAATTACAATTATTGTTATTAACAAAAGCCTTAAACATGATTGTTTCAATAATTTCAATGTTTTGCAAGCAATAAGGATGATTTAAAATTCTTGTTAGATTCTCAATGAAGACATAGTGTGAAGGTCTATAACAGAATAAATTCTTTCTAAGGGTGTAACAGGGAATTAACTGATATGCAATGAATATTAACAATTTGTGAGAACCTGAAACAAGACTGTTTATTATAAGTTTATGCAACAATTGATATCACAAACTTTCAAGCAGCATTATTCTTTATGAGGTTTATGTACATACAGAATGCAAGTACTAAATTTTGTATCATATTCACATAAATGTTCTATGTGTTGATGACAATGGATAAAAAATAAATATAAAAAAATCAAGACAACTGAGTAATGCTAGAAAAATAGTATAAAAAACAAAATTAGATAAGAAATATATTAGAGGTCAATTTCTTAATTTCAATGCACAACTACTTGTATTGGCATAAGGTAAATGGAGGAGATAAAAAAAATATCTATTTGCTGAGTGAAAAGGTTGTAGTAAATGAAATCCTTGAGTTTTTATATGGTAAATATATAAGCAATGGTAAGATGAAAAAATTAGATTTCCAATATATTGAAACCTAGTTGATTGTTTATTTAACATTTACAGAGAAATGCATAGAAATGGTGCATATATAAAAAAAAAAATGAAATACTTTCAGATCTTTGGAGGTGAATAAAAATATCATACACATTTCATAAAATAATCTATATAAAGAATGTCGTAACAAAAAGTAAAAAATATACATAACAAAAATTTAAATAATTTAACACTATGTACTAAACAATCATTACTTTATAACACATGAACATCACTAAAGTGTGTTTTATAAAATTAACAATCGTATCTAAAAACAAAATAAATACAAAATGTTTCATACAATGTTTCATACAAGCACTGATTATCCATGTTTTTCCTCTTCTCGATTTTAAACTTTAAAGATTTGTTCAGAACATGTTTTGATCATGAATTTTTTTATTATCCTATTGAAAAGCTTTTGTAAGGCAGGAGTAACATTTATTATGCAGAAATATAATAGTCTGAATAGTTTATGATTTAGCAATTTCAAATGGAACTTTTGAGATACATAACTCCTCCCCCCCCCCCCAAAAAAAAAAAAAAAAAATAAATAAATAAAGATTTTTTAAAAAATTCAAAAGGTGGGAATTAACCCCTTAATCATCATGCCTGACACCTTCATGGGCAGTAATTTGTAAACAAATTTTGTCGCACCTGTGACCCTCACGGGCTGAACTCTGCATAACTTTTACTAATATATTATGACTTCTTCTTCAATTTTGTTGAGCCCGAGATTATTTGAAATGCTTAAACGCTCAACATATGGCAGTACTGAACTGACAAACTTGATTTTAAGATTGGAATGCTTCATTATAAGAATTTGTACGAGTTGGAGCATTACGATTTGCTGCATTGAAGCTTCCCTGCACATCATGTGTGTACAAAAAAAAAGCCAAATATAAGGTAAATAAAATTGTAATTTAAAAAATTTTTATTCATCCTGAACACTTTAAATTTGAAAAAATACACTATTTCTTTTACTAATTAACTCAGAATTTTATGAATAATAAAATGGGGCAATAAAAAAAAGCAACGATTTTTGAACGAATTTTCCGAAACTTACGCGATGATTAAGGGGTTAAAAACAATATGAATAATTATTCATAATGCAAACTAGAAGGATAAAGATATATTCAAAGAATAGTAAAATTGAATTCTCTGTAAAATAACAAAATTGTTTTTATCATAAGCAAAAACAATCATTGTTTTTATCTTAAAAGAGAATGTTTTTAAACCAACTTAATGATAACTTTAGCAATTGATAAGCTTTACACAAAGATCTATCAGATATTAGTAACTTCATAACATACAATTTATTGAACATTACAGAATTAATTACAAACTCATGAATCTATTTTCAGAAGTTTTTTCCAGATTCATAACATATGGAACATTCATATTACATATGAAATAACTACAGCAATCTTTTTCTGATCACATAAAATTTTGCCCTGCATTTACAGATTTATACATATTATTAAATTTAAATGTAACATAAAAATCAAAAGTAGATCATAATTTAGAAAAAAAAGTTATTTAAAATTTGCATATATCATAAAAAGAATTATGAATTACTACAATATGACAAATTTATCCCTATAGGAAATAATCCAGTATTGGATTAATTTATGTAACTTGAATAAAAATGTTTTCTCTCATGTCAAAAACTTCCTGAAATGTGTATGCAATTAACAAATGTAAAAGAAAATTATATACATTAGAAAAATCTTTTTAACACTGTAATTCAGTCATAACACAAAATACAATACTTTTCAAATGTTACACAATAATTACTAATTGCTTAAATTATCAAGCAGTAAGAGTTACTATCCTGCAAGCATATAAACTCTTTAAATGCCAAGTATAAAAAACATGGATAATCAGTTGAAAAACAAAAATCATTTGGAAGCAAGTTTGGCTTTCTCAATGTGAACATTCAATTCCTTAATCAACTGATCGTGATCTGTATAGCCTGCTGTTAAAAGAGCTTCTTTCTTTGTCAATAAATGTTGAAGGTGTAGATTGCCTTCAGAAGGGTTGGTATTACCATTTAAGTCAGGCAAGTGTTTTATGGCCTGTGGTATGAGAGAAGATTTCATATGATGCTTCATATTGTCTGAAGAGCAGACACTAATAAGAACATTTGTATTTGGCTTGTTCAGAATACTTTCAGTCGTGTGGTTGGCACCAGAGTTTGAATGAGTATTATTTGGATTGGATTTGTTAACAGCATTGGAATCTAAGTGAGAATTAATGCTAATACTAGTTGGTGGTACAGTTTGGGAGTTGTCAATATTCAATGACATCTGCCTCTCTAATAACTTGGCACTCTCTGGAGAAACAACAGATTTTAAGCTGAAAAATATAAATTTTTACAAGAAATGAGAGGTTTCATTTAAATAAACACACACAGACACACATAGTATATATTTAAAATTATATATGAACATAAAAAATATTACACCTAATTCTGTTTTTGCACGAACCTTTTTTACACAAATTTGATTTAACATAAATTCAAAAAAATATTTCATTCTCTTTTTACACAAGTCATTTTGATTTAACATGAGCAATCTAATCCAATTTCTCAATTTTATTTTTATTTTTTGCCTAAATTCTAAGAAAACAAAATTTTATTTATGGCATATTATTTTTGGCGATAGTGTATCCAGTTCTGTTTTGATTCAAGAATTCAGTCCACAAAAACATTTTCTTCTTTTATTCTATGAAAAATGGGGAAAATGAAAGAAAATGATCCTGTTCTAAATGCAGATTTAATAAAAGAAGGTCTGGAACTGGCCAAAAAATTGGGTAATCATTTTATCAAACATAACCCTAATGATGAACGTGCTGGGAGGTTTCAATGTGAACTGAAGTTGTTGACAGCCTCTTATGGCCTAACCAAAACACGAACACAGTGGTTAATAACTGAATTCGTTCGCAAAACCAGTGAATCATCAGCACCAGAGGAGACTCGTTCTGATTTTGCTTAAGAGATTACAGAAAGAATTTCATTAATAGAGTAAGAAGATGATGTCCACAACATTTCTAGTGATAGCAGTGATATTCCAGTCGTATGCAAACGTATGCCCCATTTATTGTCAGAAAGTGAAAATGAATAAAAAAAATTTATGTGTAAAACAGTTTGTTTTTTTTATTCATGAAGAATTTTTTTCATTTTCATTACATATTATTACATGTGTATTTTGTTGAAATAAAATAATAAGCTTAAAACGAATATTTTCATACAGTTTTTTAAAACTATTTTTACTGATTTTTTAGACCCGGAACCAATCTTCTTTTCTTCCATAGATACAATGTCTTTTTTAACACATATTCTTCAGGAATGCATCTATCGTGTTAAAACAGAATTAGGTATACTTTTTAAATCCTTAATAAATTTTAAAAAGCATCTTACGCACAAATAAAATACTCTGAAATAAAAAGTTCCAAATATAATTTATCTCAAAGGCAGCGTTAATGATTTCTGAAATAGTAATCATTAGCTCTGCCTTGTTCCAAAATAACAAGTGATTCTTTAGATAAATGTTGAAAATAAATAATTGACAAAAATAAAGCAACTAATTAAAAAAATAGTGAATAACATGATACATGAGGGTTTAGATGGTTCTGTACTTGGTTCTTAAAAGTTGAATCATTTTATCATTGTACTAGTTTGTTCTAAGCCAACTCTAATATTTTTCTTTACCTGTCTATTTAATTTCAGGATGGAAGAAAGTATGCATATTGATAAAACAAATTATGTATTTTATTGTTATTTATACTTTTTAAAACTTTTTCCAAAATATAAAAATGGATTCTCATTGCAAGTTTTACAAATGTATCCAGTCTGTCTTCCACTTCACATTATTTGATTTGATAAAACTAAGTAGTTATAATGTTCTTCATAAAGATAAACATCTGTTATATATAGTTAACCATATATAATTTCTTTTTTCATATTTTTTAAACACCTTGTATAACTAACAGCCTAATGAATCACGATAGTAAAATTTCTTAAAATCACAGATTTTAAACAGAGTATAAGACAATTTGGTAAATTATTATGACAGTTTTCAATGTGTTTTAAAGTAAAATCTGTAATAAAAATATGTCAAATAAGACAAAAATACTTCAAGAATGCAGATTATGTTGTCATTGGACTAAAAAAGCTGATCTCATAAACACACTCGAATTGTGGTTTGCCAGTTTACTTGGGTCAATTTTTCACTTACTTTTTATGGTTTCATTTGAAGCTTTAATAATAAAATAATTCATGATAAAATTAAAAATATATACCTAACAGCTTAAAGGAAAAACAACTATATGACAGGTTTTTTACAAGCAGAGAATTTTTTTTTTGCTGTTTGTCTATCTTATCCTTCAGCCAATTTTTTCTTGTAGCTACTCACATATCTTTAAGTGTTGTGAGCATACCCTGCAAACATACAATCTCAGTTTGAGAACACCAATCTATCCTTTATTTCTCCTTCATTGTCATTATCTTCAATATTTTTCCAACAATTATATTTGTCCTCTATTTTTAAATAAAAAGACAATTTTACTATGTTGTAATGTAATGTCTATTGAACCTTAATGCATGAGAAGAAACCTGGAATCAACAATAATGTGCACATTACATAACACTCAAGATGTTGAAAATATACAATTAAGTTTGAAAGATTTTTATTTATTTATTTTTTTTTTTAAATTTAATAATGCAGTCCTTGTGCACCACAAAGTACAGCACGAGGCTTACAGAAGTAGAAACAACAGATAAAAACAAAGCAAAACAAACAAACAAAAGACTAATTAAAAACTGAAGCAGCAAAGGCAATAAATTTACAAAATGAGAAAAAAGACATTTTGTGGTCGGCCAAAACATGAAGCAGAGGAGGAAATTTAATATTACATGAATCTAATTCCACAACAAAATTCCTTCTCCCTTCAGTAAGTTTGGAGCAGTCAAAAAGCAAGTGTTCGACATTTTGAACTCTGCCCACGCTGCAGGAGCACAGATCAGTGTCCGATAATCCAAATTTCTTGAGATAGCAATTGAAATTGCTGTGGCCAGTGAGAAATTTTGTTAAGTGAAACTCACTGAAGAAATGCTTGTTGTCTTTGCGAAATTGTGGGGAAAAAGAGTTTAGTTAAGGAGGCAGTTGATGAATTCTGGTACAGATCATTCCTTAAGAGAATGGTCTTTTTGTGATTCTCATTGCGAATGTGAGATTTGGGGATGATCACAGGATCAATGATGTTTAGCTTTGTAGCTTGCTTTGCAAGCCAATTGGCTCTTTCATTCCAAGTTTGAAAGATGGATTAAAAATATTAAAGTCAGTGGTGAAAAAATGGGAATGGGTTTTAGGGTCAAACAATCTCTCCAAGAATCTAAAAATAAAGGGCAATTCAAGGACAAATGTTCGATTCCTTCGTGCAACAAAAGAAATATTTTCTTTCCAATATGAGAAAAAAAAGTGATAATACTTGTTGCACTACTGATTACAGTTGTATCAATCTTACAATACATAAAAAAACCAGACCCTCACGAATATATCTGTGGCTTGGTACAAGAAGTGCCTAAGTCAGTTTCTTACAAGATGACTTTGTTTGCTTATGTCTCTTTAAAAAACTATTATTTTCCATGTAAGAAGTACCCAGGTCTATACAATGGTTTAGAAAACACTTTTAAAGCAACAGACAGACTTGGGTACTTCTTATATTGAAAATAATATATTTTTTTTAGAGACATAAGCAAACAAAGTCATCTTGGAAAAAACTGACTTAGGCACTTCTTGTATCAAGCCACAGATATGAGCCAACACATACACTTCAAATGATATTTTTTAATAAAATTGATTCCTGTTGATGTGTTTTAATCACTAAATGAAGAGTCAGGTCCAAAGTTCAAGAGATAAATAGAATGGTCATGCTAACATAGAGCAATGGGTTAAAATCTGTAAAAAGGGTCAAGAAAAGTGTCAGGGGCTGATATCATTATAATGAAGAATGCTATTTTACTCACAGATTTAAAATAAATAATTTTCAAGGAAAAAATGTATTTGAATGAAGAACTTTGGTAAGGATATTAAGTATATATTCCCAATAACAATAACTATAGAAAAACCTAGGAGGCTTATACAGAATAGTACAAACACCAAAATACATCTAAATACACAATCACTATCCTACACTTAGGCATTAAATGCTCCATTACACTTAGAGCCAAGTATGAGTACTAGGTAAAATAAAACACAGAACCATAATCTTGGTGCAACTGTTCTGATTTTTTCTTTTTAACTGCCCATTAATTTAAACCAAAACTAAAACCATAATATAAGATTAAAAATTAGTCTTCACTTTATTAATTACTATAACTACTAGATTTCAATCAACAGTTTATAACATAAACATACTTTCAGCATCTTTCAGTAATGTGCAAAGAGAAGTACAATTTTCCCCAAATTAGCACATTTATTTGAAACTAGAACATGCTATGTGATTAAATAATAAAATAATTTCACCATACAATTTATACAAAAGTAATACATTATGATCAGTTCACTTCTTATTTTACAATTTTACATAATATCTACAGTGATTATATTGTAAATCTCATGGGATCATGCTTTATTTTAATCACTTTGTGTTCATTGTTATGTCTCTCTCTCTCTCTGTATACACACACACACACATATATATATATATATATATATATATATATATATATATATAACACCTGTAAACTATACAGCCCCTGTTGTTTTCTATTTTGTCAGAACCCAGATTTCAGGGTGCTATCCAATGGCTGCAAGACTTTGAGCGTCACGTGACTACACCTCTATTAGATTAAAATTAAGCATCCTTCAATGTTCATGTGGTGATTTTGGGATTTGTCATTGCCCCAAGAAGATGTAGCGGAATATCAATAAATTTGTATTTTCCGATTTGAAGTATGGATCTGCTATTTGGTTACGACTACTTTCTTGCCCGCTGTGGCATGCCAGTTCAGATCATCATTCCCACAGGGCTGGGCCGGCATGTTACATATATATATATACATATACATGTGTGTGTTAATATATATATATATATACATACACACACACACATGCATATACCAAAATGACAAAGAAAAAATTTAGATTTACCAACAGTTTCCTTTGAAAAAAGAAAAAGAAAAATTTTTCAGGCTTCAGCGGGCAATATTTTACACTAAACACTTAATGTAGTACTTAATTACATAAATAAATTCTAAAAAAATAAATAAAAATACAGAAGAAATTAGGAAGAAATAAAAAATTAAAGCAGATTTTTTATAAGTAGTGATAGCATGTAACTAAAGATATGCAATAATTAGAAGAATTTTTTTAAAATCTTCTATCAAGCACAAAGAACAATAAACACTAATACACAATAAGTACCACTACACAATACTCACATAATAGAAAGGGAATCCGTATTACACCAGGAAAAGCATTTCTAAAAAATCAATAAATGCTGCATCCAATTCCTTACACAGAAAAGCAGCATAAAAACGAAAGAATTATTTTTAAAGAATGGAAAATTTAAAACATTAAACTAGCTCTTAAACACTCAAAGGTAGTTTTAGATGCACTGATTTGAATGTTCAGTATCCCTATATTTATCACTCTGTGACAATAGAGATACTGAGTAAGGTTGCAAAGCCCTTTGTTTGAGATCTTGGTCTATTCTTGTTCCAATTCAAGACAGCTGTAGATCCAAAAAATCAAAAGAAATGATTTTTCAAGGAGTACCTTTTTCATAAAATATATTGATTCTTCTTTGTCAGTTTCTGATTAATTCCTTATTGTAATCAACTAATATTAAATAAATTTGTTACAAGAGGAGAAACTCTATGTAATATTGCTAAATATTATGCATTAAATGCATAAGATCGGCATGCTTGATGAAATGGTGAGATTGGGAGGAAAAGATTACCAAGGCTTATGAGCTTTAGAGGCCTATGCTGACCTTAATATAGGGCCCACATAAGATCTAAGAGATTACTAAGAATCTTTTTTCCAAGGCCCTAGTGTCTCCATGCTCTTGTGGATCAGACAAATTAACATACTTAAAACTAAAAATTTCAATGTTTAACTTATGAAATTGACATAAAATGTAAGAAAAAAAAGCAAATTATGATATAATAATATTCTACTCAAAATGACTTAAATGCAGCTTAAAATTATACAGATATAATGGGGGAGGAAATTACCTCTCAACTTTGTCTTTAACCATTTCCATGATTTCGTCTTTGGTTTGAGCAGAATTCTTTTCTTCTGTGGATAAAATGTGCTGCTGAACAGAAGCAATTTCTTCATCCTTCTTAGTCATCTCCAAACGTTCCATCAAATGAAGTTTTTGCTGAAGAACAGAAATCTGGCGAATAGCTTGACCATACTGTATTTTATATTTCTGCTTTGATGATAAGGCAGCTTCTAATTTTTGTTGCAATTCAGCCTAAAAGCCACATAAATACTTAAAAATCTCTCTACAGCAATTTTTCTCATTTTAATCAGAATTTGACAGTTTATGGCATGAATTAACTAAATCAATCAAATATAACTAAAAGTAAATAATTTAACAAAGCAAGATAATTATTAGCAGGAAGAATGTAGACAAAAAATAAACAAAAATCATTCACTTAGGGCTCAACACACCATAATGCAAGATTCAGTAGCTGTAAAGGAACTAAACTATATATCGAGGTAATATGGTATAGTTCTTTTATTGCTACAGAATCTTGCATTATGGTGTGTTGAGCCCTAAGTGAATGATTTTTGTTTATTTTTTGTCTACATTCTTCCTGCAAATAATTATCTTACTTTGTTGAATTATTTATTTTTAGTATATTTGTCCATTTTCAGTATGAGTATTTGTTGCAACTGTGCAATCTTTTATTGAAAAGTTAAAATTTTCAACGCTGGAGTAGGTTTTCTGTTAATTTGTTCCGCAGTCTATGCCCTCTTTATACATTTTATTTCGTGTTGAATTATTTACATTATTTGTGTTATCTAAATCAGTCACTCCTTTTTTAAAATTAATCCTTATATAAAACCACAATTTTTACTACTCATAAATTACCAATCAATAACATAATTCTAAATTACTACAAATTAATAAAAAAAAACTATTTTTAAGGTGGCAATACTCTATAAAAGGTTGAGAAAAGCTGATATGTACAAAGTGTTTTTCTGTATAATATTTAGAGCTACAAAGAGCTCTGAACAAAGAAATTTATCCACCTTGTAAAGTAACTAACAAATAATTTTTAATATTTTTGAAATGCAATATTTAATTTAATTGTTATAGTTATTCAATTAAACAGTAACTCAACTCATTCAACTTTTTTTCCCTTTCTCACAGACTTTAAGATTTAAATGAGCAATAATTAATGAGGCTGACACTGCAATGAAATTAATTTAACGTTACTTCAGTTTCTGCATCATTATTGACATCACATAAAAAGATTAATATTCTATGGATTTGTCTCTTGGATGTTACAAATTATTCAAATTACAATGTTAAGGTTTTAAATTGTTAAAGAATGTATATTAAATCAAGAAAAAAAAATTTTTTTTTATAATTTATAACAAAGCAAAAATCACCAATTTATTTCTACACATGAAAGCTTATAAATTTGTTTTAAGAGCAACATTTATTCTACAATTTCCCCATCCCGGATTCAAGTTGATTTAAAAAGAGACAAATTAGGTACTATTGTCTCTAAACTATTTCTCAACTTCAAGTGAACAAGTCTGTGGCGTTTGATTCTTTTGTATTAAAGACTTCCAGGTGTTGAACAACACGAACATTTATTGAGAATTAGAAAAACAAAATATATCACAACAGACTGAGATGCCCTACTCGGTGATCCCAGGAGATTTCTGGTACATAACTGGTTCCTTGTCCTAAATACAACTTAAAAACGTATTCCATCATATTAACTGAAGTATCTACAGAAATTGCCATCTTCAGTTATTGTAAAGTATCAATAACACAAAATATAATATCCAGCATGCAAACAATCGCAGGTGCAGGAACCAAGCAAATATAATATTACATCACACTGGTATAACTGTGTATAAACGTTATACTGGTAGGCTGAATTCCAAACATCACAAAGTCTGAAAGAGGTAAGATTGTCCCTAGATCAGTATATGAAGTTGAAGCTGTATGAAACTTTTAAGTAACATTCGAAATAAACTTTCCTTGTTTTCTTACTCTTTATCTCCCTGTGAATGCCCCAAAAGATAAATTTTGAAATATTTTTTTTTAAAAATTCACTTATTCAGGTACATATGTCTTTATTTATTTTTACAATTTTTAAATTTTTTTAAAACAAAGTTGGGAATTTTTAACTATAGCCATTATATGAAAGAGGGACTTTAAATCCCATTCAAACTATGAAAAATTCAAAATTGATAAAATAGATATATAAAAATAATACAGATTAATACTAACCTTTTCCATGTTCAGAATGTTAACTTCAGTTCTTAAGTGAACATCAGGCCCTTTGTTAAGCTGACTCTTCAATGAATCAATTATATTTTTTTGTTCTTGCACATCTCTTTCAAGCTCTTTCATCTAAACAAGAAATTTACTTAAGAATGCTAACCCAAACTATAGCGTTAAGACCTACATATGCTATTTCAGAAAAAACTTACAAAACTTAATTCCAAATTATTTATAATTATAAAACACAAAATAAAAACTAATTGTGTTATATTCTAGCTTTTCACTGCAAAATAGCAAATTTAAAGGAATAATTATGTGAACTCCATACATGGCACAATACAAACATAAACAGAGAACTCATTGATATGAATAACAGCAAAATTTTTACAATTATATAATTATTGTTTGATACATCACATACATAAATTTTCCACTTTTATCAAAATGTATTAAGTTCTTAATAATTTAAAGTATTAAATTTTACTGATTGAACTAATTTTAAATATTGATCCCTTTCTATTTAAACTAAATTGAAGCTAACATTTATGAAATAAACAAAATAAACAGAAACCACCATTAACTTAGATTCAATTATAGATTCACAAGGAAACTATCAATTTCCATTTAAATTTTCACACTACTTAACAAATGATAACCAAATCTTTTTGTTTTGAAAAGATAAATTTCTTTAAGGACAAAAAAAAACCCCCGAAAGACTTAATTTCAACAATTAGGATACAATTCATATACAGATATAAAAAAAAAAAACTCAAAATCGATTTTTCTCAATGGCAGATTACTTTTTAAAAATTTAAATGATACTAATAAAACAGAAAAATTTTATTGCATATACCCAAACAGAAAATTATATTATTTGTAATAATTCAGAAATTTCAGAGCAACACTCGGGTGCAAATAAATGTAACTCAGTTGATTAGTTTTTTAAATACTTCTAACATATTTCCAATAAGAAAAAAAAAAGATGAGTATATTAGATCATTAAAACACTTAAAAAAAATATGCTACATATTAATACAATAAAAAATAATAAAAGGAAATACCTGCTGCAACAGAGAACTGTTCTTTTGCTCTAAATCTCGAACATTTAATCTAAAATTTTAGAACAAGCAATGTTACTTTATTAATAATTGTTATATTAATTAATAATTGTTACTTCAAAGTAATAAACCTCATAATATAAATTGCACTTTTCCAAACATATTATCTAACTACATAACTGATTAGCCCAAACTCAGCTCGGGCAAACAGCCTGGCAGAATTTTGCTATGCCCGAACTGTTTTCAGGTATGCTTTAAATTTTCCCAGCTATATTGTGTTAAACAAAGTTTTATAATGAAAATTTGGACAATACAATATTGGACAAACTTCTTCTGGCACCAAAACCCATGTTACCTGATCTTCTGTTTATATTTAGATGTCATTTTGGGGTGTTATTTATATCTGATACCAGGTTCTTGTTACTTTTGCTTGTAATCTTTTGTGAGTAGAATGTTATGATTGATCATATATTTACTTTGCTTTTCGCTGTTATAGAAACAGATAGCTAAATGATGAATTCATATTACTTGTTACACAATTTTATTATCAATTTCCTCTTCTTGTTACATTTGCTTGTTGTTTGGTCAGTGGACTGCAAAGAAGACATTTTTTCATGTGATATTTTTCCCTCAAATATAATTCTTATACACTTTTAATGTTAGGATTTTTTCCTGCCTTTCTGTTATGGTGCAAAAGAGAAAACAAATATGAATATTTCAGCTTCATAGTGTTCAAAACGTAACTTACGATAATTTGATAATTTTTGTAAAAAAAGAAGTAAAGTTACTTTAAATGATATTACACTTGTATCAATACAAATAAAAACATCTGACTTTTTCTTAAATAATATTTTGAAAAAAAAAACACCCCACCATTTAAAAAGTTAACATATTCAAAGCTCAGCTTTATTATATGCACATCGAGCATGAAGTAATACAGTTGATTCCGGTTAATCAGACCATATCGGGACGTGATCATTTTGGTCCTAATAACTGGCTGGTCCAATTGCACAAACATGCCCAATGTTACAAGATGAGATTTGGTCCAAATAAGCAGCTGGTCCAATTAACCAGATTCGACTTTATATGAAATACAAAAGTGTAATATAATAATCACAACAAATTAAAACTCTTTTTACATCACCTCTCAAGAGCAAGCATTTCATTATACTCCAGTTTTATAGATTCAATACGATTTTTTGTTTCTTTCTGTTGTTCCTCACGCTGTTTATCAATATTTTGAAGTCTTCTTGAAAGCTAAGGATATACAAAAAAGAAATGTCTCTTAAAATTTATTAATGCAATGTATTTTGTGAATAAAAAAATTTATATTCTTTCCAATTTTTACAGAATCTATCAGGTTTAAAAGCAGGGGTCAGCAACCTTTCTTACTACGAGGGCATATTACAGAAATGCGGGAGTTCGGCGGGCACCGCTGGATGAAGAGGAGGAGGGGGGAGGGAGTTAATATTTAAACATAAAAATATTAATGCAACATAAATTTTTAATACATAAATTAAAATTTCAATTTTAAACAAAATAATCTTAAAATTGATAATTAATGCAATATTCGACATTGTAAATCTGCAGCATACTCGTTGTAATATGGCACTTAAGTCGAATCCCAGTTCTCGGGCAATGGTCTAAATGAGTGTCAGTGAGGCTTGATCGGTACTTTGATTTTAAGTATTTCATATTGGAAAACAAAGATTCATAAGTATTTGTCAACGCGCAAAGAGAGTTCAATTTCAGAACACATTTTCTCAACAATGGAAAGTTATTTCCATTTGCTGAATTCCAGAATTTTTCTTTGTTATGATGTGATTTTAATTCAGGTCACTTCTTATATTTATGATTTCCAATTCTCAGTCCTCCATATTGGAAATATCAAAATATGTTGCGATTTTATTAGTCACATCGTCTTCTGTATGATATCAAGAATGCCTCCTATTCATAGAATTCTTCAAATCTGGTATTAAATTCTTCAAGTAAGGAATCAAAATGTTTAGCAAACTGATAGGTGGTAGCATTTTCATCGTAATAATCTTCTATCACTATTTGTAAATTTGGGAAATGTGATAAATTATCTTTCTCTGTATGTGATTTCCAGAGTGCCAATTTAGCTTTAAATGCATTTATTGTACTTTCCATAGAAGCAATATGTTGATTTCTACCCTGTAGTTTCAAATTTAGTTCCTTAAATTTTACAATTAAATCAGATAAAAAGCCTAGCTAAATTAATCGAGGTTTTTGCTTTAATTCTAAACAAATTTCATTCCTGGATAATAGAATTTCTTTCACCTGTGGTAATAAATTTAAAAATCTCTCAAGTACCTCTCCTCTACTGATCTCTCTCAACCAAAAATCTAAACTCAATCAAAAATATCTAAAATCAAATACCTAAAATTTAGATATTTGATCAGCGGGGCACTTTACAATTGTTTCGAGGGCCCTGCACTGCCGACCTTTGTTTAAGAGAAAATAATGGTGCAAAACAAGAAGCTAATAAAAATCTGAAATCTGAGAAGAGTAAGAAAAAGAAGAAAGAAAAAAGGATAGATACCTCTATTTCTTGAGAAGAAAGTTGTTTTTCTTTCATTTCAGCATCTTTTAATGTAGCTTTCAGTTTATCTTCTAACTTTTGGCATTCTTGAAGCTGTAAATATATACCATTTTCAGAAAACAATAACTACTTAAATTACAAAATAAAGTAAAATCTTTTGATGCCTCTATTGAGGTCCTTCAAGCTAAAAGTATACAATATTTTATAAGTTAAAAACACTTTTTTATCAAATAAGGAAAAAAAAATCAATGCTACGGAAAAATATTCCTATGCATTAAAAAATATCAGAAATCTTACTCTATTCAGCAATCAAAACTAAGATTTATTTGTTTTTTACTATTTCAAAAAAAAAGTTAAATAGTTACCAAAATTTTGAAAATCTTTGAAAGTAGTATATTATGTCTCTTAGAGTCAGCACTAATTGGAAAGCATAAGTATCAAAATATTCTGTACATGAAAAATTCAAAATGAAACAAAAATATCTCTAATTTGCTCTTTACATCTTACAAAGGAGTAACAGCATTTGAGTATTTCTAACTGTAACTTAAGGTTAAATATTTAAAATTTATTATGTGTTTGACCAATTTTCACCCATAAAAGCAATGGAACTCAGTTTACCATGTAAATGAAGAATTTAGTTTCTATATTAATTTCACATAAGCATGCAATGTACTGTTGTGCTGATATTTAAATAATCCATTAATCCTTAACAAAATTCCATTGATTAGCAAAATTTCAGGTGGTCCAAATTTCCAACATAACAAGTTTTATATTTTATGCATAAGTGTTGTTTACAAATATTAAATACTGATCGATAATACTATGTAAGGTAGCTGGTATCACCCTTTTTGGTTGGCTGGTGAATTTTGGTTTCAAATTAATTACTATAAAGTTAAATATTTAAATGCTTAGTTAGTTTATTTTATTTACTTTTCTTAAAACCTTTCTGATAATTCCCTTACTGTTTTCTCTCACTTGTAACCCAATACATCCTGTTTTTGCCATTTTTACTGAACTTTGCCAAGCCCCCAAGCTTAGAAACAAAATCAGAAGACATCGGAACATCAGATGTTTTCACAGACATACATCCAAAAAGGGAAGAAATTGTTTTACAGCGGCGCGTATGGATACATCCTTGGAAGGTTCGCAAGCTCCACAAAGAAAAACAACAAAATAATATTCAAGACTAAGATAATATTCAAGAAAAAATACAATAGCCATTAATATGAATAATATCTAAGCTAATTCCAAAATTTTTAAGGGTTTTCTGGCAGAAACTCTTGGTGGTGTAAGGGATTCTTTTTATGGCTATGCATCTCATTGCGGATGTTTAAAGAGTGATGAGGCATCTGAGCTGAGGGCAAAAGAGTGAATTTTCAGTCAGTCTGGAAAACAACGCCTTTGAGAAGAGTTGACTTCCAACTTGGCCAGTGACATGACAGCCAAATGAAGACACCGAGGGAACATCCTAGCCTGATAGTGACCATGAAGAAGAGTTGAAGTGCAGTTTAATAAAAGTCTTATGGACATACCCTATTCTAGCTACTTTTCTATTTCCCCTATCCTTCTATTTCCCTTCCCTTTTATTTTATCTTTTAGGATGCAGCTGATGTCGGTAATGTTAAATTAAATTAAATTAAATTTTTTTTTATATATATATATTTTTGGTTAACTTTCACCAGCCACCATTTTGGGTAAATTTATTATATTTTGAAATATTTTTAAATATAAGAGGCAAAAGTGAATCATCGTGGAATTGTGTTCAACATACAAATAAGTTTGTCTAGTTTTTGATGTATTGTCATGTAAAATCTATCGCAATTAGTTAGCTAAATAAATTTTGTAGTTATCACCTCTTACGAGTTTGAGTCACGTCTTATTTTCTTTAAGTTTTAAAAGTATTATTTCTGTTGGGGTTAACTGTAGCTTGATCCAAGACACTCCCAACACCCTTAAAATCTGAGGTATTGCGAATAATGGTTAATAGTAATTCTTTTTCTTTTAATACTTAATTGAAATTCTCACAACATACCTTTTTTCGTCCCAACAGTACAAGAAAGTCTAGAATTTCTAATTTTAATCACATAACAAAAATCTTATATTTAAACATGAAAAAATATCCATTAATTGAGACTCAATACAAATAGTAAAAATAGTTAATTAATATAAGCTAAAGAAATCAGAGAGTAACCTGTCTTTGAAGCAACAACTCTCTTTCCATATCTCTTTGCTTCCATTCAGATGTAAGAACAGATAAATGCTGCATTTCTTTATCCTTCAACTTGAAACAAGAAATAATAATTAAAATCAAATTTAGAGAAATGCATAGAGCATGATTTCAGCACAAGCAATTCCTACACTCTTTGATCACATTTTTAAAATCTTTTTCCAGCCTGCTACTTTTTTTTTATATCTGCATTTAAGTCTGCATATGTATCTATATGTGATATTTTAGCCTACTGTAAATCACAGATGTTTTAAATATGCAAATTTCTAGAAAGGCATATGTTTCCTAACTCAACTGATTTTAAGAGTTCTAAGTTATTTTAGCCATGGAACATTTATTAACTTCCAAATATGTGTTGATGGCAGAGGCTCAGAAAATATTGTTTATGTAGAGTTACCATGCTCTCTAAACTTATAATACACGTAAGCAGCATTTTGTATTTCATCATTATATTGCATGGTTAACCTGGAAGTGCTTTTGTATTATTTGTATCACAACTTTGATTTAAAAAAAAATACTAATTTACATCACATATTATATGAAACCTTGTTAATTTATAAACTTAATTTGTTTCTTATGAATTTCATATAGATTCCCATGCTTCACTCTTGAAATTAAATTTACAGATACTAACAATTGACAGCTACAGAAGTTACAATCATATTAATTTAAAATTAAGGAATAAAAAATTGAAGAACTTTTGTGTAATTCTTTGAATGTATGTTCAAAAAACTTAAAATTTCAATCAAATCTAAAATTGAACCAAAAAGATGTTAAAACTTGTGTTTTCAAAATTATTCTATGTTCAAGTATTACAAAACTTATATTAATACTGGAATTCAAATATTATAATGTATCGATGAAATTCTCAATTTATTAACTTGTGAAAAAGGGATAAACAATCTATGAACTAATAATTGCATTTTTTCATGTTTCTGGGTCTTTGGGGGATCTGGTTAAACAATACATTACCAGATACTAAGAGTAAAATGAAATTATATTACAAAACTTGGTTATAGCATTACTTAGACAGTGTGCTGTAACTTAGAACCTAGAAATGAGATTGTCTATCTCCTATGTTTCACCACAAAAGACCACAAGTATTAAATGTTGCAGATACTTACCATCACCTCAACAGTCTTAAGACTCTGTTGCCATGCACAGCTTATTTCCCTACAGTGGTAACTTGTCAAGAAAACATATGCTCTGTTGTATGTAGTGTTATACGTTCTGTTGTACTACAAGGGTTATGATCCCATCACCAAAACAAAGTTGCTATGGTTCCTGATTTTCAATAATTCTTTAGGATTTTCACAGTTTATTACAGCATTACAGACATGTTTCACATTATTATTGAAAAATGACTTTAACCTTAATCTATAGTAATATTCAAGTATTAAAAATATCTGTTGATCTAGGGCTATCAACTATTACCATCAAATAGTTTCACCATCTACAATTGCTCTGAAGTTAGAAGTTTGATGTAATAGAACTTGTGTACAGGTTACCCTCCTACAACATGATAGGTTCCTAGAAAATGCCATGTTGTGTGAAACCGTGTTATATGAGACCCAGAGAAAGTTCAAAAAAGGGGGTTAAATTCTGAAAACTTATTAAAAACAAACATTTTTTTAAAAAAATTCCATATAAGTAACTTAATTTTTATTAAAAATATAAATGTATGTATAACACAAAACGAAAAGAAAAAAAAAATATTATTTTCATTTAATGTTACCTTAATTTAACAAATTTCTTCCTCATCACTGCTCAGTACAATCAAACGACAACATTTTTTCGATTGAACGATATCACCTTCACTTTCAGGACCTTTTTCTTCATTTAGATTTTTTGCACCTTCTATCCTCTTTAAAAAATCTGTAATTTTGGTTTATTTGCTGATTCTTACAAGGTCATTGTAGATTCACAGTACGGAGATAGGTAATTTTGCAGCTTCCTTTTGAATTTTCGGCTTCTTTCAGCAGAAGGGTCTGCATTCAGGAAAAATGATTCAAGATTTTCAGATTTTCTTTAAAGCTTAGGCCTTCTTGTAATTTTATACAGTTATAAATGAATAAATTATAATTTGTTTATACATTTTCATATAAAGCCACTATAGTTCATTATTCCTTCCCGTCATTATTTTAAGGTAATTTAGTTTTTAAATGTGTGAAACAAAAATTATGTTATCTAGTGCTACAAAAGTACAGTGTTGTACAAAGGTTTCCGCAATTTTTTCATCATGTTAGAGCAAAACCATATTACAGGTTACATTGTTATACAAGGGTTCCTGCAATTTATCCTATCGGGTTATAGTGAAAACGTGTTGTAAGATGCCATGCTGTAGGAGGGCTACCTGTACTAGGCTTTTAATAGGTAAATGAATTATATTAAGAGAAGATAAAAGTTATTCCCAGTTAATAAGTTTTTCAGACACAAGGCTATCAGAAAATGACCTAAGAAGTTACCTGGGAATTTTTTATTTCACATCATAACCAATATATGAAAATACTGGCTATGATGAGAAAATTGGTTTTAAAAAAAGAAAGGTGCATAAAATTATCAATAAAAAAAAACTTAAAGTTTAAACAATGTATTTTAACTACACATAAAAAAATATATTTAGACAGACTATCATCATCCACATAAAGATTTACAGGAATTCTATTCATTTTACATTTTCTTATTTATGTTCTAGAAATAATATTTTGCAGAGATTGATTTTATGTAAATCCTCAAAATTAAATCCTGAGTTTATTAATCTTTCAAAATATTATTTAATAATTATATTTTACTATTTATAAAAGAAGTGCCAATCATAATACTAAAGTATTTCTTAGTATTTTCAAACTAATAAAAACCAAACAGAATTATTTTCATATAAATAAAGGTTATGACAAAAACTGTCATGTATTTAATAATTATATTTTACTATTTATAAAAGAAATGCCAACAATAAGACTAAAATATTTCTTAGTATTTTCAAACTAATTAAAACCAAACAGAATTATTGTCATATAAATAAAGGTTATGACAAAAATTGTCATTAAAAGTTCTAAAGGTTTTTAAATGTTCTTGAATGATATGATGGGCTGTTACTGACAAACTACCCATGTGTTGGTATCTCCACAACTGAATGTATAAAAACTATAGATTTATATCTTGAACTCAATGGTACGAAGAATACTTCATAATAAACTTCATTAAATACCTGAGCACGAAATATTTCCCGCTGACGTTCTTGCCAAAGTTCAAGTTCTAAGGCAGCTTGAAGTAATTCATCTTGTGTCAATCCATTTTGTCTCAATAAAGATATATCAAAATTTGGAATGAAATTACGGACCTAAAAAAAATGAATACATATGCAAGTTGATGATTACAAAATTAAATAGCTTACACTGGGGGAGTAATCCCATTTCATTTTGAAAAATACATATTTTTAAACACTTTTTAAGCACATTTTCAGTCAAAATTAAACTTATACTTTTACAAATATTTATATGTATGTATGTGTATATAAATTTCCATCTAAAAAATATAGAGACGCTCAATTTTTTATAGAGAAACTACAGTTAATTTTTGCAAGAAGTCAAGTTTATGGATAAACAGATGTAATTTGGCAATAAAACTTCAATAATCCTCCATGTCAATGATAGCATGAAATTCTCAAAAAAAAGGATACAAAGTATTCAGATCTTAACTGTCTCATAAGTTTAAAGACAAATGAAAATATTTATGTTAATTAGACAGTTGTATATCTTTATGTCAAATCACAGCAGTTTACAAAAGACACAAAAATTGCTGTCCTTTATCATGAAATAGATATCTGCACAGCTTACATGTTTTTGGTAAGGAGATGATCAAAATATGGTTATTACACATCTAGGGAAATGACCTTAAAGGCCAGCAAAAGCAATGTAAAGAGACTATTGCTCCATTTATCTTGTGTCATTCCCAAAATTTTTTCCCTACATCAAGTTTACCAGAGTGAAAACTGTTTTTGATGACCTTCTATAAATTTTTTAGGTGAAAAATTTGATGTCTCTATACCAGTGATGTTCAAACCTATTTTGATCTTGACCTACTCTCTTTAAATAAAAAATCACTTGCCCCCAACGAAAACTTTTTGATAGAAGCAAAATTTTAAAAAATTAGGAAAATGTCAATAAAAGAGAAAAATATATAAGCCAATTTTGACAAACTATTTTAAAAGTCCTGATTTGAAAACCCAGTTTCTCATAGATTGGTAGATGCAAATGGAAGCAATGTAAGTATAGACTTTTGCTCAAGAAGATTTTATTGTAATACTATTTGACACATTATTTAACATCATAACACATATTTTAACGTAGGATTACATTCCTCCATAATGATCCTCCAGAAAGCAAAATTTCAGATGTCCTGCATTGTAAGTTATAATTTTGGCAGCGTGCCAAACCCAGTCTGTATCGCTTGGGCAAGCAGTACACAGTTAAACAAAAAAGTACCAAAATGCTTCAAAATTTTGACATATATATATACAGTGGAATCTCGATCTATCGTTTTTCAAGGGACCAACTGAACTGAACGATAATTGCAGAAAAGCGATAGATGCGGAAACATAACAAAGCAATAGGATCATCGGGACTGGGTGAAATAAACGACCCATACGGAAAAACGATGATTCGGAGAATGATCAATCGAGATTCCACTATATATATATATATATATATATATATATATATATATATATATATATATATACACATATATATACATACATATATATAGATACATATATATAGATACATATATACATCATACATATATACATATATACATCATACATATATACATTCAAAAGAGGTAAGCAATGATAAGTAATCCTACGTTAATAACCCACAGTAGTTTCAATAGAAGAGATTACCTGAAATTATTTTTTAAATCTAATTAAAAGCATTAAAGAATAATATAATTAAAAACCTTAAAAAAAGTATGTGGTTATAGAAAACTTAGAGCATATTTTTTTAATTAAATAATTCAATATGATATAAATTTATTTAGACTATCCGTGACACCCTCCAATTTTTTTAGCAATCCCCTGTGGGTCACGACCCACAGTTCGCGAACCACTGATCTATGCTATTGAGACATACAAACATATAATTGCTACATATGATTATATTTTCTAGTAAATCAATACTAAACTTTATAATGGAACATATATAACAATACCATGCAATATCAATAACAGAATGTTTTGTAAAACAGCACCAAATAGATGTTTAATGGCATTCATTAAGGGGGTTGAACACCTATGTAAAAATCTGAACTCTTCTTTTCTTTAAGCAAGTCATTTATATTGAAATAATATTTCTTGACAATAAAATAAAAACACCTAGGAATAAGCAGTTTGGAAATATCTGCATGTCCCATCCATGATCTAATAAACCCATTTTTGTAGTCTTGATTAAGATTCTAACAATAATTATCCTTTGGATAGAGTAACAAAAACATACCCTCCCCTAACATTCCATGAAATTCATTATAATGGTGTATTTTTTGGACTTTTAAACCTCCAGTGAAATTCAATTGGAATCTCAATATATGAAATTAGTGAAAGTCAGTTCATTGTCAAATTTGTAAATCTAAATTAAAAACAACAGACATACATTTTATGCCTTATCAATTCCTCTCTCTTATTTTGTGACTGTTAAAGACCTTATTTATTGCATTGGATTTAACTCTTTCAGCCCTACCGGGACATATATGTCCCGCAGATATTTCCAAATCATCCAATGGGATAAGTAAGCATGAACTTTATTGGAATGCATGTCCTACTGGTTTCGTGATTACATTCATATGTTAGTGTGACTTTTTCCTAATAAATGGCAACAGTGCCCCACCAGTTGTTTGCTTTTTTGTAAAAGTTTCTGACTAGAGTAAAAGTTTGTGCATTCTGACAGCCATTTTAGACAGAGATACATGAGTGGAGATGTATTGTTTTTGTTTTGTGCTGTATATACTTATTTTTGCTAAAGCAAACAGTTTATTTGAAGTAAGTGAAATATTATTGTATATTTTGAAAAAAATTAATAATATGGGATATATATGTCCCAAAGGTCTGTTTTATTGGGACATTATTGTCCCAGTGGTTATATAAAGATATCTATACCTTATACTCATAGCTTGTCAATTCTGCAATTTTAGGCATATGAATATCATGAATCAAAGGAAGGGATTGACAAATGGGGAAATAATGAAATTGTTGAATCAACCGGATTCAAGTGATGAAACGGACGATTCAGATGCAGACAGAGAATATGTGCCTAGTTCCTCTGATATAAGTATATATAAGTATTCTTTAGTATGTTCTATTACATTTAATTTCAGTATTTTCTTCTACATTATTTTGTCTATAAAAATATCTGTTAAAATGTGATAATTTTGAAGAATTGTGGGTATGGTACATTGCAAAAACTGTTTTGCAATGTACCATACATAGATATGTCATGAATAATGTTGTATAGATGTCTTATAATAAAATTGTTTAAAAATTTTGGAAAATGAATTTAGAATTAGGGAACTGAACTTTTCACTGTATATTATATCGTCACCTCAACACCACTGGGATACATGTGTCCCATCTAAAAAGACCAGTAGGACACACATGTCCCACCTTCACAATTGCCCCAACAGTTAATTTTTGTTTTGTAAATATTGCTATTTTGTAAATATTGCTATTTCTACTTTATTTGACCTAATAAAGCCCTAATTTACCTTATTTTTGGAAAAGAAAAAAATGGTTGGGAAAGGGTTAATCCAGATATTACATTTTATACCTGCACCCATAACTCTTGTCCAGCATGACCGAGGTTTCAGTTCCAGAAAAATTACGACATTTTAAGCACATAGCTAAAAAATTAAGCACTTTTACAAACCCACAAAAAAAGATAAGCACTTTTAAGGGCCTTAAAAATGTAATTTCAAATATAAGCATTATATAATATAAGTATTATATATTTCAAATATAAGCTTTTTTTAGGCACTTTTAAGGATGCTACACACCCTGTTAAAGACTAGGATATGAAATTCTTAAAAAATGAAGTAACTGCAAGCTAAATTCCTGAATAAGCAAGTAAATTAATTAATAACAAATAATTATTTCATAAGATCTTAAAAAACCTGTACATATAAACAAGAAACTTGTAACTTCCATACCTGAGGAAAGCAAGAAATACTGGACTGGTTAGAATGGCGATCACAAAGAGCAGAAGTACGTCCAAAGTCAATCAATGTTAGGACTGCATAAATTTCTCCAATGTCATAACTAGAAAAACAGATGCTTCATTTAAAATGAGTTAAAAACAAAATCAAATTACTCAATTTAATATATATATATATATATAACAGTTCCGTAACTGACTGACTGACAGATAATGCACAGACCAAACCTCTGGACCTAAAGGGTTGAAATTTTGCATGGTGATTCTTCTTATAGTGTAGGGGTGCACTAAGAAAGATTCTTGAAAAATTCTTCTTAGATTTTTTTAAAATTAAATTTTTAAGCTATTTTTGTAACATTCTTTAAAGTTTGCATTTAAAATAATAATCTGAGGGTTACAAAATTTTTATCATGAGAAAGATTGTAAAAATTTCTTTAAAATGAAATCTTTTTCGAATCTTTACCTCCCTTTTCTGATTTTTAGTGAATTTTTAAAGATTAATTTTTAGAATTTAATTTATAAAATGCTGATCACATAGTTTCTTTTCATTTTGTGATACTTTAAAGTAACTTTGCATCACATGCATAAATACAAAATAAATTGATAATTTTTTTTTTTCTTTCTAGTGCGGCAGACGATTGGACATTATCCAAGAAAATATTAAAATACAATAAAAGATATGTTCCTCAAACTGTACTATATTCTTTAGTATGTTCTATTACATTTAATTTCAGTATTTTCTTCTACATTATTTTGTCTATAAAAATATCTGTTAAAATTTTTTTTTACAAATATATTTTTTTGGCATTAATTGCATACATTGACCATTGTATTTATTATAAATATATTTATTTATTTATTTATTTATTTTGGCATTAACTGCATACATTGACCATTGTATTTAATTTGAATGTACTCCGTGGCGAAGCACGGGTATTCAGCTAGTATAATATAACATTCAAAAATGATATTTGAAGACATAAATAACAAAGCATATTATATAATAATATTTATCAGCAATTTACATCATTTTTAGTAACCTACTGATAAGTTTGTGTTTGAAGCTGATATTTTTTTTTAAATCCCCAGTATCATAATTGATGGTTTTAACAAACAAAGAATTATTAATATCTCTGAACGTATCAAATATTGATGTACATGTCTGTACATCAATATCGATAGCTATAAATATATCGCCTTCCAGCAAGATTAAAGGGACAACTCAAAAATGGCCACTTTTGGGTTGTCTCTACCTCAGGATTCACCTTTTAGAAGTTTACATTTTGTAGGTACCAGGACTTTTCTACAATAGGTGCCGTGTAAGGTTGCAAGCCTCACTATTATTCTCTTGGACTCTTGGAGGAGAAGATGCTTAACTTTAAGTTTGATTTTCTCAGAGTGGCCATTTTTGAGTTGTCCCATTACTCTTGCCGGAAGGTGATATGCTACAACTAAATTTTAATTTAATGAGATTAAAAAAAGCAAGAATTTATAGTTACATACGCAAAACACAAAGTAGAGAGGTAGGTAGGTTTCAGTAAATCTATATATATAAAATGTGTTGGTATGCAGCACAAAAATCAACGATATTTCTACACTCCGAATGGCAACAGCTGCAACTACCGGATGTAAACATTAGCAGCCGTCCAAAATTTGCAACCGCGTGTGTGTAGTGACTCAACAATAGCATGTAATTTGATACAAATCAATTGCTGTATTTTACTCGTGAATAATTTTAATTTATTCATTTGATATGATTAAGTGGAGATATCTGAATTGTGAACAATAGTGCATACAATAGTAAATACAGAGAGTGATGTAATCTACACTATATTTTAGTACTTGCTGAATTTTTACTCCTGTTGTGCTGACATTTAAAGTTTTAAATATGAAATTAAATTAGTGTAATGACATTTAAAAGTTTAAGATATGAAATTATTATTACTATCATATAGGTGGCTGGTATATTATAATTTTTTTAATTTTTTTTTTTATTATTGGCTGGAGAACCTTTGTTTTAAATAATAGAAAACTAAATATTTTTTAAAGTTTCTACTCCTTTTCCGTTTCAATCCTGTCCCTTCCAGCTATGGGTAATTCAATACCTTCAGCAGTGCCATTTTGTCGTGAATCCGTGAACTCTCCCATGATCTCAGGGATTAGAACACCAGAACATCGGAATTTTAATGCTTTTAGCAAATCCCTGACTCACCAGAAAGACCACCGAAGATCGAGATTCCGCGAAAGGGGGAAAATCTTGTTTACGTCTGTGGCGCGCAAGGATACAAACAGAGGCTTAGCGAGACTCCCCAATAGGAGAAGGAGAAGGAAGAACTACTTTTTCCGACGCGGATGTTTCAAGTGAAAAAGTGGCTCCAGAGTTGACGGGACAAAAGTCGGAGAGAGAGAGACAGATTTTTACCTTGAGAGAGCAGAGTCGCCCCCCTGACGCCTTGATGAAAAAAAGATGCGTTCCTGCAAGATGACGGAGGACTTGAATTCACCAAGAGGCCTATAACTTCTTTAAATTGGGCATGCCCACCCTTAAACTTTAATCTTTCCTTATGGCCTTTCTTTCCTATTTCATTTCTTTATTTTTTTTCTAGACTGCAGTCATTAAACCGGTAATATGCATTTTATTTGATTTTTTTTTTATTAAGGTTTTATATCAAGTGTTTTTATTTTAACTTTTTTTGGGGGGTTCTAACCAGCCACCAACTAATTTTTGTTTTATTATTTCGTTATGCTTTTAATTCATTATAAAAAATATATGTGTGTCATCGGGGAATTGTGCCTCTTACTTGTCAAGTTTTAAATTTTGTTTGAGATTACGATATGAGTAATAGGAAGTTAAAGTTTAAATAAAATTTGTGTTTTACCCCTAAGTTTGTGTCTCGTCGTCAATTCTTTATTGAAGAGTAAGTTTTAGTTACTTCTTTTTTTTTGGTTAATTACACAATCGTTAAAGTACTTGCTACTCCCTTTAGAACTTGGTTATTGCGGTTAAAATTAAATTCTTATTTTTTTTTTTTTTGAGGTTTTCACAACGCGCCTCAATCTAACGTTAATCCTTAAGATATTCTAAATTCATTTAAATTAATAATCTATACGTTAAAACATCAGTTAAAAATAAAATTAATAAAAAACAATAAAAGACACAGTTACGACACTCCATTTTTTTAAGTGAAAATTTTCCCCAACAATATCTTATTTGATGTAATGATAAAGTGTAGATATCTTAATTTTGAAAAATTGTACATACAGAGAGGGATGTCATTTTTAAAATCATTGGTGTTGGGTTTCTCAGTCTTATCTTTAATTCTGTTCTGAAGTAATGGAAATTCACATTTTTTAATCACGAAGTTTTAGAATCAGCTTTATAGTGAATTTAGCAATGATTAAAAATTTTTTGGCTGAGCTCCCACTACCCCTTAACAACGCATATTTATGATGACAGGTAAAGGTAACATTCCTTACATATGTTACTTTCAGTTGAGTTGTTTTGCAAAAGAAAATATAAAACTAAAAGCGACCATGCTGGTCATGCAGCGACTAGTGTTTTTAAAAATTATGACAACATTTTAAAATTATAAAACATATTAATCATAATCAAAAATATAAATCAAAATCAATTTCTTTAGAATAGCTTAAAATAAGAAAGTAACAAAATAAATTTATAAAAAAATATATGTATATTAGAAAAGTTGATACAACACTAATAAGAAAAAAATAACCCTGTATCTGGTTTAACGTATCCTGAATAATCATTTTGTTGTGGCAAAATTAAAAGCTGAAAGTTATAAGGCATTTGTAATACCATCATACATAATTTTGAATACCCTTACAGAAAGCTATTAAATACACATTCAAAACTATTTATTAACAATGATAGTCTGAAATATTTAAAAAAAAATAATAATAAACTCTTATTTACTATATAAAAGGTATCAAATAATGATATTGTCAAAAGGTAATTAGGTATTCTGATACTAGTCCAATGGGTCTCTATTCTAAGAATAGGTACTATTTTTAAAGCTAACCATATATAGAAAAAGGCTATAAATAAAAATAATTATCAAAATCTTTTCAATCTATACTGGCTAACTCTATCAATCATTCATTCTATACCTACACAGATATAACAATACTACAGATTTTAAACATATAACCAAAGAAGATAAAGTGAAGTATACCCATCCCTCAATCTACATAGTTTTGGGTTAACATGGTTTAAAAAAATATATCTATATATATATATTTTCCACATGGGAATTTCCCGTCAGTACTACTTTACAATAATGCATGCATAAATATATATATATATATATATATATGTATATATATATTTAAATACATATTCCTTTTATTTCAATACACTAATCCTATGTTTTTGTTTCTGCAAAATAAACTATACTTATATACATATAGATCTAGCCTTCTTTTAAATCAAGTCTTCAATTACACATTTTTTTCTGGACCATATGTTACCATTTTTTATATATCCTATGCACTCTTGTACATTCTTTTTAGATGTTCTTTACCTATCTCCCAGTTTTATACAAATTCCTAAGATTCAATTTATGCAGTTTCGCTTTAATGTGGTAATTGTCACGTAAATCGAGGTATAGGTGTATTTAGTCAATATTGAAAAATAATTATAAAGATGTAAATAAATAATAAAATTTTATACAATTTCCTAAGATTTAATTTATGCGGTTTCGCTTTAATGCGGTAACTGTCACGTAAATCGAGGTATAGGTGTATTTAGTCAATATTGAAAAATAATTATAAAGATGTAAATAAATAATAAAATAAAGCAACTGTTTTCTCCTCTCTCTCTTTTAAAGTAATTAAAGGATATCTGTATGAACGTTTCTTTCCTTTGAAAGCAAGACAGCATGAATGGTATGAATAAAAACTATAAGAATATGTACAGAATTTTTTCCTATAAGTATAAACATTAATCCTGAAGAGGAATAACATGGTTTAAAATTGTTGAGAAATTGGTTGGTATATAACCAATTCGCCGACATCTAAATCAAAGTTTTAACAATAAGTGCAATATTTATTGTTAAGACTTTTATATATAATAATTTTTGCAGTTTTGCTTTAATGCAGACTTCAGCAGTGGTTGATAAACTGTCTTCCTTGAAAAAAAAAGTTAAAAAACAACTTCTTGAAGTCTAACATTTTAAAACTAAAGTTTATTGTATAATGATAAACATATGTAAAAGAAACATATGTTGTGACAGTCAGCACTAAAAACAGTAAAGTTTACAATACTCCAGATCAACCGTCATGATATTGAAAAGGAGTGCCCTGATACAAAAATAAGCACAAGCTTAAATACTCGTTTCTGATAAATTTACATATACGGGGGTAAATCAAATATAAACCGGAATTTCTGTCTAGTGCACGCTACAACTGCCAAAAGGGGGCGGAACTTCTCTCTGCGGTAGGTGTAGATGTCACATGAATATCCAATGCTCGTCCAGTCTGCTCGTGTAGCTTTTCAAGTTTCCTTTGTGATGAGTGAACAAGAAGTACACCCGAGTGTTGCACAATGGAATATCATTAAATTTCTGACTAATGAGGGTGTAAAACCCATGGAAATTTTGCATAGACTTGAGGCTCAGTTCGGGGATATGTGCCTAAAGAAAACCCAGGTGTATGAATGGCACAAAAAGTTTCCGGAAGGAAGAGAACAGTTTAAAAATGAGCCTCATAGTCGGCGTCCTCGCACCAGTTTGACCCATGAGAACATTCAAGCCGTTCGACGCATTATCGAAAGCGATCGGCGTGTAACCGTTTCTTCAAGAGCGTCGAACTGTTAATGCTGCATATTACTGTAAACTTTTGGATGAGGCAAAACTGGCATATTGGAGAAAAAGACGTGGTTTCTCCATCAGAAATGTTCTTCTTCTTCACGACAATGCCCGTCCCCATACAGCAAACCTAACGCGTAAAAAACTAGAGGCAATGTTTTGGACACCTTTGGAACACCCTCTGTATAGTCCAGATTTATCTCCCTGTGACTATCACATGTTTGGACCCTTGAAAGCGGCTCTAGGAGGGCAACGATTTGACAGTAATGATGCTGTGAAGGCCTTTGTGTGCAATTAGCTTGATACACAACCTCTGTCTTTTTATAAGAACGTCATAAATAAATTGCCTATCCGTTGGGAAAAATGTCTATCCAAACAAGGAGATTATGTAGAAAAATAATATTGTACTCCCATGTTTCTATCTCTTTTCAATAAATTTTAAAAAATAAATTCCAGTTTATATTTGATTTGCCCTCGTACCTCTTGGTTACCAATCAAGCCATCAACTGTTACATTTCTAATACATTGCCAGTGGTATGAATTAACAAACCGGATGAATTGAATAACGAGCTTACACACCATTGGCTTGTAATGACGTTGTAGCTAAAAGATGATGATTTATAAAGATGTTGTACAAAAGAAAAATGAGGTTGTTTAAGAGATGAAAAGCATTGTTTCCCAACAAAAATGGATGTTTGTATTTAGGGTACACTTAAATATACACACATCATCAATGTTTTTGTTTCTAGGCTTTCTTTCTTCACAAAATATAATCAGTTTACACAGTGAAATGATTATGAATTCCACAAGTTAAATAAATCATAAGACAAATAAATGCAGAAATAAATTTTACCCTTCTGGTGATGTGACTACAACTTTACAAGAACTCATTTGACGCATTCCCCGCTTTTTATCAACCTGAAATAAGAAAAAGTACTTTTATTAGTTAATCAGGTAAGTAACTAGTCATTTAAACTAAAATCTATTTAGTTAAAAGCTATAGATTAAATCTGCAAAAGAAAATAGAAACATACAAGTTAATTACATCAATTTACATAAAAATATGTACAATACTAAAATAAGTCAAATTCAGTCCAAATGAATTGAAAGAAATCAATAGTCTACTTCACAATTTATTGAACACATTTGACTACATTGAAAAAAGAAGAAATGTATAATAAATATTCCTTTGATCAATCAAAAGATCAGTAAAAAGAGGAGAAAAACTTACTTTTCAAATAGATATGGCACAATACTTAAAAAAAATCAAATAAAACATGCAAGTTACACACTTATTTTTAAATAAGAAAGTAATATCTTTTTTAATTTAAAATCAGGAATTACAGATTTAAGCTGATTTTTACATTTACAGTTTTGTAAAAAAATATAAATGTAGGAACCAGTGACTAAATACACATAAAAAAGTAAAGATATCAATATTATACATACTATATGGTTAATTGAAGGAGCATCTAACACTTGAAAGAGATTAATGCGAGCTGTTCCAACAATTTGTTCTTGGCCTCCTTTCTTTCTATGCAAAACTTCTAAAATAAGGGGTGTTCTACAGAAAACATTAACTTCAGTCAGTGCCTAATCAGACAGTACCAAAGTATAACAAGTTTAGGAAGAAGAGATATTTATTGAGAAAATTATACTGAACACTGAATTTATACTGAAACTTTTAATAACATGTAAAAAATTATTTTCACATTATTCTTAATAAGTCTTAATAAACACTAATTGTGAGTGTGAAACAAAAATTTATTCATTTATTTTTACTTCCTTCATATAGTACGGTTCAGTAAATACACACTCAGAAGGAATAAATTTTAAAAAGGAAGATTTTAAGAAGTTAATGAAGGTGTAGCACAAGGTTCTACGTAAATTAATATTAAGTGTGATTGCTAAAAACAACTGTTACAAAATATAAGAACATAAAGAAAAACCACAATGCTATAAGTTTTTAAGCACATAGGTGTACATAACATACCAGTTTGTTAGAAAGAATGTTAAAGGTTTTCTTTATGAGAACAGCTCATTATGAAGCACCCCACTATCTCTTCTAAAAATGACATTTAAGGTTATTAAACGATTCTTTTATTCTAAATGTGGTATAGAGGGTCAATGAAAATGTCATTTCACACAGTCACTACAGACTGTATAAAACAGAATTTCCTAGTTACAGAAGATAATGGCTTTGAGAGCTATCCAAACCCTATCACTATATAAAAAAAGAAAAAAAAATACTGTAGAAGCATCTCCAACCGATAACACAAATTATATGCTGGAAAAAAATTCATTCTTCCTATCTAAGGTTCTCAGTTTTCATGACTAAAAATTATGAATTTAAAAGTGGGTGAGATAATTTGAATGCATTGAACAAAAATGCATTTTTAAGCAATTTTATACAATGATATACATTTTTATGCATGTAGGTGTATGTAACATACCTGTTTGTTAGAAAGAATGTTAAAGGTTTTCTTTGCGAGTCAAAATTCAGAAACAGCTCATTATGGGGCACCCAACTATCTCCTCTAAAAATAACATTTAGGGTTGTTAAATGATTTTTTTTTTAGTTCTAAATGTATGGTCAATGAAAATGTCATTTCACACAGTCACTACTGACTATGTAAGGAAGAAGGTGTTACAAGGTTGGTTGGTTGGTTGGTTTGGTTTGGTTTGGTTTGGTTTGGAGCGCTATGGTAATTTTTTGCTACATGATGGCTAATTAGATCGAGACTTACTGCTTAAAACCAAATCCGAAAGGCGACAAACATTTGTCGCCTTTTGCCATGAGTGGGATTCAAACCCACAGACTCTGGTATGGAATGCTAATGCCCTAGGGTGTGTCACAAGGCACTTGGTTATTGGTATTGGTAGTTGTGATCTGATAAGGGTTGAGTATGAAAGATGTACCTACGTGATGTCTCTGGAAAAATGGACTTATTTTTAAATTAATTCTTTTTTACTTTCTGTGGTTCCCTTAAATGCCCTAGTCAATTTTCTTAAAGACTGGACTATTCTGACATACATTTATTAAAATTTAATTATTATTATTATTATTATTGGTGAGATGAAATTGTTCTCAGAGCTGAAAAAGCAACAGAGTTCTTATGCATATCTATTTTTGCTTCAATGGTTCATTAGACTTTCAGTTTCATCTTCTTAAATGAAAATATTAACAGTAACTAGGACAACATACTTTAAATTTCATTAGAAAATAGCACTGTCACATTACAGAATGTTACATTGATGATATTAAGAGATGTGGTATAAAAAAAATTTATTTGGAATATTTCAGCCAACATTAAACTTTAATAGACAGAAGTTGAATTTCATAACTACTTTAAGATGATGCTGACATGAAAGCTACACAATACTCAACTGCTGATTATCTGCTACCAGATTATGTACATAACAAAAAAAAATGATAAAAATGGGACAAAAACTGTCTAAAAGCATGTCTACAAGGCTTGTAAACATCATTTTTATCCCTAGGAGCTCAGTTTAGAAAGTACATACTAAAATTTACATGCATAACTAATTCAAGTAAATGTGTGCGTGTGTGTGCAAATATATATATTTATAAACACAATAGATTAATTTTAAAGGAAATCAACTTTGAAACAGAAAAGAATCTACAGTATGCATCTAGATTCCCAAAATTAGAACATATAATTTAACATCTAGAACTCAAAATATATTTACAGATGTGTTACACTATATGATGTGTTAAGTTTGCAACACATCCACTTACTCCCAAAAAGTTGACTTCAGTAATGCAAATGTTGTAGCAAAATTAAAGGCACAATAGCCATGAGGAATGCTGACTTCACATTTAGGATGAACTTCAACATCTGGATGAGTAACCATGGATGATGTGGTGCCAAAAAATGGATACGAATATCTGTGTGATTACGAAACAAAAATTCAGCAATTATGTTTCTATTTACTATATCAAATAATTAAACTACAAAATCATTTTAAACACTCGATTTATTCAAGTTTATACTTTACTCAACTCTTTTCAAACCTTTCTCTAATGCATGCAATATAAAAACACTACACATAGATAAAAGAAAATAAGAGTATGACTCTTGTTACCAAAGATTCTTAAGACAAAAATTGAAGTCTTAAAAGTTTAAACTATATACAGCAAGTAGTTTGAGTTAAAATATTAAGATTATAAATAAATGCATGCTCTGTACCATTTTGTCTACTGAGTCCACATTTAAATAAAAAATTCAAACTACAACACTGCTACATGGCCACTGTTTATGCCATTAAACAGATCAAAAGGCAAGAAACAGAAATGAGAAACATATACATACAGTCGAACCCCGTCATAGGGAACCTGGTATATAACAAACTCACCGATATAGCGTACAAAAATTTTGGTCCTATCATTTTCTTATTGTATTTAATGCTAATTTATCTTCTTATAGCAAACCTCCGAAATCTTAAGAATCGGCTATAACAAACCTTTTTTACAGTCGACTACTGAATTTTTAAAAAATTTTAAACTTTTTAAGAATGTTGAAAATTTACCTATCGCAATGTGAATAGAAAAGGACAAATTTCATCATTCTCAGATAGTGACATGCAATTGTTCGAAACATGTGATGATGAAGTCATTACATGTGAAAATCTGACTGATGAAGATATTGTGGAAGAAATTAAAATTCTGAAATCGAAGCTTCTGCATCTGATGCTGATGAAGAGGAGCACATAAATGATGAAATCCCCATCATCTAAGATGCTACAGCAGCAATGCATGCAATAGATAAATTTTTGTCTACACAAAAAGTGGAAGAAAGAGTGTTGGAGTCATCTGATGTATTGGACAAAGAAGAAATTCATAAAATGTTTTGAAATCGGCATCACATGAGCAGAAGATTACTAATTATTTCTGTATCAAAACAGTGAGCAACAATTAAATATAAAATGAATTTATTTCCATTTGTCTTCATTTTTAGTTAATTTAATTACAAATGTGTCAATTTAATGTAATCGATTTTAGTCAATTTAATTCATTAATGTTCATTTTTAATAGATTTTATCATCTTTTAATACATTATTATTGAATACACATAACAACTAATGAGTTATACATTTTGTGAACTCTAACATTTTTCTTAACAGTTTGGATATAGTGAACCACCGGATATAGCAAACAAAACCTTTGCTCTCTTGAAGTTTGTTATAGCGAGGTTTGACTGTTTATATTATATTTTTTCCCCACAGCTTCAAATGAATTTTCATACATTCAGAAGAAATTTCAGGTTCCTTTAGTTATTTCAGAAATTATTTTAGAAGTTTAGACTCCAGAAAAAATTTTCTATATGCACAGCTGATAAAATTGTAACCTAATATTAATATTTTTACAATCAGTAAGAACAAATATTTCATGAACATTTTATAAGATTCTCTCCTTTTTTTTGTATAAATAACATTGTTATAAATAAACAGAAAATTGTTTAAAAAATAATCAGACACAGAAAGACATAAGGCATTAAAAGAAAAAATTGGCTGTCAATAGTATAATTATACAGTAAAAAACTTATACAAACCTTATAAACAGATTAATACTATGAGCTAATCTTGTTGCCTGGAAGTTGCATAAATCTAAAGTAAAGGAAAAATGTCTTGCACTAGTATCTATTTTCATGGGTATTGAAATAGGTGCCCCATTAAAATTACGAGCATCTCCGACATCCATAGGAGTATTAATGGACGAGTGATTGCATGATGTTCTCCCAGCATCATTTGAGCTATTATTGTGCGTATGGGCTTCATTCAGCATAACAGATTCTATGAAAAGATAAAGAAATTAGATTGTCTGTGAAACAATAAATCAACGTAAGTGAACTATGAGTAAACTGAAATAAACAGTATTGGATATTTAACCGGGAATTCTGAAAATGGTCTCATTTTTTTCATTTATTTCTAAGAGTGACACAAATATTCCAAAATAAAAATTATGATACATTTTTAAAACTACTGATGTAAAGAAAATTCTCATTTTGTAATTTTGAAGATACTTTTATATAAAACTGAAATGAAATAACAATGAAATTTTTCAAAAGCATAATAAGGAATTTATTTTTATAGGCATGGATAACATGGGGCAGAGCAATACACATAATATTTAAGCCCATAAAGAAAAATTCCTTTTCTTTCACTTGCATTAAGTAATTTTCATTACCATCTTATTTTACACATATTACGCATAAAATATTTGTTGGATATTAAAGTAAATGAAAGGTTTTGTTTCAATACCACTTTTAGCCTTATTCTGTGACTGCAAAATAGTTATTTAAAAATACTGTGGAAGTCCTGGATGTGTTTTTTCATGCTTTTAATCTTAAAATTATCAACAAGAAAACTCAAATTGAAATTTCTTAGAAAAAATATATAAACTTTATTATACATTCTAATAAATATTAAATAAATTTTTGAGTCACAGCAGAAATGTCCTTAACAAAATTTTTAGCTGCATACTTTCAAATTAGAGCACTAATTTAATATTAAAAAAAAAAAATAATTTTTTCAGTACTGGTAAAAACCATAGAAAAAAGTTTAACAGCAGTATTACAAAGAGATTAATCATCTTTTAAAATAAATAAATAAATTTATATTATACTACTGAAAATGAAAATCAATTTTATCCCAACATCTTTAGTAAACTTGATTAAATGATTTAAAGACAGAATTCATAGGAATATTGTTAGGTTTTGGGGCAGAAATGCCCATAACCTTAAATGATAGATAATGTAAATGTAAAAGAACATAAACTATCTTTAAATAAAGTTTTAGCTTTTAAGTGCAGAGCCGATATGGCTAGCAGGGAAGGCAGACTATCACCTCAATAAATAAGAAAAGGTAGCTGAAAATTAACCCTAATAAAACTATTCTCAAAGTGTGGTGTGCAAGCTTGAAGCGAAACATAAAAACATATGGCTAGTTTTAAATGTAAAAAAAGTTTATTTATAAACACAGACAAAAAATTGAATTCAATTAAAACACAATGCTATAAAATCATTAAAAAAATAAGCACTTCTTGAAACATAAGATAATGTAAAGAACCTTTCACAGGTTCAACAGTTCGAAAATAAAGTTTGATTAAATAAACAGAGTTCTAAATAAACAGAGTTCATCTACTCAAAACAGAAGTGAAGATAGTTCTTGAAAAAAACTTACTCGGTACACTCATGTAGATATACACACGTATTTTTAACGGCCATCTTTCCTTGTGTACATAGTCATGGGTTCACAAAGCGAAATAACGAAGAGCGGATTTACACAGACACACTCGATACTGATCCATTGTTTAGCTTCCATCTGTAGGCACAGAGCATTGCAGGATAAAACAACCACACAAAGACTCGCTACTTCCACCGCAGAAGAACCTCTCCCCTAGGAAGTTTGCCACATGGCTTTTATACGATAGCCAAGTGTGGTACAAACGATATCTTCAGAATATGCGAATTTATTGCACTTCTAAATACAGCAGTTAAAGTTTTGGGCTAGAATGACGTCATAAATTAAACATTTGAAGCAAGTGCTGTATCTCATCTACAAAATGACATCACTATTGTGTTTACTCCGTTGGTAATTGCTTCAGCTTGCTGGGATGACGTCAGGGAATTATGAAAAGGTTAATACATTAATGGTGGCTCAAGAAGTAAATACTTACGGCTAGATAGGAAGGAAAAATACATTCTAGCTATTTTTCTAACAATTATTTATAGGATATTTTAAGGGAAAATAATCATATCACTATGGGCTTCAAGAAATGGTTGGTAAATGTATTATGAGAAAGTCCTATTAATGTTAAACAAAGAGAAAGAAAAAAGAAAAAAGCAAGAATTAGATTTTAGGATGTCTTAAGACCTATTTATCATACTATTAAGACTAAATAATTGAGTACAGAGAGCCAATGAAAAAGCTTGGTGCATAAAATGCAATTACCATTTTTTGTTGGATGAGTATCATGACTGGTTACAACCTCAGCACTAGAGCATGCTGTTTTGGTAATAAAATTCTGTTGTTCAGGTAACGTAGGCTCTGCTTTTTCTTCTGGTATAGAATCCTCCCGAATGGGAGTTGTATTTTCTTTATGGACAGTTTTCTCTTCCGGCTTGAAAATATGATAAATAGAATATTGAAATATAATTATAACTAAAGATATTGCAGAAAAAATTTTAGAAATGTATCTTGAATGTTTAACTATGTTTTACCTTAAACTTTTAGATCAAACATTGTTTGCATAAAATTTTAAAAGAAAAGGATATTCAAAGTAATTTGAGTTAAAAGACTAAAACAATTATAGGCTGTAACAAGACTAAATAAAAATTAAACATATACAGTTAATCACCAGTTACCGGTTTCAAAGATAGTTAGGAAAAATTTACTTTAAATTCTTGAACTGATATCTCTTATCAAGGAGTTCTAAAAGTTGAAAATTTAACATCTTTTCAAATATTTTTGTTGAACAATCAGAATATACACACACCAAAATGTAGTGAGAACTTTTAGGAGCATTTCGGAATTTTTAAGGATAAGAATCTAGCTAGAGAATATTTTATAATGTAAATTACAAAAATGAAGTACCATAAAATTTAAACAGGCAACAATGAAAACTGAATATAACCAGGCTTACCCTATAACTACACAATAATACATGGATGCAAATTATAATATTCACCTTATCAGCTTGTAAAACAACAGTAACTCCAACAAAAGGAGACAAATCATCCCCTCCAAGTCTGGAAGTCTTTTCAGTTGGCACAATCTAGCAGGAAAATAAAAAAAATAGTTTATTTAAATACATGGCAGATATGTTGCTCACTCTTTTCAACAACGTCACATCTAAAAAAATTGGCAATTTTCAGTTGTGCCTGTTTTCAGAATGCCCTGAAAGAGTAGTATATCCCTGCACGATCATCATATCTCACCACTCAATATTTAGCTGCTAGAGATCAGAATTAATATTTATTTTTAATACATTTTATTCTACTTTTAAACTTTAAAATCACTCTCCTGAAAAATCGTGTTTTTTGAGGTATGACGTTGCTGAAAGGAGTGAGCAATATAAGAAATGGAAACAATTATGTATGGTTTTTTTTTGTTTTTTTGTTATTTATATTATCAACTTAAATCAAAGAACATCTGAAACCAGATGCAAAAGATTTGCAAGCAGCTCTTATAAAAAGCTTTGGTGAAACACAGTTTGACAAACATTTCTTTGTTAAATGAGTAATGGTATAAAACTAATCAACTATTAAACTACTAACCAACCAACCAACCTGCAATTAAACGATCTGCTCTTGTTTAATTGTAGAGAGTAAAATATAACTCCCTTTTCTCAAGACTAACATCCTAGTTTTGGATGCACCTTTGGGTCTCCCATTCAGAGTGCTAACTGGTTATACGTTTTTAACATTTCCCAAAGCAGCATGGGATTTGAATCAAAAGGAACCTTTTTTAGTCTACCTTATCTAGTGTCATAGGTAGGGATACGCAATTTTTGTATTTATGAAATAGATGCGAATAAATGAGAAATTTGCCAATGAGCAAATAAATGCGAAATTTACTTTTTTATTACTTTTTGGTGTAAACTCGGTGATAAATGACTTTTTAATCAAAATTAGGTAATAATAGCAATAATTTTTTAATACAATTGCTTATTTAAGACCATCCACAGTCTTTGACTGAGCGATCTCACTCTCGAAGACTTAAGGAAGAGAATGTGGAGACTAATACAATGTTAACTTTTACTTAAGAATTTTGATATTTACATAACCAATTAAGTACAATTATGACTTTTTTTAATAAATACAGAAATTTTGAATTTATATACATAAATATTTATTTTTGCGAATAAATGCGAAATTTTATATTTTGTAAAATTTTTTTTGTTAAATTTCGATATTTTTTATGCGAAATTTACGTATTCCTAGTCATAGGTTGTCACTTCCATCCCATCTACCCCAAACATGCAAGACAGAAAAAAGGATGTCCTTGGCCCTTGCTGGTATAAACAAATAAATGAAAAAAAAAAAAGGATTGATTGGCTGTCACTGGTTGCCACTATTAAAAGCAGTTATGGCAAAAAAAAAGGTTTAAATTTTAGTAGCATTCCCACAAAAGAATTTTTCACTAATATAATACTGAACTTATACGGCAAACAGTTTAATCAAATCTTATAAATCTAAAGAATAATTGATTTCAAATATTTTAAGACCCAATAAGAGAATTATCACCATTTACTTATATTAACAGCAAACTGAGTTGTCATCTGAAAATGTAACTTCAGCTGAACAAAATTAAACAACATACTAAAATTACAATTTTAATATATGTTTAAAGGAAAATAATAAAAAATTCATACTTGTACACTTCCTTCAATGCACAATGGATCATCATTTAAGTTATGTCTGTTTACGCATGAAAAAGGTCCCAATGGAATCTGTCCAGAACCTAATGATACATCTCCAGAACACAAAACTATCTAAAATTTAATAGAAACAAACAGATTGTAATCAGGAATGCCAAAAATGAGAGAAAAAGGACAAGGTTATGTTTGAAAATTCTTCAAAATTTTTTAATTTTTAAATTTCATTCAGAGACTTCTAGAATTTAAATTAGGAAAATACTAAGACAAAGCTTTTCAATAGATATAAATAAAAATATTAAAGATTTTAAAGATTTATAGGTATATACTTTTTGAGAAATCACACAAGTTATTTTCCCAGAGTGTAACAAATTTTTTCTCAAATATGGGCATTCTTCAAAAGACCACCACAATTTATATTACAATAATACGTAAAAATGACATGCATTAAAGTGAATGATAGAGATTTCCTAGACCAAAAAATTATTTTTGAAATGATTACTGCTAAAACAACCTGTTGATGTATAAATTAAATTTCTAGCAGCAATGCAAAAAACTTTTATTTCTAAACTAGATGACATATTTAATTCCATATTCCATATAATAGAATTCAAAAAGTGTAAATTAATAACTGTTTAATTTGAAATTGTATTTTCTCTTTCTGCTTACTAAAGAATGGGTTCATGCTTCCCACTTTTTGTTTAACTCCAAAAACACATACTTTTTTAAGACTATCTTAAAGACTGTTCCCTAGAAATTTTAAAGACCATCAAAAATTCAAAATTGTTTTATTTTTCAATCCAAAATGAATTCCTACTAATAGATTTATAAGATAAAGTGTTTTCTTGTTATATACTTTACAGATTAACAACATATATTTTATGCAATTTATTTTATAAATAATTTTAATTAGGGCACAACATAAACATGAAATAGCAACCCAATGTAAATAATGTAAATGAGAGTTTATCACAAAAAAATTCATTGATAAATGACTTAGAATGAAGAACTATGAAAGATAAAGGATGAGAAGAAGACTATGAAAGATGAAGAACTATGAACTCTCAAAAATATTCACAAATTATCAAAATTCAGCTATATTAGCAGGCTACCTAAAAAGAAAAAATGGCTTTTCAAACAAAATGATCTATGAAGGAATTCCAGTAACTAGGAATTTTGTTCAAACATACTAGAATATTAAAATGTTAGATTAAAACTTTTTTAAAAATGGCCGCCTAAAAAAAGCTTTAGTTTCAAAAGATTTCTAATTTTTTTTCCTGTTTTTACTCCCCTTTAGTTTTAATTTTTGGAATTTTAAATTTAGAACCTCTTAATATCTCGGAGACATTGTCACAATCCACTAACAGAAAAACATTAGTCTAGATATAATAGTTTTTAAAAAAAGTTTTTCATAAAAGCATAATTTAAACTGTTTTGATTTGAAGTAGGCCATCTTGTCCCAGAAAATACATGAAGTCTCTTTTTAATGAGTTTTAGCCAACTATATGTGACTTCTAGTAATTTGACACTTCAATTCTTTAAAATATCTTTTAAAATGCACATCATAGGAAAATATTGCTTTAATTTAATTTCTCACTCAAGAATAATCTTGTGATTTAATATCACAATTCAGAAAAGTGACAATTATATATCTAAGTAAATCAACCTCATTAAAACATAATTACAGTAAAACACTTTTAAAGTACTAATACAACGAAATAGCTAAAAGGGTACTTATTTTATCAATTTACATAATACATTCAATATAAATGTAACTGTTAATTTTTACCTCTAAAGTTGGATGTTCCTTAAAATACTCAGAGAGTAATTTTGAAGAACTAGAAATGCGTACAGAAGCTCTTTCTGCAAGGAAGTCAGGATTTGAAAGACTGGAAAACTTTTCAGTCATTACATCATTATCAAATAATGAATAATAGAAGTAGAAGCCTTTGGAAGACTTTAACATAGCAGGAGGAGCTAACTGTAAACATATAATATATATTATTATTGCTGTTGTTATCAACATGAAAACAACAACACAAAAAAACTTATAATAAATGAAAAATTTGAGGTATTTGAATAAATGATATTTAACTGTAAGAAGACATTAACGCCAAAACACTAAAAAATTTTCATATTATGCTAAATAAAAAGATTAACACAAAAAAATGTAGTACAAAATCTGACACAGACTAGTAACATAGTTTTAAATGGTTACAAAAGACATTTAAAATCTGAAAGACAAAGACAGAACTAATAAAAATGTATGACCTTCATGTAAGAAACCTTTTCCTTCATAAAAATCAAGACTGAATGCATATACACAGACTAAATTTTACTTCCTCTAAAAGCAGTGGCAGAATAGGCATCCTAAAGGACTGAAACACAACCAAATTTTATCCCTTCTTTACTCTGTCAGAACTAGGTTATACAGTTTTTGCCAGTGCTGCTGACAGTTTCTTTGTTCCATTAAAATAAAAGGACCAAATTTTACTCGATAACAATTGAAATTTCCACTTATTCCACAAATAAATATTATCAATATTTATCATAACACAACCAGTGAACATGCTTAAATATTAGATGTAATCATAAGGGACTTTTTTAACAGTTTTTACATTATACCTTGATATAATTGATATGAAAATTCAAATAGGAACAAAAAGTATGAATTAAACACTACCCTTAAATAAATTGAAATATTTACAAAAATCGTAGAACTAATTTTCATCATAATCCATAGGGATACTTGCTTTAAATATGTGGGATTAATCATTAATGTCTTCAAAATCTAGTGATTAGAATAGAACTAGTATAGAAATGTTATATACAGTAGAATCTCGATCGATCGTTCCCCAAATCATCATTTTCCCGTATGTGTTGTTTATTTCACTCAGTCTCGATGATGATATTTCTTTGTTTTGTTCCTGCATCTATCATTTTCCCATATTTATCATTTAATTCAGTCAGTCCCTTAAAAAATGATAGATCAAGATTCCATTTTATATATATATATATATATATATATATATATATATATATATATATATATATATATATATATATATATATATAACATTTTCTATAAACATTTCACACAAATTATTTAAATGTTAGTATATGAAAAGCAAACATAAGTTTATTCAGGTTTACGAGCTGCAAAAGAACATTTGTCACTAGCATGACTGATGGGTCCTGTAATAGCACTAAAATAGTTTTTACCTTGTTGAAAGAAGATTGCAGTTCACAGATAGGAATCAATCAAATGACCTTTAACGTGTCGTTGCAGTGAATAAAACATTGCATTTCTGTTACTGTTAATAATAAAGGTCTAATTTTTGGAGGACCTAAGAGAATACTTTGTACACCTAGGAAGAAATCCATCTCTGAGTTGCTCAAAACCAGGCCTGTACAACTCGAAATTTGACAAAGGCAATACTAAGGCTTTGTAGAAAGCTGCTGTGAGCAGCAAGAAGATAAGATACATGGGAAAGCAAAAACTATTTTATCCAGCAAAAAATAAATTACTGATTATTTTAAAAATTTAATAAATATTAATATTCATTGCTTATATATTCCCCTTTCATGATATTATAAAAACTAGCTGAGTGGCAACCCGATGTGCTGCTTTTTCGATTTAAAATGAAATAGTTTCATTTCTTAATGATTAAAAACCATTTAATCACTTTTAAAAATATATTAGAATTTTTAAAAAAGGAAATAATAATTTAAAATTTTCTTTCTCAAATTTCGATTTTTGGCTTTTGAAATAATTCTTTCAAATTTCTGTTTTCAAATTTTGATTTTTAGACAAAAAAGAAATTCATTCAATTAGAAAAAATTCTAAAGGTTTTAACTTCTCATTTCCTAAAACTAAAATTATTTCTGGTACTTTAAAATTATTTCTTGATTTCAATTATTAAATGACTCGTTCTCAACTAATAATTTTTCCATTTGGCAACTGAGCAGAATTTCTTTTGAAGAGTAGAGTTCCTGGGTCTATTGACTTTAACTCCTGTTGCAAGATGCTTATTATCAATGTATATGTGCTCAATAGAAAAAATTATTAAGTTAAAGTAAGTTTAAAGTTACCAGTTACATTAATATAAAAATTAAGTTTAAAACCTTCAAAAAGTAGAAGGGTTAGATAAATTTAATTAGAAATATATAAAGATTAAATAAATTAAGATTAAAATGAAGAAGTTAAAAAAATTTAAAGAAAATAAGTTGAAATTAATTATAAAGTTACAGACAAAATGGCCCTCAGCAAACAAGATGGAAAGTTTGCATAAAAAAAAAAAAAAAAAAAAAAAAAAAAACAAGCTCTGTGCAGGGTCAAACAATTTGTAATGAGATGATTGTAGAGTTCCGTGGGGGAAAACAAAAAATATCAAGATATGGAAATTTGAAAGATGCGACACCACCTAGAACCAAACCCACAATGTAGGGTTTACCAGGTCAGCGTGATGGTACTGCACCATGGCAGCACACAAGCAGGTGAGCAAGATGGGAGGTGTATCGCAGTAAGGCTGAATGTGAATATTAATCTCGGGTAGAAAAAGTGCTTAAAAAAATAGAAAGACAGTTCTGACGAATTCAAAATTGGTGGTGGAAGAATCCTCATCAGTTGCTCATTAATTAGAAACAAATTTCACAAATTTGCTGGAATTATTAGTGAATAAAATAATAAGTCAAAAAATTACGAACTCGGCATTTAGTTAAAAGTGAGTTTTGCAAGTACGCTCTTTTAGAATGAAAACATTTTTTTTATTAAATGTATTTGGTATATTTTGGAAGCTGAACATCTAGTAAATGCCGATAAATCATAAAATTGACATTAATAGGTGCAGAAAATCAAAATATTTGTCCATCAAAATTGTCAATTTCGTGAAATTCGGAAAACTGCTTTGGGGAAAAAGCTTTGTTTGCAATGAAAAAGATCTTTAACTTTATAAAAATGTGTATATCCTTAAGATGAAGAGTTGTAGAACACATGGAAATAAAAAATTTGTCAATTGGTGGACAGAAAAGTTTAATTTTGCATGCATAAAAATAGTGGAAATTTGAGAAACGGAAAGGAGCTGGCCCAACCAGAATGTCAGCTGTTTCTGCTATCCGCTTTTTTTGAGTTCGGCGGTTTTAATTTAATAATTAAAAAGTTTAAAGTTTTGAAAGTTGAGGATAGCATCAGTGCACGCATCTCGTCTGTCTGCATATATCGGTACCAGTCGCGATATCCTACTATGCTCGGTTCGCGAGATTAGCCCGTCCCCGTGTCTGCTCACTAGCTAACTAACATTTGTTTACCTTCAGCTGTTAATAGTAAGATAATTTATTGTATTTTTTAGATTTATAATTTTATGGAACTTCACAAAAGGCTACATGGGCCACAGAGTGAGTGCTGGTGGGGCACATATGGCCCGTGGACTTACGAGTTTACTTTTAGCTCATAACTTCTAGTTACATATAATTTTAATGTTTACACATAAATAAATTATACACCAACTGACACATGAAGAGTAAATACTAGTTATTATACATGTCCTTTAATGAATTACACCTCATAAAGTTAATAAGTTCATTTCTATCACCCTATTTTGAGCAAAAGTGAAAAAATTAATGAAAATTTTAAAAGATATTCCCTTTTTAATGCGATAGAACTCAAATTCTACAGACACACACAAAAAGAGGTGCATTTAAACAAAAGTCTTAACATGTTTCTGAGAATAGTCATGGATTAGTTATATGAATCTTCTCTTTAGAAAGTCTTTGAGAAAAGATATCGCTTTCTTGGGAATAACATTCTTAACATGTACTTTAATAAATGAATTTCTAAAATAATAAATTACATATCCTCTTTAAGGAATCATTAGTATTTGAAATACAAGCATAGGCATAGCGTGCTTCTAATTTTTGGGGGGGCACAAACTGAATTCAGTTAGGGCCATCCTCAGTGCATTGACTGCCGGATGGTCCTTAAAATATGAAGTATTATGATTTTTTAAAAATTGAATAACAATAGAATTCATGTTTGAGTAGTATTCAAAAGTTATACAATGAGAAAAATAAATATAATATAAATAAAATGGGAAAAAAATATAGCATTGAATTTTTGCTATGGATCATATCATTGTTAAAAACTATGATAAGGCTAAATACATAATCGGAATCTTCAGTTTCACAGATTGAAAAAGTGGAGAAAAACCAACTTTCTTAATATTTTTCTACAATTTTCTAATTTTAACGATTTAATTTATTTCAAGTTAAGTTGGGGGGGGGGGGGCCGCCCCGACACTACGCCTATGAGTACAAGCAAAACAGACAGAATCATTCTTTGGCATTTTTCTATTTTGCTCTACATGTAAAGACAGTGGGAATTCACACCATAACATAGTGAAACTCATGGCTTTCATTAGCATGATTCCTGCACAAAACCAGATATCAATACATATATATGTACTAGCCAGGCTTCGCCCGTCTAGTCGGTCAGTTTAGGGACCCGCTCCCTTCAGCAATCATTGTCAGAGAATGGAAACACTAAAAAACAACGAATAAAGGTATTTAAATTTTGTGGTGCAACAATAAATGGCACACAGACTGTGATACAGAGCATACTGTATAAGTCTTGTGGCACCATCTAGCGGACCTTGGCGCAAATAGAATCAAATATTGCATAAAAAATTGAATCAATTAATTTGAAGTGTGTATAATGTTTTTAAACCATCTTAATATTATTAAGAGAAGTAATAAAATTTTAATAAAATTTATTTCTTTTATAATAGATATGTTTTTTCGGTGTTTTTAATTGCATAATCCCGCTGTGAATGAATCATGCTTTGCTTACATCGTATGATCTCAAGATTAGAATCCAAATAACTCTAAAACTATTGAAGTAAGAGGTTAAGTGTATGCAGAAAAAATTATCAGTTTTTAAAGCTCTTTCTAAATATGTAACATTTATGTACTTTTATGGAAAAAAAAAATACATTGATTTTGACATTTTCAAATATGGCCGAATTTGAAAGGGAGGCTATTTTTGATTCATTTCTGAATTCACCCTTCAAAATTTGTTGGTTTTTTATTATTTAAAAATTAACGGTAATAAAATTTAAAATTCGGGCTTCAAGGTGCACATGTTCAGACTCTTCAATACCTGTGTGCCAAATTTCATAGTTGTAAGTTTCGTAAATTCGTCTAGAGGCAACACACAAACACTTCCCTTTATTAGTATAGATACGTGTGTGTGCAAACACGGATACATACACACACAATTAGAAAAAAAAAAATAGTAATCTGCAACATTTATGAGGAATATCTTCTAGTGTTCTTGCATACAGAAAACTACTCAAGTACATATAGTCTTTGAATTGATGTACAAAGAACACAGCATCCCTGATTGTTATCAAATCCTTTCTGACATCCCCTACCAATCTTTATATCTATTCCAGTCAAGATTTCGTACATGTACAATAATAATTTCTATTTCTTAGGGACAGGGGGAAAATTGCTTAGACAGAATGATGGAAAATTTTGACTGTTTTTTACATCATATAAATTTTACATAAGTTTAGAGGTACGAAAGTAAACACCAGAAAAAAAAAACTCAACATGACATCCATAGAAAAACAGCTCTAAATTCTATACTTATCCCTGTAAAGCAAAATGCCTCCCCACAATTAGATAGGTACATTAACCCATTTAAGACTGGTGTTGCGAAAACGCAACATTATTTTCTGTATTTTTTAAAGGCATGTTCAAAACTTTGTACGTCTGAAGTAACATTTTTATTTTATTCTCTATACTTCAATTGATCATAATAATTTTTTTGTTTCCTCATTTCCCCACTTTTAGCACTTGCAAAAAAAATTTTTTTTCTGGTGTTTTGAAAGGGAAAAAAATCACTATTTTCAAATAATAACCTTAGATAGCAGCACATGATAAATTTCCAATTTGATGCTTGTTCCGAGTTTACTAGAGACTAAAGAACAAAATGGCTTCAACAGATAAATCATAATTTTTGTTTTTATGTTTCTCAATTCATATTTTTAAAAATGTTGCGAAAACGCAACATCAGTCCAAAGTGTATTACTTATTTCCAATGTGTTTTATTAGTGCTGCCTAGTTTTTCATGCAGTAAATTGGTATTGTTTGCATTTCGGATAAGTTTGTCTCTAGAAAAAAGCGATTTTTGACATTGGAAGAGACATTGGAGTATTTTCATGGGCTAGATGATGATATTTCAGAATCTTCCTCAACAGAAGCTAATGAGGAACCATAATTTGTCCTTATCCCTCCAGAATCGGATGATTTGACGGATGAAGAAGATATTGATGATAATATTTTATGTGAAAATGTCGAATAACCTAAAGACATTGCAGATGAAATTGACTTTTTTTTTCTAATAAATGTAAAAGTAAGCAATATAGTAAGAAAAAGGAGCATATTGTATGGGGAAAAGGGAGACTCTACATGGATGTAATGAATTCTAAAATAAGTTTATTAGAGTTTAAGAGAGCTATATCTTTGAGAGAGCCCTATCTTTGATAAAAAGGCTTGAAGAAATGCCAATGAATTCTGTTTTACCTGAAACTTCACATACTGGAAGACCATCTTCAATTCAAACTCAGATTCTCAACGAAACTCGGAAAAACCATATGGGCCATATTATTACTAAAAATAGTAAAAATAAACAAAAAAAAGTAAACACTGCAAAAGTCAAACAATTTCTGTATGCAATAAGCGTTATGTACGTCTTCATGCTAAATGTTTCAAAGATTTTAAATTTTTTTAAAAAAATTTTATAATTTTAAATTTTTATATTTTTAAAATTTTTATATCGCTTTGGACTGATGTTGCGAAAACGCAACATTTTGTAACTCTTGTAAAAATAAATTTAATTTTATGGAAACAACTTATTTGTGTTATTAATGTTCTAAGAAGTATTAAAACACTGTTTGGTGCATTTCCAATAAAGGAAACGTGGAGTGGTCCTAAATGGGTTAATATTTGCTCACTATTACAAAAACCTGAAATTAAGTCTCTCCCTCTCATTCTCTCTCACACACACATATGTTTATCCGCCCACCCCCTTGTTTGTGAACTAACTGCCTCATCTCTCAATAGGCTATGATGCAAAATCATAGCTGATTTTTATTCCATTTTCATCTCCCATCTTTGAATTATTTTAGAACATGTCTGATACAGACTAACAAATAAATGACATAAATTTTTTTTGTATTTTTCAGATTCTTTAAGCTTCAAAATAAGTAAATGTGTCAATATCACAAAAATGAAATTTAGCAGTAGTATCAAAGCTTTCAATATTATCATGTGATAAAGAATTTAAAATTAATCATAATTTTTTTTATTATTTATTTATTTTTTTAATAGATTAGCAATACCAATTACCTTTTGAGTTATGTGTGGTTAATTTCATGCTGAATAACCATTTTTTCATTTAAAAAAAATTTTTTTAAGAGAGAGAGATAAATAAGTGCCAATATAGTGCAAGCATAAATGTATGGCCCAATTATACCTTTTTCCTTTAAAATAAAGAAAAACATATAAGTTTTCAAACATTTCACGAAATCTTACATCTATCATACGAAAATTCATACATTTTACAGATATTTTCAATTATGTACTGAATTTTATGAAAATTTATGTCATACAGATATCAAAAATCACAAACATTTGTCCTGTACTTTTACATTATCAATGAAACAGTAATTGAAACAATTCAGACAAAAGAATAAAAAGGAATTAATACCTTATTTAGATTTGCTGCAAATGCTAAAGTAACAGAAAATATGAATTTCTCATTACAAAGTTCAGGAGGTCCTATCTGATAGCAACCAGCATGGGAGAGTAAAACAGGTTTTAAGCTTGTATTATTTGATGTACCACTATACTGTTTTAATGAAGACTTTTGACTTCCAACACCAGGAATTAATTTTTTACGGCCATTTCTTTCTTCACTGAAAGAACTCCTTTTGTTGTTATAAGCATTACTTTCATTATTAGATGTTACAATATCTTCAGTTACTCTCTCTAAATACAGCGACAAAAGAACCTCAGGTTTCTCTTTTTGGTATTTTGAATTCAACAAAGGATACCACTTAGGACTCTGTAACAAGAACATTTTTTAATAAATATAACAAAATTATCAAATCACCTTGCAATATATTAAAAGCACATATTAGCAGAACACTTTCAGACAAGTATATTACAGTAGCACAGTACCATCCTACAGTTATACAAGAGAAATATACTAACTACCTTATATTCATAATTTTTTATGTAATTAGTTGTAAGAGAGAGCAGGTTGCTTGCCATTTTTCTGATTTTACATTATAATAGTTCTTATTAAGATCCGACAGTTATAGCATTTTCTTACAAAACATTTCAGATACAGTACTCAAGCATGTGAATTTAATGAGATTAAATCCCGTTAAATACTAAGCTTTTCATGCTATTTAAGTGTATACTATTCCATTAAGATTTAAGCCTGTTAGATTTTAAATTGAAATTTACACTATATAAAGTATTCTATCCTACATAGTGGATAAGTTAAACAAGTTTATTTTTCTGTGATTTCCTAAAGTCCACGGAACTTCATATCCTCCTTCAAAAACACAATTTATACAAAAAATACAATTGTTCTAAATGCTTCAATTAGATCAAATTTTGCAATTTAAACATAAATAACTTTTTGCAATTATCTTTAAAATGTGTTTTACAGCTAGCTTTTTATTAATTCATTTTTTTTTGATCACAGGAAATGTAATTCTTAGGGGTACGTAAATTTCGCATAAAAATATCGAAATTTTGAAAAAAAAAAATATATATATATAAAATTTTACTTATTCGCAAAAAAAATATATATAAATTCAAAATTTTTGCATTTATTTAAAAAAATCACAATTTTACTTATTTGGTTAGGTATCAAAATTCTTAGTTAAAAGCTAACATTGTAGTAGTCTCCACATTCTCTTCCTTAAGTCTTTAGCAATAAGTAATAAGCAAATTTCGAGAGTGATATCTCTCAGTTAAAGACCATGGATGATCTTAGATAAGCAATTATGTTAATAAATTATTATTATTATTACCTAATTTCACTTAAAAAGCCATTTATCACTGAGTTTTTGCTGAAAAGTAGTAAAAAAATAATTTTTGCATTTATTTGCTCATATCATCAAATTTCACATTTATTCGCATCTATTTCATACATACGAAAATTATATATCCCTAGTAATTCTAAATTAACATAAAATTCATATCAAATCACAGATATGAACACATCAAATTTTCTATATAATTTAAAGTATAATTATTGTAACACTTCAATGAAACAGTAATTGAAGTGAATTGAAAAATACTGAAGTGAAATTTTATACTTAGTCACATCTGGAAAAACTAGAAAAAAATCAGCAGAAAAATCTATTTTTCAAATATATCCTTCTTCTGAACTCTACAAGTATTACCATCAAATATTAAAATAACCAAAATAGTGTTTAAGGATCTCTTCTCAGGGGCATCAAAGAGCAAAAAGAAAAAAAATTTACAGACTATGAAAACAGATTCTAACCATGCTCCTATGTTTTAGAGTGGTTCCCTAAAGTTTATGGCCCAAAAGGATGTTATCCCTTCCCTTCCCCCTTGCACTAGCATCACTGGGACTATCTCATCCACAATTGTAAAATAGGCGATATTTTATAAGGGGCTTTTGGAAAATCAAAAGACCAGTGATTAAATTCCTGAGATACAAAGGCAATTACATGGATGGGTTATGCACTTTCTGTTACAGAAATAATTATTACTCATAAGAATTTAACTTTAAGAGACTAAACAAATAAAGTAGATGTTGGAAATGACTTACTAAAAGTAAAACATAATGACATTTAATCTATAAACATGGCAGGAAAAAATTGAACAGCTCAAAAAAAGAGCTGTTGAGTGTAAAAAGTAAATTACCAGTTTTTTGTAAAAATTGGTAAAAAAATAACTTTCCTAATTTCATTTAACATTCTCCTGTATGTTGATAACTTAATACAAAAATATTGAAAAAAATTAAAAGTCAAACAATAATATTTTTTTTTTAAATCCTCAAAATTATAACAATTACTTATAACAACAAAACTATATTAACAATTTAACTATGTGACTAAATTAAACAGAAGGTTGGGATTTTTTTTCAACAAAAACATCTCTCATGACATAACTTGAAATCAGAGAACAATTAAACTTTTAATTATCTATATATATAAAACAGTTCCGTAACTGACTCATTCATTCATTCATTCATTCATTCATTCATTCACTGACTGACTGACATACAACGCACAGACCAAACCGCTGGACCTAAAGGGCTGAAATTTTGCATGGCGATTCTTCTAATAGTATAGGGGTGCACTAAGAAAGATTTTTCAAAAATTCTTCTTAGATTTTTTTTAATTAAATTTTTAAGCTGTTTCTTAAACTTTTTTTACGTTTGCATTTAAAATAATACATTGAGGGTTATAAAATTTATATCACGAGAAAGATCATAAAAATTCCTTCAGAATGAAATTTTTTTCGAATTTTTACCTCCATTTCCTGATTTTTGGTGAATTTTTAAAGATTAATTTTTAGAATTTAATTTATTAAATGCTGATCACGTGATTTCTTTTTCTGGTACTTTCAATAAATTTATCGTCACGTGCGTAACAACTAAATAGACAAAAAAATATTTTTTTCTTGCTAATGCGGCAGACGATTGGACATTATTCTGTCTATAAAAATATCCCTTACGATTTTTTTATAAATAAATATATTTTTTTCTACATCAATTGTATATATTGATCGTCGTATTTATTATAAATATATATATATATATATATAAATTTAATTGTTTTGCATTAATTGCCTACATTGACCGTTGTATTTAATTTGAATGTACTCCGTAGCGAAGCGCGGGTTTTCAGCTAGTATAAGTATAAACATCTTATACCCATTTACATCTACAGTGAATGCTAACACAGACACACAGTTTAGTATTAAAATTCCTTAATAAATGTGCATGCAGCTATTATTATCATAAATATTTGCATCAAAAATTTTTTATCACAAAAACTAATTATTTATCCTTGTACTGCAGTAAATGCATATATTTATTATTATACTGCTTTAATATACCTGAAGTTTTTCTTGAGCAAGTCGAATATCTAAAATCATGTAGCCAATAGTTTCTTTTTTTGTGAGTTCCATATCAACAGCATACCACTGTAATTTAATTGGTGACCTTTGAAGTCTATGCATTTGAAGTCCCTTTTTATCAACCTCCCATGCAAGTTCTGTATTAAAATGAGGCCGAATGATGTGGGGAGCCGGGTCAGTGGCCATGACTTCCCCATCAAATTTTGCCTCCACAAGAAGATATTTGTCATGTCGAGTAGGAAAATTTTTACCTAAAAAAAAAATTCTCTTTTAATTTTCAACAATTAGAAAATATCATTCACAACAGAGAAACAGTATATTTTGGAAGTCTAGTATATTCAAAGTCAGCAATTAGACAGAAAACTACTTAGTATGATATAGACAAATATTCAACGGAATTTTCTTTGCTAAACATACTTTTCTCTTTCAATAAATTTGATTGCAAAACATAATTTAAAGTACTGATATTAAGTTTTAAAAATGCAAGATAAAGCAAAAATTATTCAGTTTCGCTGTAGAATAATAATCTCTAAGCTTCTTCTAATCATATAAAAAGAAATTTTAAATATATATATTGAATTTTTAAAATTTTCAAACAAAATTATCAATTCAAACTCTAAAAATATACTTTCTAATCCTGATTAAAGTAAAATACTTGATGGGATTAAATTTTATTAAGACACTAAAAGTTATTCATTTAGAGTAAAATGTCAAAAAATTTCAAAGTTATTTCCTACATATGAAAATATGATAGGTTTTCCCTATAGATGATTTCTAACTGAGAACCAGGGATAAAATTTTTAAAAAAAAGTTTCATTTCAGAGTAAAATAAGACAATGATCTACAGAGACATTACATAGCTGTACTAGATATAATATATTACAATATATTTTAGATCTATTTCAGTGTCACATATTTTAAGCCACAGTCTAACAGAAATTTTTAATGGTCATGTAAAATCAACAGTAATATATAAATAGCTGGTTAAAACTAACTCTTATTAATGATTTATTTCAATACCAAAATTTCACATATTAAAAATATTTGACAAATCCAAAAGAGTGACTTAAGTGCTTTTGAAAAGCTAATAATGCAAAAAAAAGTCAGCTGTCATATAAAACGTTAAATTGCAAAGCAGACCAATATTTCTTCATGCAAAATTTTATAGCAACAGACATTAGGTAATCAAAATTATAAAAACATAAGTTTTTATTTATTTTTGTCTCAGTTGAAAACAAGGTACAAAAAATGAAGTAGTTTTGCTCAAATTTTTTATCCCAAATTTTAACAACAGAAAAATCACATACTAAATAAGTTATAGATTATTCCACTTAAACCTTAGACCATTGAATTTTCGCCCTCCGGTTCTTCCCTCACAGTTTGGTTTTTTTTTGGAAACATGTTTTGAAGGAACGTTCGAAAAAACAAGTTCAGTACAGTTAAGTTATTTAAATCAAAATAAATAACACAAAATAATTGAAACAAAATTTTTAAGAATACATATATATATTTATATAATGTACAGATTTTTTTGTTCATAAATTTCTTGTAGCATGATATATTTTAAAGTAAGGTGATATGCATAAACCCACTTCACAGTCTTTAAACCATATAGTTTTTTCATCACTTAGTCCACTATAGTCTTTTCATCCGTTGTTTCATCGAAAAAATCTGAATAATCACTCTTGGAATCACTTGAAATGTCAGTTTGAATAGCCTATAACTTTTGAAAACCAAAACTCCTGACATTTCATGCTGCATTTATTCTCATAATAATCACCTAAAAATCTACTTCTTATCAGGAGAAATTGTATTCGAATGCCATTCAGTGTTGCCATCTATTGATGAATGAAAAAATCAATTTAAAACACATTAAACGCATTTGTAACGTGCGAAACATTGGAAAATCCTGATAGACGCATCCAGTGCATCTGTCTCTAAAGGAAAGACTCTGATGAACGCATTGAGTGTGTTCGTGACGGTCTAAGGGTTAACTTGCACATGATGCATAATGGAAGAATAGTAAAAATAAAAACAGAAAGTTCCTTCAAAAATGGCCAGCAGTTTCCAAAAGAATCATTTTACTGATGAGAGCCAACTGTAGATTTTATCTACATTTGCAAGACCATGAATGCACAAATACATAGATTTAAAAAATGTTCAAGTGAGGCCTTATAATCAAATATGAAATTCCTACCAAGTTTTAGGCATTGTATTAAATATTACTCTTTTAAAAGAAAACTGAAAAGAAATTGACAACTGCATATGTAAATTAATACAAGGGATGATACACAGTATTTTACAGAAGATTCAAATGAAAATTAAATATAAACATGCGTAAACTTTTCGATAGAGTAGAAAAGCATAAAAAATTGGTTGAATTTTTTTAAATATCACTTACCTTCTAAAACTGATATGACAATCACATAATTTGTTGCCATATTTACATTAGGACATTATGTGTCAATCTAATCAAAAGAAAAACTAATTACTTCATCACAACAAAAAAAACTAATTATATAACAGAAATTCTAAAATTGCATTTTTGATTTTCCATATACCAAATATATAAACTTTTGTATATTGAGTTAGTAGACAAATAAAGTGTTAACATTGAAAATTAAGTTTCACTATATTTAATTACAGATTGGTCATAATAGGGATTTCTCAGAAATTTTAAGAGGTGTTTACTATATTCTACCAATAAATATTGTTTTACCTCACATAAATGTATCTTTTTTTCTTTTTTCCTTTTCTCATGAATTATCAAAATATTTGCACAAAATTACAATAGTCATTACATCAACTAGAACATCCAGCTATTAAACTAGAACTTTTAAATAAGTATAATGAATTTATGCTACCAGATTTTCACAAATTATTCAAATTAGATGAAGGCTCAGAATCTTAAATTCTTAAAATAACACTTTTTAAAATATGTATATTAGAAATTATATTTAAAATGATTCTAAGCAACTATAAAAACATTAAGAGCTCACAGACTGTAGTTTTTAATTTACTGGCATTATAATAAAAACAAATAAGAAAATCATATCAAAATAAATAATCTATTTTTTCAATTCCTACTATTAGTTAACACTCTCCCTATATATATGTTGTTCAAATTTTCAGTCGTTAATAAAATATTTTTTATTTATCCACTCAAGTTCAAATACATTTTTTTAAACTTGTAGTGGATGACACTTGATGTTAATACAGTTTTTTCATATATTAATTCATTAATTAAATTTAATTAATCGATTTTAGTTTTAGACCTAGAGCGTCTCTTGCTCTTGAATATTAATTTCCCTCTTCTTACTCTGTAAACAGTGGCACTGCGGTAGTGCGGGCTCCTCCCGTCCTGTAGGTTGCGGGATCGAATCCCTAACCTGACAAACTTTTTCTCTCTCTTCCCCCCCCCACCGCCCTCCTAATCTCGTACAGTAGGCAAGGTTCTGGTAGGCAATCCTTTTTTTCAATTCCTGCTATTAGTTCACACTCAAATTTTTCTTTGTTGACCTAAGTAGGAATTGACTTTAAAAAAAAATTTTTTTTATATTACTTGTTAAGATTTTCAAAGAGTAAAATAATGGTATATCACATATAAAATCTGTTAAATTTCAATTTTATATTTCATTGCCATTCATCATAAAACAACAGAACTAATAAAAATACATCTCATAAAATAAGCAGTAACATTGTGATTAATCACAGACATAACATTTCAAATCCACAATATTGTGAATTTGAAATGATACAGTCTATAGTGGATTTGAATTCCTGAACTAGATGCACAGTATTTACTGTGCATCTAGTTCAGGAAACAAAGACTTAGATAGCACTTAGTTTATAAATAAGAACTTTGGTGCACACTAAAAATAAACACTTTAAAGGGTCATAAAAAAGTTATGCATCCTGTATATAGTTAGAGAAACTTAAGCAAAAAGTTTTTTAAAAAATTTAGTATAAATAACAAATTTTACCTCATTACTGGCATCCTATAAGTAAATAAAGCTTTTAAGAGACCCCCTACATCAAAACTTTAGATTATTAAAACAGTTTTTCTTATTATTCTATAGTTTTCCCATTAACATTAAATTTAACGAGTTAAATTGTTCTAAGATCAGTCAGGAGAAGTAAATTCACATGTCTTTTAAATTGTACAAGTAGAAAAAATTAATGGAAATTGAAACATATGTTTTAAAAATATAAAAATAAATGGGAAAACTAAAGATTAAAGAGCAAAATTAAGGTTATGAGATCACTGTTAATATCAAATGAAGTTCAGCTCAATTATTTCATATCAAGGCATCCAGATTTTATACAAACCTATCACTTTAAAAGTATTCCCTGCTTCTACCAGTAAAAGAAAAATGACAATTTTGATACTTTTTTTTAAATTCAAGCTAGCTTCTGTTTAACTAAATCCAAGCATTGGCTACATGCCAAATTAGTGGTGATAATGCTTCCTTTCAAAAAATCTTCATTATGCAGATTCTGATTGAATTTTATCAGTAAACAGAAACTGAAATGAAATTTTAATTGTATAAAGTGTCCTAAAACTCGCCACATTGCGCTAACCTGCACTAGCTAGCTTCAAGTAGCACCCATTTAACAGATAAGGTACACTGAATGCATAAAATTCTAAAACTAACACAACTGAAATTCCATTTTGTCCTATTTACGAATTAAACATGCCCACAGTGAAAAAAAAAAAAAAAAAGGTAAGGAACTATTGAGCTATTTAAAAGAAAATTAAATTGCAGCTTAATCTTCATGAAACACTATAAAATGAAAGTTAACACAATAAAATTATGCGAACATAAAATACACCATGCGAGAATAAGATATAAATGTCATATTTACAGTGAATTGAAACGCAAGTCACTAAACCATAGAAAAATGTTCTTTCAACACACAATCGAAACCAAGATATAGGCTGTATTTTTGTTACTCATACAAAATGCAATTATATAAAGCTCAAATTAAATTGCTAAACAAAGTGTAGCATTCAAGTTCTTATTGATCAGTGTCAACATTAGAGATTCAAGTTTAGAGCAATGTAAACAAATTAAAGCCAGAATTTTATTCTAGTTAACTTCGCAGTTAATTGAGAGTTGATTCAAGGATTCAGGCCGTTGCCTATGACTCCGTTGAAATCACACGGATTTTGCACTAAGGGGGCACTAAGAAGGGATAGAAGACAAACTCTTTAGCCGTGACGATTTTTAAAGGTCTTGTTTAAAGAGCAATCCGGAGCTCTTAACTACTGCCTTTTTAGAGAATTTTGCAAAGCCATGAATGCGTATCATGAAGTTCAGCTATTTTACACAGCTGTACATTGGCTATCAAAAGGAAACGTCATAAACCGCAATTATGAGATGAAAGACGAAATCAAGTTGTTCTTAGAAGCTCAAGAAAAATACGAGCTTTGCCTCACTTCAGTGATCAACTATGGAAGAAAATATTTGATTATTTCGCAGATATTTTTGACCAGTTGAATAATTTTTACCTGAATCTTCGAGGAAATGACACGCACATTATCCAACTTCCCACAGTCTGCGGGCTATAGTCTCGAAATTGCAAAATTGGCGACGAAAAGTAAACCCTGGAAAAATTGCCATGTTTGAAAAATTATCCAGTGTTGTTAAAGAATCTGAATAACTTCATGAGCATCTAAAGTCGGATATTATAGGGCACTCTGCATATAGCGCATATGTCAATCTCTGGAAAAAGAGTTTCAATGGTATTTCCATGAGCTCAAAGAAGAAGCTGCACTTGCTCGAAATCCATTCTCTATTTCTCTAGATGTGATTCCCGATGAATTCAAGAAGAATTTTTGGATCTTCGTAATGATTCATTGACACGTGATTTGCTTCGAGAAAAATTGCTCATTTAGTCCTGGTGTGCCAAATATCAATCCTACCCACAAGTATCCAAACTTGCTTTCATTGGTTAAATATATTTCAATATTTTTACGCTTACGCTAACGGACTGCTATGTGAACAGGCCCTTGCCGTGAACATTGTTCGTAGCTTTTATTTTACTTTTTGCCAGATTTGTTATTAAAATTATTTCAATCTTGAACTAGATAACCCTGTATCTTACTGATTGAACTTGTCTCGAGCTCACTTATTTTTCCTTTGCATTCACTGGCAAAATTAATTCTGACCATTTATTCAAGGAAAAACATTCAGTCTTCAAGAGTTTTTCCTTAACGTATAACTATTAATTCTAAGCGTTGTGTATATGATCCTTAGTACATTCGACATGACATTATTCATGAAGATCTTAGCGTTTGAGTTTTTCTACTTGAAATTAAAAGGCTCGTTCTTAGGTTTCACAGGAGTATTCCTCTTGTCCCAAATCCAGTGCTTCATTCCATCCCTACTTACGACCCTTCAAATGCTCTCCTTTACAGCCCAGATATATCACTCTGTTCGTCCAAGCGACGCAGGACGAGATAAAATGCTATATTTGCTCCTAAATTTCTTTTTCTGTCCGGCTTTGTTTAATTTTGCTTTTTATAAGTTCCTCTTTCAGTGTTTTCAATTTTTTCACGTCATGCTGCAAGTCCCGTACAATTCAGCGCGCTTTTATTATCCTCATTAGCTGTGGATACAATTTTTTTTATATATAATTTATTCTTTCCCGTTTGCTGTCCACAATCTTCGTTCTCATTTTTTTAAAAATTTAAATAATTTTTATTTAAATTAAGTGTTCTTGCATCTTTATATATATTGAAAAATATACAAATAAAAATTTTAAAAATTTAAAAGTGGATCATACTAAAATATGCTCTAAAGTAAGCTCTAAGGTATGCTCTAAAAAAATGATAAAATTTTATAATAGGTATTAACCAAAAATACACTCATGGACAAAAAAATTAGCGCACCAAGAAATAATTGCGGGATCGTAACGAAACTTGCAATGAAGGTACATGTCGGGGAGATATGCAAATGATTAGAAATGCAGCGTGATTGCGCATTACGTATAGCCGGTAGAGGGCGTTGAACATCGTACTCTGTGGAGTATAAAACAGGTAACCAAAGCTTGTTTGAGTGTGCTGAATCATTTACAAAGGAAGAGCTGAGATAGACATGCCATTACGCCGTGTTCGAAGACAATATAAGCAGTTGTCGCAGTTTGAGAGGGGGAGAATCCTCGGGATGATGGAAGCTGGGTGGTCAGCTAGGCGAGTAGCTCATCAATTAGGCCGCTCTGATTGTGTTGTGAGGAGGTGTTGGGACCAGTGGACCGGAGAGATGTCATGTACACGAAGACCAGGCTCAGGACGCCCTCGACAGACCAGTCGTCGAGAAGACCGCCACATCGTAAGAAATGCACGCGTACAGCCAACTGCTTCATCGGCCGCCATCCAGGCACAGGTAGCACCTTCACTAGGGGCCTCTGTGTCTTCTCGAACTATACGAAGGCGCCTGGCTGAAGGACAGTTGGTATCGCGGCGCCCATTACGTGTGCTGCCCTTGACGCCCACCCATCGACGCCTCCGTTTGGAGTTTTGCAGCGCACGAGGAAACTGGACTGCAGCGGAATGGAACCAGGTCGTCTTTAGCGAAAAATCCAGATTCAATCTCGGCAGTGATGACAATCGTGTTCGTGTGTGGAGAGCCCGTGGTGAACGCTTCAATCCTGCCTTTGCTGTACAGCGACACATCGCTCCCACAGCTGGTGTGATGGTATGGGGTGCCATTGCCTACAATACACGGTCACCCCTAGTATTGTTCCGTGGCACCATGACAGCCCAGCGGTATGTTCATGAAATCCTGAAACCACATGTGTTGCCACTCATGCAACGGCTCCCAGGAGCCATTTTTCAACAAGACAATGCTCTCCCTCATACGGCAAAGGTGTCACAAGACTGTCTCCGCACTGTTACTACCCTTCCTTCGCCTGCCCGATCCCCAGATTTGTCTCCAATCGAGCATATCTGGGATCATTTGGGACGACGAGTTGGGCATCGCATGAGTTTGAACGAACTAGAGGCAAGGTTACAGCAAATATGGAACGAAATGTCTCAAGACATCATACAGAACTTGTATGACTCAATGCCGATCGTATCGCATCGTGCATTCGCGCTAGAGGGGGTCCAACGGAGTATTAACTCCTCCGTTCTTTTGCCTTTTTCTCTGAAATAAATTATCCTTTTTCTTTAATTTTCTTATCATTTACTTATATCAAAGTAGTCATTACGTATGTAAAATTTCGTTTCATTTTGACGACTCCTTCTTGGTGTGCTAATTTTTTTGTCCATGAGTGTATATCTCATTACTTTCCTAGTTCCCCTTTTTCTTTTGTTTTTCACTGCTGTCCATAGATGGCAGCACGTAACGGGAATTGCCATCGTAGGAAAAGCTTGCGAGGCTCCAGAGCAATGCTCCCCAACCTTTTAATCGCCGCGGACCGGTCAACGTTTGATCATTTTACCGAGGCCCGATGAGGGGGGCTATGACTGCAATTTTAATTCATAATTTTGAAATTTTTAATAAACAATAAACTAATTTAAAATAGTTACAAGATTTCTTCTGTTACAAAGGTATAAATTAGCACAAACCCGACAAAGATGCACAAACCCGAGAGAAATACACCACAGTAAATAAAATAGAAATGATTTATGTTCCTTGGGCGGCCCGGTACCATTTTATTTCACGGACCGGTGCCGGTCAGCGGCCCGGGGGTTGGAGACCACTGCCTTAAAGCATCAGTTATTTATCCTCGGTATGAACAGTGGGATGTTTCATGGTTACCGTTCGCAAGATTATAGCTTATTTGATGATGTGAATAAATACACTCTTAGACATCCCCCCCCCCCAAAAAAAAAGACGTACTAAGAAGGGGTAATGCAAATTGGGCACGACTCTAGATATTGTGGCCAGGTTGGCGATCTTGGATTTTTTTCTGCGCCGATTTTTCTGTGTTTGTCGAAGTTGAGAAGTTTTATCGCCAATGTGTTTTAGCGCTTTTGTGTACGTTTCGGTCATCGCTTGCTTGCTGTTTATTTCTTCATTTTTTATATTAGTTTCACGATTTTTACGAGTGTATTATTTTTATTTATAAAGTGAATACGTTTTCGCAGACCTGTTAGGCTTAAATAACTGTGAATGTAAACAAATGTGGCAACAAAGAAAAAACAAATAAGTTGGAAAACAAACTTACCACTAGCCTTTATGAAACGTGTAGGCGCACATGGGATCTTCGCTTCGCTCAGATATCCTTGCTCCACCCGCTACGCTCCATTAGCAGAGCCTGACTAAGGCAGGGGCATACGGGGCAGTTGCCCCGGGCCCCCACATCAGAGGGGGGCCCCCAAATCGAATAGAAAGTTTAGTATTAAGTATTAAGTTCTTCATTACTGAAGTAGTGAAGCAGAGAGGGGGGCCCCAAAGAAGTTTTTGCCCCGGGCCCCAATTAGGCTAAGTCGGGCCCTGTCCGTTAGGCATCCTGTCCAAAAACATTATAGAAAATCCTCAGCCGCTGGCTTCTTCCGGTACCGCTGGCTGTAGTACAGTAAAACAAAGCTTACGCTAACTAAACAAGGTTTTAAAATTTGCAAATCGTGCAAAAATTCAAAAAATATCATCCGATCCGAATGTAAAAAACTATGGACAAGTGCGTCATTTACAACCCCTTCCGTATGACTCTTTCGCGAAAATCTACATCTAACACTATCCAAAATACTCCCCTGATATTTGGAAACAAAACCTTTAACCAACATTGCCGCCATAATAACTCACGTAAGCAAACCTCTCAATCTAAAGTCTACCAGAACACACTAATTACCGCAAGAAAGAATCCAACAAAACACGCCAAAACGACGAGAAAATCCAAGATGGCCGACGTGGCTCCAATACCTAGACCTTCCTAGCACAAACTGATATGCATTCAGGATTCAACGGAAAAAGCAAAATTTTAAAGTTTGGCGGCCAACGTAGGCGCAGTGGCATACGCAGGGGGGGGGGGGGTTGAAACCTCCCCCATTGGTTCTGATTACATATATTATTTAATTAGGTTTAAGCTTTGCATTGATTGCTCAAACCTACTCTTTCATAGTAACCCCCACCCCCTTTGAAAATTTCTGCGTACGCTGCTGCATAGGCGTAGCGTGCCTCTAACTGTTTTTTTGGTGTGGGGGGGGGGGGAGGCACGAATTAATTTCAATTAGGGTCCTCCTCCGCGCATTGACTACCAGGCGGTCCTTAAAAAATGAAATATTATGATTCTTTTTAAATTGAATAACAATAGAATTAATGTTTGAGTAGTATTCAAAAGTTATACCAAGAGAAAAAGAAATATAATGTAAAGAAAATGAGAAAGAAAAATATAACTTCGAATTTTTGCTATGGATCATATCATTGGTAAAAACTACGTTAAGGCTAAAGACATAATCGGAATCTTCAGTTTCACCGTTTGAAAAAGAGGGGAAAATCCAACTTTCATAAAAGTTTTCTATGATTTTCGATTTTAACTGAATTTCTATTACGTTTTAATTTAATTCAAGTTAAGTTGGGAGGGAACGTCACCCCCCCCCCCCCCCCCCGACGCTACGCCTATGGCGGCTAATGAATGAACATGTGACGCTGCAGCGCATCTCAACTGCGCAACTGGCAGGATATTAAAGACGAGAAATTTCAATTCCAGGTCATAAATTCTTTGCGAATTTCATTCCACGTACTCAGGTAGACAGTAACTATGCCTCACGTACAGGTGCGCGAACAATATGCGCAGATGTCAGCATTTGAGAGAAGACGTGTAGTTGGGATCAAAGAAGCCGGTTGGTCTAATCGGCGAATCGCTCGGCATTTGTATAGGAGCGATGTCACTATTAGACGATGTTGGCGATGTTTGGCAGCGAATACGTATCTAGAGACGCCCCGGACAGCGGTGGAATACCAACCTGACTGTCTTCCGCCATACGAGTCGACAACCAGAAGTGATGGTCTGGGGACCATTTCATTTCATAGCCTGACTCATTTGGTGGTCATCCGCAGCACCCTTGCAACACAGCGGTACTTCGACCATATTCTACGCCCCGTTGTGTTGCCCTTCATATTACGCCATCCTGGGCTTACATTTCAGCAAGATAATGCCCGCCCGCACACGGCGAGAGTTTCTACTGCTTGTCTTCGTGCTTGCCCAACGTTACTTTGACCAGCAAGGTTGCCGGGTCTCTCCCTCATTGAGCACGTTTGGAGCATTATGGGCAGGGCCCTCCAATCAGCTCGTGATTTTGACGATCTAACGAGCCAATTGGACAGAATTTTACACGATATCTCGCAGGATGACACCCGCCAACTATATCAATCAATGCCAAGCTGAATAACTGCTTGCATAAGGACCAGAGGTGGACCAACGCGTTATTGACTTTTTCACTCTGTGAAGCTCTTTCTCTTGAATAAATCATCCAGTTTTTCTCAAATTGTAATCATTTGTTTTTCTGTACATGTACATCACATCTACCGATTTTCGTCCCATTCGGATAACTCCTTGTTGCATCGTTTTTTTCGTCTAAGAGAGTAGAAATAATAATACAAAAAAAAATTGTGCGATCGGGGGTTCCCCGTCAGGAACGAAGTTCCTTACGTTATTTTTTCAACTCTAAACGTGATTTAATATGTAGATTTCTATTGATTATATTAGTGTATTTTTGTCACGCCAAAAAGCGCAGCCCTCTTTTATTCAACCAACCAACTCTCTCTCTCTTTCTATTTTATTAAAATTAAAAATTTTAATATATAAATTAATTATTTTTATTAAAATTAAAAATTGCCCGTAGAGCTTGTGCGGGGATTTGATCCGGGGACCTCTCGCTTCGCAGTCTGATGCGATAACCATTCAGCCACGGAGTCCATTAAGAAAGCGGTCTTATGGAGGGTGCATAACGCTTTTTCGTTACGTGACGATTCCTGCCAGTTCACTCTACTGTAAAAGAACTTCGTTCCAAAAAATTCAGGTAGTCTCTTTTAACGAAACTACAGCGGGTTATTAACGTCGGATTATTTATCGTTGCTTACCTATTTTGTATGTATACATGTATGCATGTATAAGTTATGTATATATGTATCTATATATATGTACGTATGTATATATATATATATATATATATATATATATATATATGAAGATGCTAACCAGGAAGAAATTCCTGCACCATCTTTTGAAGAGGTAAAACTAATTATTCAAAAAATTAAAAATAATAAAGCTCCGGGAAGGGACGAGATTAGTGTTGAATTTATAAAACATGCAGGAGCAAAACTGTGGCATAAAATTTACGAACTGATCACCCATATTTGGGAACAGGAGGAAATGCCAGCAGAATGGAATTTAGGAATTATTGTCCCGATGTATAAAAAGGGTGACAAGATGGACTGTAGTAATTGCAGGGGCATTCAGAGCCTGACTAAGGCAGGGGCATACGGGGCAGTTGCCCCGGGCCCCTGCATCAGAGGGGGGCCCCAAATCGAATAGAAAGTTTAGTATTAAGTATTAAGTTCTTCATTACTGAAGTAGTGAAGCAGAGGGGGGCCCCCAAAGAAGTTTTTGCCCCGGGCCCCAATTAGGCTAAGTCGGGCCCTGGGGGCATTAATTACTCTATTAAATGTCACCTACAAATTTTTAGTTGCTTAATCTACAGGAAATTTATTCCAATAGCGGAACAAGTTATAGGTGATTACCAATGTGGTTTTAGGTCTAACTGCTCTACCATCGACCAAATACATACAGTGAAAAATATCTTTGAGAACTTCAATGAATATAATATTGATCTGTTTGCTTTATTTGTTGATTTCAAACAGGCATTTGATAAAGTGGATAGAGTCAAAATGATTAGAATTTTAGCTGAGCTAAAGATACCAATGAAATTAGTCAAACTAATCCAAATTACTCTGAAAGATTCTCAAGCCACCGTTTTAATTCAAAATGACTTCTCAGGGGTTTTTGATATAAGTGCAGGTGTTCGACAGGGTGATGCATTATCACCCTTATTGTTTAACTTAGTTCTCGAACATGTCATTCGAAGGTTGGATCTTAGAGGCTCAATTTCCTATAAAACCACACAAATCTGTGCATTTGCTGACGACATTGTAATTTTGAGCAGAAGCAGGCATGCATTAGTTGCAACGGCAAAAAAACTAATAGAATCAGCAAGCGCTGTCGGTCTCTCACTTAATGAAAATAAGACAAAATATATGGAGAAGACCAAATTCGCCAGTGACTACGGAGATTGTCTGATTGTTGATGACTATAAATTTGAAACAGTTAATAGTTTTACATATCTAGGGTCTATCATTAACGTTTCAAATACTACTTCAGAAGAGATTAATTGCAGAATTCTAAAAGGGAATAAATGCTATTTTTCATATCGACATCTTTTAAGAAATAAACTAATCCCTAAAGTGATCAAATTAAAGATATACAAAACAATTATCCGGCCTGTGGTAACATATGGTTGTGAGACTTGGACCCTGACATTAAAAGATATTAATAACTTAAGAATATTTGAACGTAAAATTTTGAGGAAGATATATGGACCAATTCAGGTAAATAGTAATCTATGGAGAATAAGAACTAATAAGGAAATAGAAGCATACATAAAATGCAAAGACATAGTAAAATTTATTAAAGCACAACGAATATCTTGGCTCGGTCACGTCGAGAGACAAACTGATAAGCGAGTGGCAAAATTCTTATACTGGAAGGCAATGTGCAAAAGACCAAGGGGAAGACCAAAAAAAAGATGGTTAGATGATGTGTTGAATGACCTAAAATGTCTGAAGATAACCAACTGGAAGGGGAAGACCGGAGACAGAGTCGTCTGGAAAGGGATTGTGCGGCAGGCTAAGGCCCATCACGGGCTGTAATGTCAACTAAGAAGACGATATATATACACTGAAGTGCCACTGAATTAGGGATACCTACCTAGTAACGAGTTGGGCCTCCTCTGGCCTTGATAACGGCTGCCACACTACGAGACATAGATTCAACAAGTTTCTGGAAACGTTCCACGGGAATGGCTTGCCAAATATTGGCTAAAGCTGTCCATAATTCAGTAAGGTTCTTTGGTGCTGTGTGATGGCCTTTCACGGCTTGTTCCAAAACATCCCAAAGATGCTCAATAGGATTTAAGTCTGGGCTTCTAGGTGGCCAATTCATGACAGAGAAGTCAGAGGAATGCTCATCCAACCAGCCAGTAGCCAACCGGGACTTGTGAGAGATACAGTTGTCTTGCTGGAAAACTCCATTACCGTGCGGATAACAGAACAGCATAAACGGATGGAGGTGATCACCCAGCAACTCTACGTACCGAATTGCATTGAGGGAGGTTGGTACACGCACCAAAGATCCCAAACTGTGCCACGAAAAAACACCCCAGACCATGATTGAGCCACTATGCCCTTGTACAGTTCCAGCCAGGCATGCAGGATCCATGGCTTCATGAGCCTGACGCCATATTCTCAGCCTCCCGTCGGCGTTAAGTAGTCGGAATCGAGACTCATAACTCCATGCGACTCGTTTCCAGTCCTCTACACTCCAGTCTCTGTGCTCTCTTGCCCTGGGAAGACGTGTAGCCCGATGGCGAGTATAGAGCAATGCTACTCTCGTAGGTCGACGGTTCCCGAAACCCATACGGTTAAGCGAGCGTTGCACATTCCGTTTGCTGGCTGTACGACTGGCCCCGTCATTAAACTGAGTGGTAATTTGAGCTAATGTTTGGCTTCGCTGGCTATGTACAATACGCCTGAGCCGTCTCTCACCACGCACTGTCAAGGCTAATTGTCCTTTGCAGTTTGCTCGATCGCTAGTTTTTTTTCCACCATCCATGTATTCTTGGTATACTCTTGACACTGTCGACCTTGAAAATCCTAGCTGTCTGACGATTTCGGAAATTGAATGGCCCATGCGTCGCACACCTACGATTTGTCCGCGATCGAAGGCGTCTAAATCAGGCAGTTTACCCATACTGGCAATTCCAACAACTAATTCAGAAAAACCAAAGTACGCGCTATATATGCAGTTACCACAGCGGCCTCATTTGCGTATACATGATTGCGCTACACAATTTGCATAGGCTTTGCTATCCCTAATTCAGTGGCACTTCAGTGTGTATGTGTGTATATATATATATATATATATATATATATATATATATATATATATATATATATATATATATATATGTGTGTGTGTGTGTGTGTGTGTGTGTGTGTGTGTGTGTGTGTGTCAGTGTCAAAATTTTGACTCATTTTGATACTTTCCTGTTTAACTTTTTACTGCTTGTCCAAGCGATATAGACTCGGTTTGGCGCGCTGCCAAAATTTCAACTCGCGAGGTACGGACGGACGGTTTTAGTGTCTGAAATTTTGCTTTTCGAAGGACCATTATGGAAGAATGTAATGCTACGTTTAAAAAAATGTTCAAGTTAGATTAAATTAAATTATAATCAGAGTTTAAGAGCTGGTAATAGTAGTTTCAAATTTATAGTTGGTAATGATGGAAAACCGGGGGAATATAGTGAAAATATTAAAATAGTTAGAAGGGTTTTGGTAGAATATTGTGGAAAAATAAATGACAAATCTGGACGGCGTAATTAAGCTCGCTGTCAACCCATTCTATTTCTATGCCGACAAAATCGTGCGCACAATAATTTATATATCTCATAGATAAAGGCAACGTACCGCTATCAGCTCTCAATATGATAGCAATACAATGAGTTTCCCTCTGGCTTTGAAGGCGGAAATATCTTCTGCAGCGGCATTTTGATTGGAAATTGCAGTTCACTTCCAAAATTCTAGTTTGGCCCTGCTATATTTAGCTTCGAAATGTCCAGTTCCGATTTTATTCTTTTCGATCGGAGGTTGAAGTAGGGTATGTTTCATCCCGCTAGGTACTCCTAAAATCCATTACTTTACCTTATCTTACTTTTAATTGTGTGCTACCCAAACATTTCTTGTATATCAACATCCAAATATCCTTTGGGAATTTAATTCAATGTACTTGGAGTATGGGGTATTTACAATTATAATTGAAAATCAGAGAAAAAAAAAATTCTGATCAGGGAGAACAACTAAAATTTGAAAAAAACTTATGAAATTTGGCTTCTGTGACTGTGTTGAACTAAAATGTGTAAATTTTTCGTATTCAGAGAGCGTCTATTGTCTCTACCACTTCCACCACCTCAAATGTAAAAAAATTCAAATAAGCTAAAATTATTTTCTGTGATACGTGTTGTCTTGTAATGTAATCAACTGATATACAAGAAAATTCAACTAGATATTCAATTTTTTTTAAAGAGAGTTTTGAAATATAATGATTAATGTTATAAATTTTTGCAGTTGATATTTTAGGGGAAGTTAAATAAGTTTCGATTCTAATATTTTTAAGTGTCTAAGCAATAGGTGAAAATGAAACTGCTTCAATCATTTTTGCTAAGCTGTTAAAAGTGCTAATCCATGAGAATTCTGTATTTTAGATTTCTCTAAATGATTATGAACGGTGTAGTTTGATTATTAAGGACGCTTAAAATTTCTAACTTTAGCTGAAAACTTGAAATCCCATATCTCCTCCTCAGGCCTCATGTAGTCCTCATTTGTGGGCTTCTATTACAGCAAAGAAAGGCATAAGATATAACAGAAGCAGAGTTATTGCCTCATCTAGCCAAATGGTCAAACATACTTGTACATTCTGCAGATACATAGATCATATCAAAACAGCACTGCGTTTGCAATTTAAGTTTCTGGAATAGCTTCTTACAACTTGCATGACTACACAGACACTTCCGCTACTTATGTTCAATTTAAAATCAAGGACAGTATGAACAATTATAGGAAGAGCTAATAGCATTTCAGAAATTGAAGCACATAAAAAAAAATTACCTCAAGGAGAAAAAAAATGCGTACTAGGTGTTACAAACACTTAAATTACAGATTTCGGTAGCTCACATTCATAATATTTTAACATATACCTGCTCTGTACTAGCAAGCTTGATGATTTTCATTATACTTACGCGCTGTCATGAATGATAGACGGTGTCTGAGAACGTCAAGCTTCTCCCCAGTGTTTTCTTGAACTGTTTTTTAGGACATCTGAAATCCATTCTTTCGCTTTTATGTCTTACTAAATTTTTTCTTCAACTGAGTTTTCCGTCACAAACATATTGTAAATAACTTTCTAGATTAAAATAATAATAATTAATAATTCAATAAATTTCTAGGGCCAAATTCGTTCAGTAATACTTGGTGCTACTAAATTAACTGTTATTGTTTCTCAAAAGAATAATCAGAAAGCTCTTATCAAGACAGTACCATTTGAGATAACCGGAGCTCTAAAATTTGCGGAATGTAGAATTTAGAGATGGTTTTAAGCCAGGAACCGATTTAGAAAATTCTTGACTATAGGCAGAACTTAGGATGGGGGCCCCCTAACACTGATGTGGGCGTAAAATTTCCTAAATTGACACACACACACCAAAAATAAATAAATAAATAAATAAATCATGAATCATTGTGAAAGTACCATTTTACCAAGAATTGGCTATTTAAAGCGTAGAAGCCTAGAACATTATCAAATAACAAAAAGCAATACAACATATTAAATTCATCATTAAAATACCAATACAATGCAACCAGAAAAACCTATTAATCCCTTATATACCCTATAACATACATATGATGAACTATACATATAACTATACATATGATGAACCAATCAATCAAATTTGAAAGGATATATAAAAAAATTGCTATTAAAAATGGTAAAATAAAAAAATATTTGAATTGGGAATTTTTTCTTTTTTTTTCTTTTAAAATTAAAATTTTTTATTTTTCCGTTTAAAATTTAAATCCCAAACATTTGGGGGCCCCTAGGCCCGGGTCTACCGGCCTAATGGAAAATCAGGGCCTGTTTTAAGCCACACGAGAGGTTAGCCGCAAATCCGTGTTGCACTTTTCAGAAGTCTTTGTTGCTCATGGATGACATTCAGTATTAAACAGACGGAGTATTTTCCCCAACGTAAAGATAATCAGCATATAGAGTTTACCGAATGATATTAGGATATAATCTGACAGTGAATGAACAGGCGCAATTCCACTGAGGCAACTTTTAGGCAACAAGTAGCATGCGGCATTGACGCATGCTACACACAGTCTTTCCACTGAAGCAACACGAAGCAACAAAAAAAAAGTCTCCCTGCCGCATGCTACAAGTTGATTGTTGTTGCCCGCGCGCATGCGTCACCTTTCGCCATTTTCAACATGTTGAACAGTGTTGCCGTTATCCAACAGTCAGCGGATCAGTGCGGCTTGTAGCGTGCGACATGGAGTGGAATATTGAAAAAACCACGTAATTTATTGAAGATTATCATAATTCACTCGAATTATGGAACAACAAAAGTAGTGATTATAAAGATATTAAACTAAAAATCTTCTTTACTCATTCGTGTAAAATTTCGAAATAAAGCTTCATCGTCAGCAACCAACTTTTTATATAAATTATACTGAGTTTCTTGACCATCAACATATAGTTCTCTTCTCCACCACCGTGGCTTTCTTCTTCTTTTTTTTTATGATTGAAAGCTCTATTACCAAATAAGCAGCTGCCGCGACTGTTTGTAAAGACATGATGCACCAAACTGAAGTTACCTTTAAAGGGCTACTTGAAAAGTTGCCTTGAAATAGTTGCCTAAATGGAATCGTTTTAAGTCGCATGCTACACGCATAGACGACAAAGCGCATGCGATAGGGGGAGACAAATTCCTCATGCGACATTATTGAATTTTGTGGCACGTAGTCGCACACCTATGATCAGGCAACACTAGGAAACAAGTAGCATGCCTCATGTCGTTCAGTGTTACCTCAGTGGAATTGCGCCTTTACGGAGGAGAATGCTACCAGGTCAGCTAGAGCAGTGGCGTAGCGAGCATAACTGGCGCCCGGGGCACGATACCTTTGTGGCGCCCCCCTGAAAAACATATAGTAATATAATATATAGACCCTATATTGGCGCCCTCGATAAACATATAATAACATAATATATGGACCTTATATTGGCACTCTCCCCCCAAAAGCATATAGTAACATAATATATAGACCTTATGTTGGTGCCCTCCCCTAAAAACATATAGTAATATAATATATAGACCTTATATTGTCGCCCCCCCCACAAAATAATATAGTAATATAATATATATACCTTATATTGGCGCCCTCCCCGAAAAACATATAGTAATATAATATATAGACCTTATATTGGGGCCCTCCCCTGAAAAACATATAGTAATCTATATATATAAAAGAGCTTGTCTGTTTGTTTGTCCGCTATTGAATCATAGACTGTTTCACCCACCGGGACCAAATTCGGCACCGTTAATGTTTTGGACCCTAGAAACTTAAATCAGGAAAAACGAAATTTGGAGCTCAATTAGTTTTTTTTAAATTAATTTTTTAATGATTTTTGTGCCCCTAAGCGCACCTCTTAAATGTGGATACAGTCCCTTTACGACAACCTTTCAAATTCGATACGCGGGGGAAAAGCGGTGTGGTTTGAGAGTTGGTCTGGGGGTAACGGGGGGGGGGAGGACGAGGTGTTTATTTTTCTTACGTTTAGTGGAATCGTTTGTCTGAAAAGGTTGAGAACCGCTGCTTTAGACAATTTTAGACAATGGCGTTCAAACTCATAGAACTTAATAAAATTTGGAAAAAAAGCAAGAAAAAAAAAGAAAAATTAAGTTTGGAAGTTTTTGGAAGCCTTCTGTTGATCTAAATATATTAATTGTTTGAGGATCATAAAATGGGAAGAAGTTTAAGAGTTCTACAGGTTTTTTCCCCTAAGTTCGCGAAACAGAGTTAACATACGATACGCATTTAAATTACTTATTCCGTGAAATCATATAGGATAAATCTTTTAGAGTTTTGGGGCATTTTAAGCAGTGGGAGGAAAAGCTCTTTAAACAGAGAAATATAACGGCACATAACTTTCATTCCGAACTGTTAGTCCATTAGTTATATTAAGGCATAAGAAAATTAATGAAATTATTTTTAAAGAATGATTGCCCGGGTAGATATATAGATATAAAATTTTTCATGCTTTCCATCAAAAGAATACTGGGTATATCATTTCAGAAGAAACGCGCTAAGCGCATTCTGTCTGGCCAGATGAACATGAAGAGCGGGGGGTGCAGCCCAGTATTTTTTTGATGGAATGCATGAAAAATTTTATATCTATATATCTACCCGGGCAATAATGCTAGTATAATATATAGACCTTATATTGGCATCCACCTCGAAAACATATAGTAATATAATATATGGATCTTACATTGGCGCTCCTCTGCGAGAGGTGCCCGGGGCATGATAGACCCCCCTTGCCCCCCCCCTTTGCTACGCCACTGAGCTAGAGCTAGGATTATGCCATATATGCGAACAGAAGTGGAAGTTACAGAAGTGGGCCTGATAGGAGCTACTGGAGTATTTGATAAGAAACACATGAAGCGTGGATTTTCAATTAAAGAATCAAGTCTATTCATGTTTACAGGTCTTCTAGGAGTTACACAATAGCTTATTAATCTTGGTGTACAAGCTTTTTAATTTTTTGTTGTTGATTCTGGACAAAAAGTTGTCCCCTTTTGTGTTTGGGAAAGCACTAAAAGATGGGGACGCTTGGTCTTCTTATATTATAAATACAAGTAAATCGCAAACTAATAATAGAAATATTGTTTTATTTTTTCTCTAAAACTGCGAATAGAGAGCCATATCATCTTCCACATTGTTTTGGTTGAAGTGCTAATATGTACCCCTTTTAATCGAATTTTTAATCGAACTAATCGAATGGGTTTACCCAAAACACGACATGCCAATTGCAACTGCAGAATTCTGCTTCGCTGCGATCGACATTAGATGTGTCAAATCGCTCTCGCGCTTGCTAATGTAGAAATGTTCCTCTGTTATGATCTATAGCCCTTAGCTATCACTGTTATGAACATTCTTATTGATTTCTGTTGTGCATATAGCAAAGATTTTTTCAGTTGTGTGTAGTTTTTGTGATCATGGACGGCAACAATACCGAAGATAAATTTCTTGCTGCTGTGGAGATAATAAAAAACCTTCCTAAATCAGGTAGATATGTACTTTAAGAGTATCTCACGTAGTTCGGGTTTATTCATATTTCTATCATAATGAGAAAATTATCAACTGTTACGATTTTTTTCTCTGTCTCAGGTTTATTATCACCGCTAGGTTGCAGGTGTATTGTAAATTAATGATTTTAAAATCTTTTTCTCCAAAGTTGGGTATAAATTATTCAGTTCCAGTTGCTATATTCTTAGTATGCACCATCTTTTTAAAAGATGCAATATTTTTTCCTCAGTAATTGGTGTATTAAAGGGCATTGTTATATGTAAAAAGTGAATTTTTACAGTTATAGAATTAGTCATGAAATAATTGTTCTAACTGGTTAATAATGAGGTATATTTCGATAGAATGTTTAATACTAAAAGAGTGAATGACATAAATTAATACAGTTCTTGTGGAATGATATTCCTATATTATTTTAATTATTGAATATTTGATATCCCCCTTGGTTATTCATACTTAAATATCTTGTACAGAATTATTTCTGCTTTCACTGTGTTGTATTAGTTTGTTATGTTTATACATTTTATAGATGTTTATATTAGGCAGTTAAATTTAAATTCATAGAGAAGGCAGACCATATTAGCATTTAATATTAATAAAATTTGAGTAGTAAGTATACTGTCATATCCTCACAAAGAGCATATTCTGATCGTTTTGATTTTCAAACTTCATTATTGTAAGTGCAGTTTTAATACATTTAAGTGTTTGTGTATAATTTGATTCCATGTAATATTTTGTATTTTTAAAAACATTTTATCTGTGAACACTGATAAAATTTATATGTTGTCAATGAGATTATTTGGAAAATTTTGAGGTAAAGCTTAATCATTTGTCACAAAGTCTAAATTTAAAATGTAGCTTTTGTATATTTTCTGGATTGTTTCAATAGATATCTTTTTTCATTTTTATATCTTAGTAGTGTTTCTAATGAAATCCAGCATTTATTATCTGTTTTGTCAAAATATTTAAATTAGGAAGTGTTTTAGATGTTATTCTTTTGATAATTCTAATTTCTAATATGTTAAAATTAACCTTTGAAGTTTTTACTTTCATTTATATAAATACTTATGTATGGTTGCAATTTAAAAAAGAAGAAAAAGAACTATTTCCTGTTTAAAACCTACTCTAAATTTTGATATAAGAGGTAACCTTTGATGATTTTTTTTTACATTATAATCTATCAGATTAGATAGATTACATGTGTAAGTTTTTTTTTATACTTGTACATTTTCCTGAAAGTTTAGAGACCTTCCTTTCCATTTGATGATCATCACATCTCACGACAAATACTTCACTATGACAAATCTATTTTATGATTAACTTATTTGAAGAAAATTTTTATGGGTGTTTTTCTTATTGACTTAGAGATTTTGACATATTTGATTTTGCTTATACTTTCTTGGGAAGTATTTAACTTCAGCTCTTTGAAGATTATGAGGTTTATCCTAAAAAAAATTGAAGAATATAAGTGAATTTTTTTTTTGTATTTAACTTCAGCTCTTTGAAGATTATGAGGTTTATCCTAAAAAAAATTGAAGAATTTAAGTGAATTTTTTTTTTGTAAAACTGCTGAGCTGATTTGTCTGGTGAACACTTGGTACTGGGCCTTGATTTTGTTTTCTAGTGTGAAAATAAAATGAATTGCTTTATATTACCATGACACTTCAGGAAAATAAGTTTTCTAGAGCTCTTGCATCCCCTCAGTTAAAAGAATACTCTGTAAGAGAATTTATGAAGAAAGTGAACATACCAGGGTGATGTAAATGGTGAATCTTGCTTGACCTGCAGACAAAAGGTCAGGGAATAAAAGATGTTTTCAAATAAAATTTTAAGCAATGCATCAAATTTATTGTAATGTTAGGTGAACTGATCTGAAAATAGTTTATTTTATACATGTTTTATTTGGAATGCAAAGAACATTTTTTCCATCTGATGAATTTTAGGCTTTTAAAATGTTTTCTATGACAAATTTAGATTGTTCTAATAATTTTTATGTTGGATGTGCAGCATTTAGTTTTTTTTAGCCTGCATTTTAATATCCATATAGTGTGATATAGCAGTAATATTCAAGATGTTTTATGATATGAACACATGAACTTCATGCCCAATTAAAAAGAATAAAACCTTAAGGTTATATTGCTCTTGTATATTATCAAAGCCAATCTTCTGAATTTTTTCTGTTAGTTAAAATATTATGTTATCATTTAAATGAATAACTTTTCAATAACTAAATTAAATTTCTCATCAATACATTAGGTATAATAGAAGCCGTATTGTACTTAATAATAAATCATAGTTGGCTTAATAATAAATTATAAGCATAAAATATTGTGTTACTCTTTACACTTACGTTTCATATATTTGTTTTATTTATTGGTGGTGTATTTATTTAGCCTACCAAATTGGTGTTCCCGCATGTAAGAAAACTATATTTGATAAATTTATTATTTAAAAAGGAATATTTTTTTGTTTGCCTTTTTTCTAAATTTATAGAGGGCTTTTATTTATGGATATTTTGTCAGAATAAAAAGATTGTGCAAAATAAATGAAGCATAGAGTTTTTAGTTTGTTAGTATGAAAAGCTCAGAACTTCATCTTTAGTAAAAAAAAACTCCAGAGAGACCTAATGTATGACAGAATAGAAAAATTTTAAGCAAGGGGGAAACTTTTTAGCATAGTTCCAAAATCATAATTATTTCTGAATGCAGGGACAAAAGAAAACATTATTTAAAAGTTGTTTTTAAGCAAAAACACATAGAAAAATATATAGAAAAAAATCACCAATATTTTGTCGAAATGTTAGTTTAAATTTTTAAAATTTATGCAGCTGGATACTGTAAGAATGAATTAATTGCTGTGGGAAAACAGAGGAAGGCATCATAGAACAAATCATAATTTTTATTCAAAAATTATTCCTTTGATGTTTAAATGTATAATAAAATCAAATTTGTGTTAATTTCATATATACATAATAAATTAGGATTGCATGGTTTATGTGGGTTAATGGGCAGCATAACAAAAAACAGGTGTCTGTGGCTGTTGGAAAGTATAAAGGAGTTGGATAGCAATAGGCTTATTCAAAACAAAATGCAAATTATTTTAGATAAGCCTTTTGTATTGTCTTTATTTCATAACAAACATGTTCTAGTTTTGCTTTGTTTTTGGTGGACATGAATGCAAAATAAATCAGGTAAAAATATGACTGCTTATAGCATTGTCTAGTTATCTACATGTCAAAGCTAGTTTCCTTATCAAGAATACCTTATTCTTGCTCTGGATGGCTTTGTTTGCTGTCTGAAATGTCATATTTTTCAGCTATAACTTGATTAAATTTCAAATTCGTTATTTTTTTTCAGTATTGATTTTAATATTGATTACTGTATTTGTTGTAGTATTGATAGAATGTGTATGCAATACAACCCACGTATCAACCATCTTGGTATTATTGTTTGCTAGATTCCTTGAAGGTCCTGAATGGATGACCTTGAGCTGGCAGTGGTCTTGAATCTGGCAGTTTGAACCTGTGATGAAAAAGATCCTTGGGGGAATTGGCATAATTAGCTATAACATAATAGCTGCTGTTTGATAAGATCTAAATCATTCAAAAAAGAGTTAAAAATAATTAGTCTTCATTATAGACATATTTGTTTACTCACTCGGATGACAAGTAATGTGCTCTGCAGCTGATTTTGATTTGGAAAAAAAAAATCTGAATCGTGTCAAAGTATAAATATTTATGATCCTTTTTACAAATGAAAGCAGAGAATGAGGAAATTCTTGCCTAGGAATAAAATCTAATCAACTAATCAATAAAATCTCTACTTCAAAAAGCTCCATCGTTTTGAGATTATAAATTTTGCAATAAATACTGGATGTAAACACAGTTCACGTCAAAGTGGCGCACTTATCGACATTGTTAATCTGAAACTGTGGTCAACGAACACCCAGAAGTCCGTCAGATAGTAATTAAGAATAATAAGCAGAATTTTTAAAAGTGGGAACGTATTCAAAAGAGAACAGAAATACACCAGTTCCGTGGAGGATTTATTTACATATTTGTTATATGATGTCCCCTTAAGTGTTGCTTTGAAATAAATCTTTGACTTTTGTTTATGAGAAATATTAATCAAGGATTATTAGAAAAAGCTCAACACTACATAGTTATGCTTACGTGCTGCTTATCTTCTCTTATGATGCTATTTAAAATGTAAACAACGAAATCGTCTGAATGGTGATCATGACTTGCGAATCAATTTCTGAATTATTGATCCTAGCCTTAACTAGCGTCAAAGAGCTAATTAAATTAACCATTGCTAAGCCACAAAGAAAATAATTGTATTCTTATTTACTTACCGGCAGAAGTATTTGTTTCAGGTAGTCTTAAGTGTTTTGATTTTTTTTTTTAATATATGTAAATGTCATAGTTTTACAATCAAAATATAAAAAGTTGCTTAGTGTTGTAAATTATTTTTCAGTCAAAAAAAAAAAAAATGAGGAAAAGGAGTCCGCTAAGGTATTTCTTGCGTAAAAAGTGTTTTCATGCTTTAAAAATTTCGGAACTACTGTTATACCGGATGAACGTTTTTGATGTAGCTCGTTCTTTGAGAGAGAGAGAAAAAAATGTATTCAGTTTTCGTAACATGTTGGAAATATAACCTAAAACTGCCCGTGTACGCGTCTCCTCTGAACGGCAAAACACAGGTGTGTGAATTAACGATCTAGAACAGGAGTTTCCAACTTACAAGTGTCCAAGGGCCGCAATCAAAAACACCTGTCTAGTGGCGGGCCGCAATTCAATCAGGACCATACCCAGGACTTTTTTTCTTGACTTTTTTTTAAAAATTCGAGGATGAACCTCCAACAACGACCTTGATTATAACTGGCTAACTTTCGTTAAATTACACAGACACACACACAAAAAAGTCAAATAAGAAGTGGGGGGGGGGGGGGGGTATGGAATAGAACATGAGTGGACGCCCTACTTTTCATGAAATTTGTGGAAACTCAATCTGTTTTGTAAATGTACAATATTTGAAAACAATAAAGATTTTTACAAAAACATTTTTCGTTAGCTAAGAATATCTAAATTGATGCTGCAAATTATTTTCCTAGAAGTCTTCGCGGGCTGCAAAAAAAGGCACCGCGGGACGCATGCGGCCCGTGGGCCGCCAGTTGGAAACCCCTGAATCTAGAAGTAGCCCATCTTGTTAACCAGTTGTAAGTTGTCATCTCTCGGCCTTCAGGAGAGCAGTTCCTGACAGAGGTACAAAACGTGCCCTTGCACCTGGACGGTCAAACCCGGGGGCAGCCGCACACCGTTTGTTACAAGAAAAATTTAGATAATAATCAAAACTTTTTTTCATTATTAACCTTTTAGACAAACAGAAGATATAAACTTAAAAAAAAAAAAATTAATGGCGAGTTACAAAACCGTATATAAATAAAAACAAGAACAAACTAACAAAAGAGAACTAAAACGTCCATGAACCCAAAAGTTTCCTTGCTATCTAATATCTCCCCCCCCCCCCCCCCACACACACAAACACACTGGAGCTGGAGGTAGAGCGGGGCAACTCAGAATAAAAATCTATGCCATAAATAAGTCCATGCCCTCCTGTCGATTATAGAGTTTGCAAAAAGGAAAAACGATATTTATATGGCAGAGGTGTTTCAGTAGGCAATAGGGTGGGGCGAAAAAAGTTATTCTTTTATAATCAATTTCTAATAGCGCGGAAAACTTGTGCATTGGCATCCTAATAACGGGAAAAATAATATGAAAAAATATAAATTGTGTTTGAAATCGCGCAAGAGCCCTAAAGTTTAGAAAAAAAAAAAAAAAAAAAAATCTGCACTTTTTAAAGACATGAAATATTTTTATTCATTTACTTTATTTCTAACAGTGTAAAATTACTATTTGTAGTTACTTAAATGCATAAAAAATACTTTTGGACACATTACCGTTTATTTGAATTCGCGCAAAAAACCTTAAAATACCATTTATTTTTGGAAAAACCGCCTATTGCAGCTCTTTGCCCATTTCAGCATGTTTTTCCTTTATGCTGAAATGACCCAGGACTGACCACGTGGAGGTGGCTGCAAATCGAGTCCCACCCACACCCAACCAACCAACCAATTTGGGTGTGGTTACTTAAACTGAAGTCCCTTTCAATTATGACTTCGTATCAAATTTTGGCTTCAAAGACCATGATCCCAAAGTTGTCCGAATAAAACCTTATCGATTTTCATGCCCGCAAATCTTTCCAACGGCCTCTGTAAGAAGTTTCACGCATCTCTCTACCGGCTGAGTGTGGCATGGAAATTTCAAATACTCAAATTCCGGCAGGGCTTTGTCTTTTAATAAAGTTGAAATGTGTTCTGTTGCCATATTTGACAACAATGGAGGTGGTGTCAGCTTACACTTTGTCCTATAAATAAGTTCAGTATAGTCTGTGGCTTGAAAATTAATTAAAGGAATCTTGAAGGCACTAACGGGACCTACTACTGGCGGCTCATTTCTGGCTTTCAGTATTCTCCTGTAGCCTAATTATCGAATGTGTTATCTCTCGTCCTATATCATCGCCAACATCATATTCTCTGGATGTCAGAAGAACGAGTTTCTCTGAATGACCGGATCGATGATTTCTTTTATGTTGTCCGGGAAATGTCTTTTTATTTGAATGACCTTTAGTATGTGTTTTACAAAAATAAATGGTATTTTAAGGCTCTTTGCGCGGATTCAAATGAACGGCAATGTGTTCAAAAGTATTTTTCACGCATTTAGGTAACTACAAAGAGTAGTTTTTACACTATTAGAAATAAACTAAACTGTTAAAAAGGTAAGGCCCTGAAGGTAAGGAAAGACAACTGGCTCCAACACCTCGGAGATGTGTTGTTTAAAGTACCGGCAATGCGTACTAGAGGTGTGCGAGAGTGATATCCAATACCGCCCCATACCATAATACCCGGTGCAGGACCAGTGTGGCGGTGCATAACGCAGCTGTTCAGCATCCTCTCTTCACGGTGTCTCCAGACTCGAATGCGACCATCGTGGTGTTGCAGACAGAAGCGTGACTCGTCAGTAAAGACAATTTCATTCCATTCTGCCGTCCACATCCTTCTGTCATCGCACCATTGGCGGCGGAGACGTCTGTGGTTCTGCGTCAAGGGTAGACAGATCAATGGACGTCTTGCGGACAGACCACTCTACTGTAAACGGCGTCGAATGGTACGCGCAGACACTGGATGATGCGTTATAGACTGCATGTGCTGTGCTATGGTTCGTGATGTGACTGAGCGATCCGTCACTGTCATGCGCACAATTTGCCTGTCATCACGTGAAGTGGTGCGCTGAGGTGGATGCGATCGAACACGCCGGTCCGTCGTACCCTCCTGCATCCAACGATCACATATCCGCATTACAGTTGTTTGGTTTCGTCCAACACGACTACCGATTTCCCTGAAAGATAATCCACAATCTCGGTAGGCCACTATCCTTCCTCTGTCGAACTCGGATACTTGATGAAAAGATGATCGCTGTTTTCGACGAGGCATAATTGATCGTTTTTTTGAAAAAAACACAAGAAAAACACAATTGCTGAACTTGAAATCGTCGAAATCTCCAAGCCTTAAATAGCGCTTTGAAGTGGCGCCACAGGCGCGCGTGATGTGCGTCTGCGCTGAAATTCTAATCATTTGCATATCTCACCTCCGCTAATGCATGTTGTAAATTTCATGTTATTTGCATGTTTCCTTCAGGGTGTTGCATTTACAGTGGCCAGCAGTGTACATCAAATGACATGGGGATATCGTAGGAGACGATAGCTTGAAAAGCTGCAACTAAAGTCGTTAAGGATGACCACTTTAGAGAAATTATTCATCCGGCATAAAAGTTGGTCCAGAGCGATACGATTTGCTACAATCTTCCCATCAAAGGCTGTTTTATATGTCCCTACAGGTGCATAAAAGGAAAAAAGATCACAGTGGATCCCTGCACCAACTTTAATAGAGTCTGCGTATTTTGAGCCGCCAGTAAACACACGAAGCCAGTCCTCCTCGGGATATCGTGATTCGACTGTTTTGAAGAACAAAGATCTTAACGCTAGTATTATTCATAATTACCCTTTTGACAAGGTCGATACAGACACAATAATCAGTTAAATCTAATGTATTACAAGGGGGTGGGGGGTGGCAAAAATTCAGCATCGAAATTGAAATTTAATATCTTCTTTAAACCAAGTACGTTCTGCACTAGTCCATGCTATGATGTAAGTTTCCTCTCGGCAGTCAGAGAATCACTATCCCAAAGTGAGAAGCAATTCGGAAGTATAACTGTTTTTTTCCTAAAGCAAAACACTGCATAACAAATTCATAATTAAATTAAATTAATTAGGGGGTCGATATTGCACCATGGCTGCCAACAATCCAGGAACAGCCATGCCCTTAAGCAACTTTTTCAGATCTTTTAAGCTCATATCTAACCACAGAAATCCGTGCAATACAGCAGTATTTTTTCTGAAACAATGATGCTGTTGGAAACAAAACTCCCCAAACAATGAAATAGGAGCTTGCATTCCTTTATGCTCGATAACTACTCCTTTCTAATAATCTCTCTTTAATCCCATTGCAGATCAAATTTTCAATCCTACATATTGTGTTGCGCGGATTTTTGTCGTCTGATTGGATCTTTAGATTTACTTCTAAGTGTCGGTAGGTTGGTTTGTTTACACCGTTAGACTAGAACAATGTTCTGAGAAGTCTCCCGTTTGTTAAACAATTTTGTTAAACCTTGTAACTATACATTTTGCTTTCTCTCAAACGGATAAAAATGAACTTACGGGTTTAAAGAGGGATTAGTTCATAATATGTTTTGCTTGCAGAAATTTTACTTTCTCATGATTTACCAACTTTATGTCAAGTCGCATCTTGACGTCAGTGTTTCTTAACAGTTCTCTGTTACCGTGCTATTTAAAATCACTGATTTCATTGGTGACTCTTACTGGTGGTCGAAAATCATTGGAAGAATGGGGATTAGAATACATGCTAACTCCAATTTACTCTTCGGTTAATATGTGCCTTGAGATTATAATACAGGGTTATGATCCAAACTGGGAAATGAAGGCAATTAATTTATCCAGAAAATTTGACATTCTGGATGAAGTAAGAAAATTATGTATCTCCTCGCTAGTGTGCCTAAAAGATGCATTTGCCATTGAATGTGATTGAAACCATTTCAGTGAAAACTCAGAAGATACTAAGTATTCCTTGAGAGGTTTTCACCTGAATTTGTGGTGGTGATTTTTACCCGAATTCCCACCTGGACATAAGTAGGAATTGCAATTACTTTTGTAAACTTAAAATCCCCTGTAATAAACCAAAAGGATGAGTATATGAGTAGTTGTATATATGTCTGGAACATTACAAATATGCCACTAGTTGGTAAAACATACCATAAATGTGATGAAATATAGTTGACACACGACGCATAGTTGGCGTTTGTATCTTTTATAGGTTTTCTGTTAATAAGTCGTTTTGATTCTCAAATTATCAGATTTTTAAGTTAAAGAGAATAACAGATGGTAATAGTTCGTACTGATTGCTTTAAGTTATCCCACTTTAATTATACGTCATTCAGCAAAAATCTTTAGATCTTTTGAAATTATATCCTGTAAACTCTCATTAAAATGTGGAGAAAGGATAGTAAAGTGGACGTTGATGTCTATTAAAGTGACAATTCCATTGTATGGATTGTTACGTCCAGTACATAATTTTTCGCTTTTTGATAGTTTTTATTCTAATGATATCGACGACCTTGACAGATACTCTTTTACTGTTCCCCATGTTTCTTTCACTTTCCCTCCCCCCTTTATTTTTCTTTCCCCGAGACCTTGATTTCATCTGCATCTATTAGAGACCAGCTTCGTCCGACTGGAGTTCATCTTTTCCTTGTTAGTTCAGTGACGCATTCTGGTTGTATGTATGTGCGTCTGTCTGTTCCCTCATTTTTAGTTTTTCGTTTTTGTGGTGAGGAGGGGCTACATAATCTCCCGTCAATGAAGTAACCAGTTTTATACTTCAACCTAACCTGCCCCAAACCTCCCCCCTTGCACCCACCCCAGTTTTTCAAAATTGAATTTTAGAGGTACGTGTTCGTTGCAGACGAAAATGTCAAAATTCACATTGCTCTTTAACCTTTACTACAGGAGTACTCTTGAGTGTTTTCTTGGAATTTTCCCGTATTGATTATTTGCAATTATTATCTATGCATTATGACATATAAATTAATGGCAACCTAAAGAAATGTTTTCAATTCAATAAACGGAATCAGTTCAATCGAAAAATACTGTTCTTCATTTTCTGTAATGTTTTAATCTGCTATTAAAATGTTTACTTCAGAAGTAAACTTTAGACCATCCGTTATCACACTTATCTAATCTCTTTGGGACGTGGTTTTTCTTTTGTTGTTGTCATGTTTTTATTTACCCTCTTTGCAGAACTCTTTCATGCGGATCATTCAACTTGTTAGTTCCATTAGTATATAAAGATTCCTGTAATATATACAGAAAGGAAACAGAGAATTGGGTCGATGTTTGAATGAGTAAATTAAATTTTGCTTTTAAGATGATACATTTCGCGGCACTTCCCATCTTGTTGTATGGTACATATGCCGTCAAATGTAGACTTCATAAACGGATATAAGCTTCCAAACATAGGTGTAATATGTTGTGAAAAAACTTTTTTTATGAAAAAAATTTTTGGAATGAAGTTTAACTGAAAAGACTCAGTGCAAAGTAAATTAAGAAGTGATAATATGTACTTAGTTGAGCTCACGTAAGTGCCGAAGAAGTATGGTTTTTGTTTGCTTGGCGTCACGATTGGGTGACTATCGTTTGCCATCTGATTACGGGAAAGATCAACAGCAAAATAGTTACCCAATCAGTTGGTAACAGAATTTAAAAGCATTTCTCCATCGGCTAAATAAGCCAAAAAAAAAAAAAAAAGTACAATTACATTAAACCGGAGGTAGGAGGAGCGTACAAGTGCAATATAAATGCATTTCTGGAAAATATACCTGATATTTATGTATCTGTATTTTGTATTCTTAGATAGGCTGAAGTGATAAAAGGTATTAAGCGACGAAATTACCAATGATTAGAATTTTACATATTTTTCGTAATTATTGCGCCTGGTATTGGTTAAATGCTACAATAGGTTTGATTCTACTATCATTACGTCGGATTAAATTTGCTCGTGAATTGTTTTGGGCAATTGGAAAGTTGCATTAAAAAAATTAAGTTCGTAATTCAGTTTTCTTAATGCATGCTCTTTACAGTTTCAACAATTAATTTAAATCGCAAAATTAAAGATATTTAATTCACAGAATTTTTGTCTGTAATCATTATTATGTCTTTTTGGATTTTGATATTAATTTTTAGCAGTGCTTAGTGACGATGTATGTAATCTTAAGAGAGTAGCGTTTGTCAAAAAAAAAATTTATACTTTAGTTAATCTGTCTTTTTTTTGTATATAAATTATATTTTTTTGTAGACTCTAAGGACCTGATCTCATAGGAGTTCGATAGCGGAAGCGTTAAAGTATTGAAATATTTTTAACCAATGGCAAACTTCCAAACGATTAGCAACGAAATTTTTAACGCCTATGATTGGTTTATTTCCGTCTCAGCGCCTTTTACGCTTTCGCTACCGGACTCCTATGTGAACAGGTCCTTAGTGTAATTATAAGTTGTGGGAAAGTCCCTCCCCCCCTCCCCCAAAGTCAAACATTTTTGAATTAAATCTGAGTATTTATAGTAACGTTGTATGGAGTAATGCAGGGTCGGTGACCTTTATACTAGTAGAGCATATTTCAGAAATACGAGAGTTCGGCGGAAATCGCAGGTTGAAGAGAAGGTGGAGGTTAATATTTAAGGGGGTCCAGGACAGAAAATTCTTCAAATTTTCGAAAAAAATTTATTGCATTAAAATTTTTCTGTTGTTCTCCGCTTAAAATGACGTTTGAATCACGTTTCTACCTTAATTAGAACGGGAGATATTAATTTTTTGTTATGCAACATTCTAATAACAGCCAATCTTTGTTTAAACCAGTGGTTCTCAAACTTTATACAGTCTGAGCGCACTTACAATACTACAGATACTTGCTGGCGCACTGTTTACAAAATAGGACTAATATGTTATAATTTAGTTAAATATATAGAAAAATAACGCATTTAATAAAAGCATACTTAACATACCTCTATGAAGTTTATTCATTCCTGTGTAAATGAGAAACATGAGCTTAATGAGACCTTGCGATTTCTTCAATGTTTGGTCTTATGTTTGAGAGACAAACTCTCATTTCCTCATCAACGCATTGAAGAGTTCTTCTCTTTTTACAATTAATTGTGGCGAGGGTTGAAAATCCCAGTTCACATAAATATGAGGTGGAAAATTGCAATAAAATGGCCAGCGCTTTTTTAGATATCGACACGTGTTCTTCTTTGACAGAAATCCGAAAAGTTCAAGAGACCATTCTTTGTATTTAATCATCAATTCACGATCAGTGGACACAGGTGCCAGTTCTTCTTTTTCTGTTAGCGTTAAACTAGAATCTATTGCATTTTCTACAAAAGGGTTTCTAATCCAGTCCTATTGCGCAGTGTTAATTGATGGAAAATACTAAATCAAATGTTCTTCTAAAGTTGATAAATGTTCAACAGTCATTGGAAAAATTTCAGTTTTGTAAGTATTACTTGCCAATGGAAACATTTCGAGACTGCCTTCCAACGCTGTTCTTTTCCAAATCTGTAGCTTTGTCTGCAACGCTTTTATTTTGTCAGTGGATGTGAGGATATTTTCTTCTTTCCCTTGCATGCTAGAGTTCAAAATATTGAGATGCTGAAAAATAGATGCCAAATATTGTAACTTTGTAATCCAAAATTCACTTTGAAGGAGGTTACAAAAATGAGATTGTTTCATTGCTTCAAAAAATGTGATAAGTTCTTTTCGTAACTCGTGTACACGGGTAAGTACTTTGCCTCTTGACAGCCACCTCACATCAGTGTGTAAAAGTAGCCGTCTGTGTTGAGAATCCATATTGGTGCAAATCTGTTCAAATAGGCGTGATTTAACGGGTCTTGTTTTAATAAAGTTCACCATTTTAACAACTTGATCTAAGATCTCCCTTAAATCCTCTCCTAATGTTCTTGACATCAAGGTCTCTCTATGAAGGAAGCAATGAGTTACAATAACATTTTCGTTTTGTTCCTTTATAAAAGATACAAGACCCTTGTTGCAGCCTATCATAGAAGGAGCTCCATCTGTGCAAATGCCTACACAAGATTTCCCCGATAACTGCCATTTATAAAGGTAGATATTCAGGATGTTAAAAATGTCCTCACCTTTTGTAATCAGACTTAATTCTTTGCAAAAAAAAAAAAAAAAAAAACTGATCTGTTATTTGATTTTCGTTGATGAAACGAATGAATGCTACGAGTTGCGCCTTGTTGGTAATGTCGGTTGACTCGTCAACTTGCAGTGCAAAATCAGAACACTGGAGTTTATAACCACATACATTTTTCTCAATATCTGAAGACATTTCCAAAATACGCCTGTTAACAGTATCATTGGACAGAGGTATCTTGATTATTTTCATAGCTGCTTCATTTCCTAACATTGTACTGACAATCTTTTGGCAAGCAGGCAAAATAAGTGGCTCACCCAAAGTATGAGCTTTCATATTTTGTGCGATCAGTTCTGAGACTTGGTAAGAAGCAATTTACGCTTTATCAGAAACAGTCATTGAACTTTTAAAAGAATCACCTGCTTTTCTTTGCTGGTCGGACATTCTGTTAAAATACCTTGTGGGTTTGTCTTGTAAATGAGAGTGTTTACTTTTCAAATGTTTACCAAGTTTACTAGGGAGCATTGATTCATTTTACATTTTTAGTCCACAAACATCAACGGTAATTATTCTGAAAGTTGTAAAAGGCCCAATTATGTTTACTCTTGACAGCAGTTCACAAGACATGACATGCCCACTCACCAACGCCTGTTATGCAACACTGCCAGTTGCCACGTGATGAAAACTAGTGCCGGTGTTAACATGCCGTTCCAGCCACGTTTGTTACGTGTTTTAAATACGCAAAAAAATTGTGGAACAGAAGCTAGTTTCAAGAAAAGTAACTTATAACTATCATAATAATGTCGCAACGAAACAAGCCGAGTGTTCGTAAAGAAATGGTATAATATAGTAACTTAGTATGCATTTACTTTTCATATCTGAATATATTTTTTAGGAATACTACGGAGCGCACCTGAAAAAGCTCTGGGGCGCACAGTTTGAGAAACCACTGGTTTAAACCTTTAAAAGCGTTTCTCTGCATGTATTTTTTTTTCACCATTTCTCGTCTTTAAACTGGCAAGAACCATTAATGATAATTGGTTCAAACTTAGAACATGTCTTTTTTAATTATTTTACTTTAATTTTGATTCAGCAAATTTGAAAAAAAAATCTACTTTTGAAAATATAATTTTTTAAAAATAAGTTACATAATTTTTTTTCTGAAATTTTTACTTTTAATATTTGTAATTTAAAAAAAAATTAACATGCTGAATCATAATTAAAACATTTTTTTGTTTAATTAAGTGAAAAAAATTTGAAATTCGACAAATAATATTTCGAGTTATAACGATTTTAAATTACCCCACTTTTTTAAAAATTTTAAATTAAAAAATTTTTGAAAACTGTATGAGAAGTTTTATGATGTGATTTTTTTTACAAATTATATGGTTAACCATCACATAAAATTCAAAATTTTAACTCAATAGATAAAAAAAAAAAATAAATGTGTCCCGGACCCCATCAAACATGAAGATATTAATGCGACATACATTTTTAATACATAAATTCAAATCTAAATTAAAACAAAATAATTTTAAAATTGATAATTTTGCGATATTTGTCATTGCAAATCTGCGGCCAAGTCTTTGTAATGTGGCACATAAGTTGAATTCCCAATTCTCAGGCATTTATACAAATGGTGTCAATGAGGCTTGTTCGGTACTTTGATTTTAAATATTTCATATTGGAAAACAAAGATTCAAAAGCATATGACGACGCTCAATTTCAAAGCAGGAAAAAAAAAAAGCTGACTGACAGGGAGGGGAGAGCGACGCTGTCGAGAGAGAGCAGGCTTCCCAGTTTTTGATTTTTACAGTTTTACGATTTTCAATTTTTTTTCTTAAATTATTCATTACAACTGCGAGTGTTTGTTGTTCAAATATCCAAAATTTAGATATTTCAACGGCGGGCACTTTAAAATTGTTTCGCGGGCACCGCGTTGCCGACTTCTGGAGTAATGTATTAAAAACGTTTCTTCCCATTTATATCGTATAATTTTACAGATGCATACGCTGAGGGTTTGCGTGTTCAAACAAATGATGGACAATTTTTTTCATAACTTCGGGTTAAATTTTGATGATTTTATTAGTAAATGGGTCTCTGAAGGGTTACGCAAAATACAGGGTGTCCGGGCTAAAAGTATCCAAAAGTTATGGCTTATTTTTACGGAACTACCCATTAGAATTTAAAAAAATTTATTCAAATAGAAAGAACATCTCAAAATGTTTTAATACCGATCATAGATTTCAATCATAGTATCATAGATTTCGATGTGTGCACCTTTTGTAGCACGACTAACGTCTAAATGGTAATCCAGTTCTCTCCAAGTGTTTCGTAGCATATCAGGAGTTATTACACGAATTGCTTGAATCATACGCTTCTTTAACTCATCCACAGTTTCAATTTTGTGTTTATACACAACGGATTTAATGAATCCCCAAGCAAAAAAGTCTAATAACTCCTGATATGCTACGAAACACTTGGAGAGAACTGGAGTAACTTTTTGTAACACATTTAGACGTTAGTTGTGCTACAAAAGGTGTACACATCGAAATCTATGATTGATATTAAAACTTGGTGTGATGTTCTTTGTATTTAAATAAATATTTTAAATTTCTAATGGGTAGTTTCGTAAAAATAACTTTTGGATACCTTTACCCCGGACATCCTGTATTATTCCATGTATATATTAATTTACCGCTTCAGGCCAAGTATTATGTCTCCCGTGTTTCATATGTTGTCAACCTCTCTCGGCGAAAAAAATGTAAAATCTTGCCTGTTAAAAACGTGGCTTTCGCACTGCGGACAGAAAACTTGTTGAAAACGCAAAACAGGAACACACAGTTTCTTAATATCCATAATAAAAATAAATGGATGTGAACAAATGCATTTGTGAATTGCCCATGAAGACAATCATACTTAATGCTCCTCGGCCTGATGATGATCTACTGTTCGAAACTAGTTGCCACTCTTTTATTGTGGATATCAAGAGGCCGTGTTCCTCTTTTGTGTGTATTATTTGTGAAAAGCTTGACCCCAAAAGTTTAATCTTTAATGCATGCAAATAAGGATGCGGGAGAGTTCTTGTCGCAGTAGTTTTCAAAAGTCTGTGTTTCCTTCACGAGTAACTTACTTCTGTATGAAATATGTGAGTAGCTTAGGTAGGCAAAAATTGTGATTACTTTATCTTGATATCTCTCCCCTCCCGTTCTCTTTAAAGATCCTGTGATCTGATAAATTCTAAACTGCGAGATAAGCTTTTGTACTTATTTTTTCTCCCCTCTCGGTTTCCTTGAATCATACAGATTATTAAAAAATAAATGTATGTAGATGCATTAGTCTACTATATCGGTAGATGCAGATCGCAAATGACTGTTGAGAAAATACTTCGTTTTAACTTTTTTTTTCGACCAGAATTTTAAATAAATACTAATTTGTATTGATTAAAATAATCAAACTTTGCGTATTGAATCAAATCTTGGTAATTCAGTGTTGCCGAGGCCAAACATTCTAGTAGTAATGTAGCAATGTCGTGATTATTAACCTTTGCATCGCAACTGTTAGATTCTGTTCTAATCTGCATTACTAGATAACGCTGATCATAACTGCAAGGCTCCGAAGAACTAACCTTATCCCAGAAATCCACCTCGGAGGTTATTTAATTGCATTGATAATTTAATATTGTTTAATTTTTAAATATTATTTGCACTTTAGTTTTTACATGATATGGTACATTATATTTTTATTTCGTTTTTACTTTTAATGATTCAGAGTTCTGTGTATGGGCACTGGGTCAAAACAGACTCTGCGATCATTATTAAAAAAAAGAAAAGAAAAAAAACGAATTGCAGTCCATCCTCCCGATCTAAGCAGTTTAATATTAATAACACATGCCAGTCGCACATAAACCTTATATCGGAATTTTTAGTTGTCAAATGCCTTAACCGGAAGTACCACACAGCTTCCTAATATCTACAATAAAAAATTCCACTCTAACCCCCCCCCCCCCCAAATAAATCCACACAAGTTTTTTATTTTAATTTTTATTATTAATTATCGTGGATATTATGAGAATGTGTGTTCGTGTTTCAGAAATTTCTTGTAAGTTACCAAACATCTTAATTAAAAATAGAAAATTGAATGTCTTTCCATTAATATGAATTAAAGGCGAAGCAGTATTAATACATTCTTAACGTTAGGCCTTACGTCCGAACGACGTTTGACGCTTAGCATCCTTTGTTATGGGAAGAGAGAGACAGAAAAAAAAATTAATTTTCTTTACTGCGTTCTTGACTAGATATACCCCCATTCAGCTGGAGGCATATTTCTTCTCTCGGAATCTGGGGATGATGGATCTCTATGAAGGGGATGTGGTCAAGGTCATAAGAAGGGATACGTTTGCGTCATTTGTAGCCTCTGTCCTTGAGAACGATTTTCTTGTGGGGTTTTCCCAAGTTCTGGTATTTGTTCTGATAAGCATATATTTTGCAATCCTCTGTTTGTGGTAGTGCATATGTAAGACAATTGAAGAAATCGTTTACCTATTTTAACTTCGGCCTCATAAGAGATTACGTCGATGAAGACTGTTTAGTAATGTCGCCGCAACGTTGTTTCTTGCTCAGTAATTTAAAAGTGTTCGATTTTTAGTGCTTTCTTTGAGGAAAATATTAAGTTAGGTGTTATTTTCGTTTTTGAAATAGCCAGTAACTGTTTTGTAATATCGTCGTCATGTTGTTTCTTACTGAGTGATTTAGAAGTGATCGATATTTAGTGCATTTATGGTGGTGTGTATATACCACCACTATTGTGGAGGGTAAGTCAGTCACTCAAACGCATTTAACAAAACTTAACAATTTATTAACAAAGTCTTAGCATTGGCAGATTACGCCGACATGTACATCTTAAATTATGGCGCGAACCTGCTTTGGTAAGATCGACTTGAAACATCACGAGATATTTTCAGGTAATTTTGTTTTGTAGACTGGTGCAGCCATCTATTGGCCGGAACTGGAACGAAAAGTTAAACGCAAGTTAACTTCCAATTAACTTCATTTTCTTTCAAGTTGATGGGATAATTCATCAAAAAAATTTTAAAGTATTTATTATTACATAGAATTGTCAAGTTTATATGATTCAACTGGAAATTGAAAAACATGGTATATAAAAAGTTCTTTTTATCTTGTAATTATTTATATTCAGCTCTATTTTTGTCAGCAGCCTTCTTAAATCACCGCGATTAGCAATTTGCAGTCGGTTTCTGTTTTTAGTTAACAGATTTGTGACCGCACTGAACCCACGATCCGCTAAATATGATGAAGGAAACGTTATTAAATTTTTTTTGTACCACAGCCCATAATCCGGCGTTAAGTGTCGTTATCTCTTTTTTACAGCCAGAACTGTTTATAGCTGTGTTTAAATTTAAATTTTAACTCTTCATTTGTTGTTACTTATATTAGTTTTTGTAATTTTACAGCTTCCTCTGAGTTTGATCCTGAAAAAGGGTCCAAAACCCAATCGGGTATGTTTATATTTTAAGAATGTCTTCAAACCGTTTGTTGAATTCAGAATGAAGAGCCTCCAAATGCTGACAATAGATAAGCATGTCTTCATCATGTTTTACTACTGTTGATAAATATGAAAATTGGCTGAATTCTCCTCTTCCTAATTTTTATTTATTTATTTATTTATTTATTTTTTTTTGTATAGTAGAAGTTTTTCCACAAACGCGGAAATCACAATTTTTGTTTTTATTAAATTCAGCTCAACGCCTTGGAGTTTTTGATTCGCGTCATTGAATCTATTAAACAAGTCTGTCAAATAGGCTATGCCACTTTTGGAATCTTGACTGAAATAGTTTCGTCAACAAAGAAGCTCTTGTTGGGCTAACAATAAATTTCATTTGTTAAAATCCTCTCCCGCATTCTCTTAAAGATACTGGAATTCTTGACATAATTTTTAAAGGTTATGGCTTTTCTAACGCTTCTTTTTCTCATAAATAATCACGAAATCAACGAATAATTTCTCTCTCGTTCAATTTAAATTTAGTAGACACTTGTCGCATTTCGTTCTCTCCAAATGTTAATTGCAAAGCAATATCATCAGACCATAATTTCGTAACAAGTATTTTAGCTGCTCGTACTTAATCAGCATTTTCACTTTCAAGCAATCTATTTTCCTATGAAATTTTCAAAGTTTCATAAAATTCTTCTGGATTAATGGTAGAGTCATTTTTAGAATCCTTTTCATGAAGTTCAACTTCATGAAAACTTGAAATTTTGACCGCTGTGGCAGAATATTTGTAGTATGATCCAGGTCTTTCTTCAGAAACCTGTACTACGGTTTTTATTTTTTCATTCGCCGTATACACTATATACCAATAAGTGTTTGGACACCCATGCAAATGATGATATCTGCGGTCCTGATATACTTCACGCCCATCGCCGTTAAATATCGTGTAGGAAACAACATTGGCATTAGTCGCATGCAAGATGCCACGAAGTGCAGAGTTATCTGATTTCGAGAAAGATGTAAGCGTCGGGTATCTCAGAAATGGCCGATCTTTAAGGGACATATCTAGCGAGCTGATTTACCCAAAATCGACAGTGGCCAATGTGATTCAGAAGTGGAAGGTGAGCGGTGAATGTCGGAATGTGCTTCGAGTCGGCAGACCCACGAGACTGGGAGATAGAGACCGACGGGTGCTGTCCATTGAAATTCCGAAGAACCGAACCCGACCGACGACCCACATACTTCAGGAGTTTCACCAGTCATCCGGGAGTGTATTTTCGATGAATACCATCCGTAAGGAAGCACATCTGCTTGGTTTTCATGGTCGTGCTACCGCCCATAAGCCTTTGACCACAGAGTCCAACCGCGCTGCTCGGTTAATGTGGTGCAAAGCACGTCGAAAGTGGACCGTGGATCAGTGGAGAATGGTTCTCTGGAGCGACGAATCAGGGTTCACCCTCTACCGTTAGGATAGCAGGGTCTGGGTCTGGCGTCTCCCTGAAAAACGCCTTCTGCCAGAATGCGCTGTGCCCACAGTAATGTTCGGCGGAGGTGGAATTATGGTCTGGGGGTGTTTCTCCTGGTATGGACCGGGATTCTTGGTCATAATTCATGGTAAGCTCAACGCCGACGCTTATTGCACTATTTTTGGATGACAGTGTTCTTCCTACATTGTGTCAGTTTGACGTGTTGGACCCATGTTACTTCCAGGACAACACAAGTAGTAATATTGCGAGGTCCACCATAGATTGGTATGGGGACAATAGGGTTAACCGAATGGACTGGCCTGCCCAGCACCCAGACCTGAACCCTATTGAGAACCTCTGGGACGAGTTGGATCGCCGAATTAAGGGGTTGCAACAATCGTCCAAACTCGGTGAATGAACTTGCATGTTTTCTCCAATCCGAATGGAAGAAAATATCACTAGCCGTCGTATAAGGACTTATGGAAAGCATGTCCCAGAGGGTTGAAGCTGTAATTGCCTCTTGTGGAGGCTCTACCATCTATTGAATATGAATAATTTTTGTTTTTCTTTACAATCAGAGGTGTCAAAATACTTATTGGTAGATAGTATACAAATCAAGATCAAGGTATTGTAAATCCAAATTTAATTCACTCAATTAAACTCAATTCACTCAATTTGCATTCCTTGGGATTCTTGAAACGCATCACATATTAGTCCTAAATCTAGGATATATTATGTTGTAATTCTTTTTCTAATCCTTCATATGAACATCTTTCTTTAGTATCTCTCGTGAAATCAATGTTCGCATATTGAAAATGCTTCACTAAAGCTTCGTAGTTCTTCCAAACTGCAGAAACTGTTCGAAAATTTGATGGAACCCATAGCGTGCTTAAAATTCGACTAGTTCTAGTTCAATCCAACTAACTCGCACACTCCTTTAGTTATCTAGCATTTTCCTCAGATACTTTGTACAATACAAACTTATCAATAAATGATTTGAATCTATCTATAAGTACCGGAAACAGATTTAACAATACCAGTAACTGAAAGTTCGAGTCTGTGATTAGCGCAGTACCAAACTATCAAAGATGAAAATCGATCTCATTAATTCCTCCCTCGGTTACTCCTTCTTACCCATTAAAACTGCTGTACCGTTATATGTAATACTTACTAAATTACCATATAAGAAATTTTATGGCATTCCTTGTGTCTCAAGACATTCAAAAATGGAATTATAAGTACCTTTTGCTGTTACACTTTCGAGTTCAACTAAATCTAGGTACAAGTTTACTGCAATTTATCAAGATTTGATGTCTCAACAAGCAGTCACTTGAGGGGTAGAAAGTTGGTTGTTTTGAATTTTCTGGCGCAAGGTCCAAATAGGACAAGCTGCGCCAAACGCATGACAAAATCAGAGCACCCTTGTATATAAAAGCTGTAGAAAACAACGATGAGTAATAAGTGCAAGGATGATAAAAGCAATGCTGCATAAAAATGTGAGAGTGCAATAAAATATATGATTTAAGAATCACTGATTTATAGAAAGTCTAAAAGTAGCAAACGGGATAAGAGTAGTAAAATACATAGCATAAACGGTGATGAAACATTGAAGTATAAAATATATGATAAAAACAGTCAAGATATCCAATTGGGAAAACCATATCAGGAGTTAAAAACAACACATAAGACATAAAAAATTATTAAATTCTATACAAACATGCCACTGCCATAAAAAGTTAAAGGGAAGGATGGAAGATTCCCCCAATAAAACATTGAGACTAGGTGAGGAGGAGTTAAAATATTTTTGATAAAAACGTTTAAAACCTTTATATTCGCATAAAAGATGAAGAATGGTTAGAATTTCCTCGCAAATATCGCAAGATGGAGCGTTTTCATTAAACAATAGGTGTGCATGAGTCAGGCGAGTGTGCCTAAAGCGTAAGCGTGTTAACGAATACACCTGCATACTCCAATGCTCTTGCCAGTTTCAATATATTAGATTTTTGACAGCATGTTTCAAGTCACATACTGGTAAGGGCTCATTCATAAAATCAGACGAGGTTTTTGAAGATTCATCAGCTAATTCATTACCCTTGATTCACACATGACTGGGAATCCAGCAGAAAAAAATACTTTTCCCACAACATTCCAAACAATGCTTCAAATTAATCACTTCTAAGAAAAGAGGGTGGTTATTTACATCCGATTCTAAGGCTTCCAAGGAGCTTAGGGAATCGGTGTAAAGTATGAAGCGTGAGGTTGTTAGTCGGGATAGGTATTTCAGACCTTCTCGAATGGCTACAAGCTCAGCAGTGAAGATTGAAGCAGAAATGTGTAAGCTTCGACTTACTACCTCATTCTGGCACACTAAAGCGCAGTCCACGTGATCTGCTGATTTCGAACAATCTGTATACACATCTATATACCTAGAGAAAAGGGCACGATGGTATGCAAAAGGCTGTTGATAAACGATGGCAGGGGTGTTCGACTTATTGAATCCAGCAAAAGGACGCAAGTATGAAAAAAGAGGCGTCTTCCAAGGCGGAAACACAAACAATGGGGTTGGCAGAACATCAACCTGGTCCAGCTCCGAATCGCGCAAGATATTTCGAATACGCAATCCAAACGGTGGAACGACGGCTATACAAAATATAAAGTTGGTTGTCTAGTAGGAGATCATGCGAAGGATGCGAGAGAACGCGAAAGTAGTACTACAGCGACAACTGAGGATGGAGGAAATCTAAAGATAGTTCCGAACAGGTTACGCATAAGCTCTCTATTGGTGAAGTACGAAAGGCACCTGAGCAGATGCGGAGTCCCGCATGGTGCACAGTATCTAAGCGCCGTATAACTGACTGCCGCGCATGCCCAGAAGCCAGGCAACTATAGTCCAATTGGCAGCGGATAACTGCTCGGTAAATGCGTAACATGGACGTGCGATCGACACTCCAAGAAGCGTTTGACAGTACCTTTAGTAAATTTAGAGAATTCTGGAAATTCTTCCGAATGTGATTGATATGCGGAAGGAAAGTCAGATTCCTGTCAAATCTTACGCCCCAAAACCGAGTAGATTCCACAACTTTCATCCGAGATGCTCCTAGGAATATTTCTGGGTCTGGGTGAAGTCCACGTCTCCTGAAAAGTGCACGCAGAACGTTTTTTCTGTGGAAAAGCTAAAACCGCTGTCTCCACACCACTTCACTATACGATTTGTAGACGTCTGAAGTTGCCGTTCAATAAAGCTGACGTCTTTCCCCTAACACGTTATCTGTAGGTCATCTACGTAGAGCCATACATTGACTGCAGGTGGTAGATGCTGTAAAATGGCATTCATTTTGATAGAGAAAAGAGTGACACTTTTTCTTCTAGAGGACACTCTATTGCGGTACACCTTGCGGATACGTAACAAGTACCACAATACATGATTGTTTTCCGCCTAGGTCTTTCCCGTACACACTGTGTCCAGTTTCTGTGGAATGTTTTAGAATTGCCTCGTCTTCTTTATGCTTTCACCGCCCCCTATTTTTGTTCACCGCCCCACGGGGGGCAGTATCGCCCATTTTGGGAAACCTTGTTCTAGAACCCCCAAATTCTATACTAAGAAGAAATTTATTTCAAAAGTGGTTTCTGTAGTTTTCTTTGAAAAAATGTATGATTCCCAAATAACAATATTGCACTTTTCTTGTACAATTAGTAGGGGAAAATTCCATTAGCAGATTTTGTAACTTTAAATGTATAACATGAGCTGTACATTGATCAACAAACAAAATAATCTTTCGTTTCAGTAAGCGAATTTGTCTGTCTAATTCACGAAGAAAATTTTCAAAAACTGTTCTTGTCATCCACGTTTTCATGTTGAGTAGGAAAGTTCTTTACATTCTTGAAACATCTCGTTTATTTTAATTTTCCAGAAACTAATGGTGTTATCTTTTCACTCCCGTCTGAATTCGTGCACAGCAAAACAGTCAATCGCAGTTTGGATATTTTCCCACCATGACTGTTTTCACCCTCTACTGCAAAAGTCTTATCAGGAAGAAGATTGTAAAACAATCCTGTCTCGTCAGCATTGAATGTGTCTATACTAGAATATTCTTGTATCAAAAACGTCTCTCCATCCACTCCTGGACAGTCTCAGAACCGACTCCAGAAACGATTCGCCAAATTAAAAATTAAATTATTAAGTAGACTTGAAGGATATGTAGACTTGAAGGATAAGTAGATTTAAGTAGACTTGAAGGATAAATTGTGCCTCTTTTTAGGCTCGGTGCACACGAGCGATGCGGCGCCGGTGCGGCACCGCAGTTGCGATTAGAAGTACATAGAGTTGAACTAACAGATTCACACGGACGTTCGCGTCGCTGCGGCCTCGCAACGACCGGTTTTTCTACCCCGTGTACTGCTTCATCGCACGAACGGCAACGGCTTAGAAGTACCTTCATTTCAACTGCGCTATTCACACGGACGACATTTTGCCGCAAAAACAAAATGGCTGAAAGTGTAGACACAGAACTTTTAATAGAGGAAGTTAAAAAGTTTAGTGAATTGTGGGATATTAAATGTGAAAAGTACAATATATTTACAATATATTAAATTGTGTACAATATATTTACATTATTCTAATTTTTTGAACCATGTTATGAAGTATTCTAATATTTTGAATTTTTTTTCACTTGCTGTTTTAAATATATTTTCTATTTCATTGTAATATGTTCATATTTTTATAATCTACAAAATATGCAGATTTGTATTATGATAATTTATATTTGATATCATTGATTATTTATTTGATAAATTAGATTTGCAATTCTCTTGACCATATTTTCTTTCATTATTCTAATTTTTTGAATCGGAGCTGTAGTCTGAAAACAGACTCAATCCTACCTTTGGAAAATTCATTACAGATGTGACTTTTTGTTAAAGGAATCTAGCAGACCGTTAAATACATAATGGTGGGCCACTTCCCTAAGTGGAAAAAAGGGGTAATTTTTTAGGAAAAGACCACAAAGAGACAATTCAAGGCCCGGGGTGTCAGGCTGACAAAAAGGAACGCATGCCTGGAGGTGCCAGGTGACATTTATTTAATGGATCACGACGATCAGGTTTACAATATTTCAGATAAATTTACATTAGTCATATTTCAGTCTCTTATTAATTTTTGATGTTTTCTCAAATGTAATTAGATAAAAACAGCAGAGCATAGCAGTATATAACTTAATTAAAAATTAAACACAAATCTAAACAATATGCTAGAAAGTAAAAATTAAACATATTTTTTGATTTATTAGACTTTTATTAATTTCCATTTATTAAATTTTTAAATATTTATTGGTATTTTTAAATATCGCATTTTCCATTCGCATTTATTGTTAAATGCAGTCATTTTAACATGGCAGTTTTCCGACATCACCGACATCACTAATGAAATAGTCCGCCCATGTATTTCTGATCTGATTTAAATTGATCCCTCCTTGATTTTGATGGGATCCTTGATTTTGGCCACTGTCATAAAATCCTTCGATACATAATGTATCTTCAAATTTATATCAATCTCTTTTGAGAACATAATTATGAAGGGCACAACACGTTTTGATGATGCTTATCGCAAAATCAGGTTTCACGTTTAGAGGCCTATGTAGTATTCGCCATTTGTTGCTCAAAATTCCAAACGAACATTCGACATATCTTCGAGTTCAAGATAGTCGGTAGTCTTTTTTTTTTTTTTGGGGGGGGGGGACAAAAATTTATCGCTGTACGGCCTCAAAACATTTCTTGACAAGGAAAATGCTTCATCTCCATCAAACACGTAGGGCAGGACTGGGTGATCCATCCCAGGCAGGGGTTTGCCTGTTAGTATTCTCACGCCTCCGCTTTCTAATTTTTTATTGAAAGAGCTATTTTGGAAAATTAAACTATCCGAATCTTTGCCATAGGAGCCAATATCTACATACAAAAAGTTATATTGTGAATCAGCAATTGCTTATAACACCACAGAAAAATAATGTTTGTAGTTGAAGTATAATGAACCACTTCTTCAAAAGAGTGTTTGCTCATTCGGAAGTAATTAAAAAACTTTGCTTCGTCATGACACAAGTCTTCATATAATAAGGAAAATGTCCATTTTAACAACCTCGAACTCACCAGTGGGTGGACCCAATAATTTCTTTTTCTGTATTTTAAATACTTATAAACAAAGTACGAAAACACAACTCTTTTTCTTGAGTACGCTTCCAACTGTCGTGTCCTCAATGTTACAGCTCGCGTTCTCTAATTGTTCACTCGTGTACACCACCTGTCCGTCACGTGAATTTCACAGAACAGCCAAAACCGCAACGGGATCGCCTCTCGTGTGAATTGAAGCCTGCGGCACCGATGCGATTTCACACCGGCATCGGATCGCTCGTGTGCACCGAGCCTTAAAGTAGTCTATCAAACCATTTGAAGCTGTGTATCCTCGAATTTCCAGTTTAGAAGCAATGTCTATTGCTTTCTCTTTCAAAACGGCGCCATTTATAGGAAGGTTTGTTGCACGAACTTCGTTGAACATTGAAAGAGGAAATTTTCCAAGTCCTCGAACGGTGACAATTTTTTCCCCTTTTTTAGTCCATCTTTTCCAAATTTTGTTCCATTACATCCGCAATTGTTTGCAAAGTTGAAAATGGAATTCCAATTAAATTAGCAAAATCAGCTTTGCTGCCATTGTAATTTTTAGCTTTCCTGGTGATTTCCAGCAGTGAAAATTGCTTTCTTTTTGATGGCATATTTTAACAGTCTAAATCTAACAAAAATTCTCCAGCGAATGCTATCAGCTCCGTTCTACTACAGAAAGCATAGAGGATATAACATCGAATTAGATAAATACTAGGTATTGGTCAGTGGGATTCTACGAATCTGCCCTTTGTCTTGTGATGGTCTTCTTTCTTTTTACACACAGGCGAATCACCAGCAGTTGGTAAGAAAGGACAAAAAGAGGGGAGAATCCAAGTATTGCACGTATTGATATGCAAGATTTTTTTCACAAATTCTGACTATTTTAGGAAAATTTAAGTTTTTCCCGCTGAAAAAACGTTAAATACGGGTAATATTTCGAAATGATAACGTTAAATCTGGGATTTTTTTTAACATTAAAAGTATAGGAAATTAATTGGTACTAATGAAAAATGACGTTATATGCGGCAAATCGTTAAATGCGGGTTACGTTAAATCGGGGTTTCACTGTGTGTGTGTATGTATGTATATATATATATATATATATATATATATATATATATATATATATATATATATATATATATATATATATATATATATATATATATATGAAATCTACTGTCCCCCCCCCCCCCTGCAGTCGCCATTGAATTAGAATAGCTTTTGGGTATCACACAGAGTGTTCCACTAGGTTATGTCTTTCATCCAGAGTCGCGAGGTTACTAAATCCAAAGTTTAGAAATTAAAAAAAAGAACACACACGCACGAATACACGTAATGTAATGTAAGTATGTATGCCTGCATACTCTCATATGTTCCCTAAAGATTGCATTAAAAGTCGAACGTTTCTAAATTACTCAAGAAGAAAGAACGGTTTGACGATAATACGTATCCTGAGGAACTTCTCTTTAGCGGCCACTAATGGTTCCGAAAAAAAGGTGGCCGTTTTGAGGGGTGGTTGGGGGAAAGGGGTTTCTTCTATCAGCATATTTATAAATATGTAATTGTGACACCTTCATAAATGTTGTACGATAAAGTAAAAGCAATACATACTTTTAATAATGAATCTAATTTAATTAAATAGCAGGAAATTTCGTATTGAAAAAAATCTGCAGTATTTTTTGTTTTAAATTGGAACTTTTTTTCGCATAATCTCATTTTCAATTTTACAACTAAAGTCCTCCTGAAATTTCAGTATTTTTTTTCGACGTTGTCTTGAAACTCGAAAAATACGTTGTTTAGTTTTCCAAGTGCTACAAATGTTGCTGGTAAAGTCCTCGTATTTCTCCGAATCCTCATCGCTGCTCTCTGAATCCGAATGATGACTCTCGGAAGAGGGATTCACTGAAAATTATGGTTATATATATATATATATATATATATATATATATATATATATATATATATATATATATATATATATATATATATATATATCTCCCAGTCAAAATAGGTTTTATGGCTAAAAAAAAATATGAAAGTTTTGAAAATTGGTGGAGATGTTTGTTTAGGCATGCTAATGAACATACTAAAAGTCCCCACCAATCAGACTTGAGCTTTCGCCGCCATCTTGGAAAATGTGTACACTTTTTTGGTTATTTGCAAGTAACTTGAGAAATATTGATTTTATGTAAAAAATTTGAATTTAAAAATTGAAGAGCACTAAATTGAAGAGCAAAAAAAATGTGTACACTTTTTTGGTTTTTTGCAAGTAACTTGAGAAATATTGATTTTATGTAAATAAATTGAATTTAAAAATTGAAGAGCATTTAATTTGAAGAGCACTAATTGTGAACAAAAACGTCATTTACAATTTTTTTTTATAAATCGAACACGAACAAAGATAATTGACTTTGAAAGGAGCGAACCATCACGCCTGGGACGCGGATGCACGAGTCCTCCCCATCGCGATGGGAGGATGATCCGCACATGTGCGCCAAAAGTCTTGTATACTCACTTTTGTCAAATTTCTGTACATCAAAACTCAAGAGAAAGTTGCAACAACACCCAATCAATTGTTATCAGGTTGTATTGTGAGGCTTGGTGGATTCTATATTTTTATGTCATACTTAGGCTGCATTGGGTACATAATGGCTGGAGGTGAGTTAAAATAAATATTAACTTTGATGTACGTAACTACGTCCGTAGAAAAAATTTTGCTTGGCCATGCATACGCTAGAAAAATCCTAGCTCATTTATCTACCCAAACAGCTTTAGCAAAAATAATTTTTGACGACCTGGGCATATCTAATTTCAAAGCAATAATCTCCATGGGTTGTTTAGGGATTTTGAAGGCTTTTATGTGTTTTTGCAAATAACTTGGAAAATATTAACTTTTATGTAAAAAAAAGTTTAATACAAAAATTAAAGAAAATTAAATTGTGTACAAAAAATATTAAATACATTTTGTCGTAACCCTAACACGTACAAATATATTGACTATTAAATGCGCGTTGATTATGGAGGTAGCGTCTAAGTCTCGTTGCAGGTGCTTTCCTTTGAATTATCTCCACTCCCTCATTGCGGTATTCTTTAAACACAAGAAAATAGACTTTGATGTGTTTTGGTATGTAGATAATTGATTATTATTAATTTTATAAACGAATGTAATAAACTTGGATGTATTCACTACCGTATTTTCATTGTGTATAATTTTTTAAGCTTACCTACTTTATGGTTGACGTGCTTTTTTTCGGCACGGGATTGTTCGCGTCGTCAGTTTTGAAAAGATCATCTATGGGGCAGCTAGCATCACTCCATTCATCAATTCCTTTTATTGGATCCTCATGATCTACAGGGCAATAACTTCAAAGGGGTATGTCGTTGTGACATACTCCATTGCAGTTATTGCAGGCCGTTGTGCAGTTGATGCCTGCTTTCCGACACACGCATCTTTGTCTCCAGTCAGTCTTGCTGTTGCAAAACACTATGCTTAAAACTGAATCGGGAGCCACTGCATCCATAGTTGGAATGGGCACGAGGGTTTTCTCTTGACGTTTCCAGTCCCACACTTCAGGATTCAATTCATTCCCAAACCACTTCTGCACTTGGTGATACAACCGAAAGGAAAGAAGCCTGGCTTCCTCTTCAGTTGAGGGAAGAGACGAAATGTATGGTTTTATTTTAGTGTCAAATTTTGCGAAGCATTTGTACCTAAACTTATTTAGGGACTTTTCACTGGGATGTGCTCTATACCAGATCAGATAAAAGCCTTCTCCTGCTTGAACCATCATTGTGCGATGAGTTGCATTTATTAACTACTGTCACGCTGTGTTCCATATCTTTAATTTGGAACATTTTTATGCAAAGTTTCTTTCCTTTGTTGAATGCTGCAGAAATAGTATCACATCCACTGAACGCATGTAGAAAAAGGATACTTTGGTAAGTCCCGATGATTGTATTTCATTTGATGAATATATTTTTTTCTTTGATTTCCCTTTACGTGGTTTGACAGGGAAAATGTCTGTTTTCTGTAGGAGTGAGAGCTGTTAATAGAACCAGGTGGTCAACATCTTCACCAATGGTTACAACGATGTTGTTTCCAAATCATGCTTCATTAATTGCAGCATTTATAATGAGAATGTCGGCGTCGTCGAATCCCATTGTTTCCCACCTCAGCTGATAAAATGCTAATCAATTCGCTCTTATTGTTTTCATTTGAAAGGAGAACTATTCTTGTTGTACAGTAACTCGCATGTTTCTATCAAAATTTATGTCTACAGATTTTTTCACTACAGACCGTATATTTTGTTAAATTTTTTTGTAGTGTTAGTGGTGTTGGATTAACCATTCAAAACGACTATACAGCTGGTACCATAATGCTTTTTTATATAGTTAACTTAATTTATGCAAACAGCCGAAAAAGTTTGTGTTCCTCATTTGACACGGTGTAGGAGAAAACCACTGTCCACAATGTTGACGCAGTTCAGGAGGTTAAAGTCTTAGTTTGGAACTTCAAAAATGTCGTACATGGCAAATGTCGTTGTCTCACGCATAGCAGCTTCATTAAATATAGCCAACGGAAAAGGAGCTAACTCATATTCTAAAAAAAAATGCTAGGTCTTCGTCGTTTTGTTTAGCAATCGCTATCCCTTGAAAAAGCAACAACGGGTTTACTACTATATTATAACCGTTTCTTTCACAGTACAATTGACGGTGATCAAGCTTTCATAAGGTCTACCATTTCAAAGTACTGAACCCAGAGGGCTGCAGTGGGGCCATTCTCTTTCAACTGCTTCAAATTCTTCCTCATTTTAATCTAGATGCCTCGTATATAAGTATGTCCATTTATGGTTTCTAGCGATAGCAGTTCAGTAGCAAAATCTCTAAACAACTCATGGAGATTACTCATGCTTTTGAAATCAGATATAATTTTCAAAAACTAAAGTCATGTTACGCGGAGTGCGTAACATGTATTCCAAAATCTATTGTTATTAGTGACGCAATATCAAGGTCAAAATTAGCGCGACAGGAACCCAAGCAGGCAAAAATTGTTAAATGTTTTAGTTACTACATTTCCCTAACTCAGTAGGCTAATCTCTCTGTTAACAGTTATAAAGACATTTCTAAAAAGTTGCAGAATGTTGAAATCTCAGGAAATGTGACAAAGCTTACTATCAATCATGATATCGACAAGGAATTTATGTGTCATAAAAAGTTGAAAGAGGCTAGGAAAATTGATCGCAAAATAATTACGGTATGTAGTATTAACTTATTTAAATAGCTTTAAGTTGACTAATATGTATTTACTAGGGTTTCGGTTTCGGTTTTAACCGGTTCGGTTAAATCGCGGTTTTATATTTCAATAACCGAAACCGAAAACCGTAGAAAATTGGTTCGGTTATTTTCGGATAATTTTTTTGCAGAGCAAATCTTAAAAAAGCATTAAAGCTTCAAACTAAAGCTCGTGCTTGGCGTTTTGTTTATACAAATTTTTGTTTTTCTAGAAATCTCGAATTTTACTCGCTTAAGTTTGTTATTTTTCTAAGCTTTTAATGTCAAATTAAATAATAAAATTTATCTATAAATCAGAGAAATAAAAAGTACTGAATGTTCACATCAGATGTTATCCAGATATATAGACATAACGTATAGATGTATCGCTATAAATCTATAAGTTATGTAAAAATATACATGCATTGAAATTATGTAACGCGTATATTTCTTAACATATTAATACCCAAAAAATGCCTTCCAACAACAAAATTGTAGAAACAATAGCGAAATAAATGAGTTATAATAAATGGTTTACAATAATATACTATTTAATCTGGATTTCTCTAAAATAATTATTCAGCTTTTGTAATGAGGTTTTCATAATTTTAAATCATAATTTTAAAGTCACAACTAGACCATATTAACAACGTTCATTTACAACGAAAATTAAACTTAACTATTTTCGAGACCAACTGTCAATGGAGACTCTCATGTTAAAGTTCTTATCGTTATTAATTTTGAATTATTTATTTAGAAAATGCTAAAAATAATAAACTTTTTTTTAAATGCATTTTCCCAACTTCCCGAAACATCTTTTCAAAACCTTTCGTTTGCGGAATCCAAAATGAGCTAAATCCGTAAAGCACAGTGTTTTTACAAACATTTCTGAAAATAAATAAATAAATAAAATAGATAATAATAAAAAAAATCTGGAACTTCACACACGCAAACAAACAAACATAAAAGTGTTCAAAATGTGATTGACGTAATTTGATTTGAGAAGCGGAGTACGTAGGTCGTGTCGACTTTTATCTCCTGTAAGCAAGTTATATGTAATCAAGGTGGGAGTGCTCAGTAGTTAAAATTTTAAGAAAAGAATTAAATATTAAGGTAAAAATAACGCAAATAAAAGAAAAAAAATAATAACAGAAAAGTAAAATCAAAACAGAAAAGTTAACCTTAAGAGAAAATATTTAAAGTTACAAGGTAAAAAAGATTTAAATGAAAAATTAGAAAAGACTAATGATCCACGAAAAAGAAAGTAATAAAGTTAAGAACACCCAAAAAAACAGATAAGCGTAAGAATACAAAAATATTTTTTATGTTTTTGTTTATTTTACAATTTTTTTTGATTTTTTAATGGTTTTATGATTTTTTATAATTTTATAAATTCGAGGTCAAATGGAACTGCAATGAAAAAAAAAGGCCCTATAATGTGATTGAGGTGCAAGATAAATCACAATAGTAAAAGAAAGATGAAAAAAAAGTGGTTTTTCCATTGTGGATTCATTTAGGCTGAATCATGCACGCACAAAAACAAACAAACAAACAAACCAAAAAAAAAAAAAAAAAGAGAAAAAAAAGAAAGAAAGAAACAACCGTAAAAACCACGGCTTTTAGAAAATTGATACCGGAAACCGCGGGTTTTAAAAAATAGTATTTACTGATCGGTTTCGATATAATCTTAGGTGAATAATTCAATATCAAAAATTTACCTGAGATTATTTTTAGACGGATCAGTAAATACGTGTTATTTAACTTATTTACTGCTATTTTATTAAGCTATCGTACGTAGCTAGTACGTAGCTAGTTCTACTAATCGTAATCCTTTTTGCAATCGATATCAACAATAGCGAGAGTAGCCTCCTGAGTTGGGGAAATGCAGTAACTACAGCATTTAATAATTGTTGCTTGTTTGAGTTCTTGCCACGAAATATCACTAATAGTTAAAGATATTGTAATGTCTGTTACGCACTACGCGCTATTGAGTTTCATGACCAGAAAACATAGTGCACGTCACCCGTACACCAGTTTGAATGCTTTCTTAATTCCCTGATCCAAGGGTCGGAGTGGGGATGTGGTGTTCGGGGGTAAGAAAATCAATTTTACATTTGAAAGTTCATCAGTCAGTGTTCTATGGAATGCAGCATTGTCAAGAAATAATAAAACCTTTCTCTTTTGATTTTTCATTTTCAACTTAAAACTAGAAATTCACTTTTCGAATATTGAAGAGGTCATCCAGGCATTTTTGTTTGGCTCCCATTAGACCACAGCTTTGTCAAATCCTCCCTTTTTTTTTTAAAGATTGTGGCCTATTAGATTTTCTATAATATGAGGTCGCTCCTTCTAAACAGTTGCACTAGAGCAGGGGTGGGCAGACTTTTCCAGGGTACGGGCTACTTCTAATTTTTTCAAGGTGTTGCGGTCCACCCAGTGGCGTAGGTGTGGTGAGCTTAAGAAATTTCTACAATATTTATTATAACTTAATAATAAATACGGAATATGTAGTTACCTACATAACTACAATAAAAAAACTCTGTGTCTATGGCGTCGATGTTCTATAAATATGTTTCTTTTAGTATGCGCGTCTTGGGTCGTAGTAAAGGCGGTCACCCCAAAACGTCTTGGTGGTCCACCGGTCGATCGCCATTGACTTAATGCCCACCCCTGCACTAGAGCAAAACATGATCGACAAGTGCTCCTGTGATAGCATACCTCTGCTGCCTCTCTCTTTTCAAGGGCTAATGACTGCTTAGGAAGCAACCGAAAAAATGTCCGCTGTCATCCACATTATAAAGATGTCTTTTACAAAATCTGGACAGGTGCCCTTCCAATCGGTTGTAGTATCTTCGCTTACGTTGTTTCCCCCTTTTCGTTCTCTTTCCGGCGAAAGGGAACGAAAAGAGATATTTTTTCTAGATCGAAACAGATCCAGCTAGCCATTACTTGATTCAAACTGTGCGATTCCCAACGTTTCTGTGATTTCAAGGGATTTTTCTTTGACCATCGGTCCACTGTGATTAGGTACACATTTAAACCACTCAAGTGTGTGGGCATTTATTTTCAAAAAAATTTTTCTTATATTTTTCGTTTATTACCGATCCTTATTATCTTCAGTTTCTTCAGAACTTTTTCAGAATTAATCAAAATCTGGTTAATTTATGTTTTTCTACTACCAAATTAACTAGATTTTGATTACTTTGCAGTTAGTTTGCGCGAAGATAATCTCTTGTGATCGTTAATGATTTTCACTCTATCTTGAAAGACAAAACAGGAATTTTTGCAAGCCATATCTACTACACTATCTTCCAATAAGTATTTGGACACCCATGCAAATGACGATATCTGTGGTCCTGATATATGTCACGCCCTCCGCCGTTAAATATCATGTAGGAAACAACATTGGCATTAGTCGCATGCTAGATGCCAATAAGTTCACAGCTATGTGATTTCGAGAAAGGTGTAATCGTCGGGTATCACAGAAATGGCCGATCCGTAAGGGACATGTCTAGCGAGTGACCCAAAATCGACAGTGGACTAGTGATTCAGAAGTGGAAGGTGAGCGATGATTGTCGGAATGTGCCCCGAGTCAGCAGACCCACAAAACTGGGGTAGATAGAGACCGAAGGGGGCTGTCCAGAGAAATTTGGAAGAACCGCACCCAACCAATGGCTCACGTACTCCAGGAGTTGATCACAAAGTCCAACCGCGCTGCTCGGTTAATGCAAAGCACGTTGAAAGTGAAAAAAAAATCAGTGGAAACAGGTTCTTTAAAGCGACGAATCAAGGTTAACTCTCTACCGTTCGGATAGCTGGGTCTGGCGTCTGCCTGGAGAACGCTTCCTGCCAGAATGCATTGTGCCCACAGTAAAGTTCGGCGGAGGTGGAATTATGGTTTGGGGGTATTTCTCCTGGTATGGATTGGGACCCTTGGTCCCACTTCATGGGCTCAACGCCGACGCCCATGAATCGGGACCAAGCATTCATGGCCCAATTCATGCATTCATGGCCTCATTTTGCTGACGCATTCATGGGCCCAATTTATAAACTCAACGCCGACGCCTATACTGCACTATTTTGGATGACAATGTGCTTCCTACGTTGTGGCAGTTTTACGGGTTGGACCCATGTTACTTCCAGGACGACAACGCCAGCTGTCATGTTGCGAGTTCCACCATGGATTGGTATGGTGACAATGGGGTTAACCGAATGGATTGGCCTCGGTTGCCCAGAGCCCAGACATGAACCCTATCGAGAACCTCTGGGACGAGTTGGATCGTCGAATTAAGTGGAAAAAATTACCATTAGCCGTCATACAAGGACTTGCGGAAAGCATGCCCCGAAGGGTTGAGACTGTAATTGCCTTTCCTGGAGGCTCTACCAACTACTGAATATGAATAAATTTTGTTTTTCTTTTATACCACTGGTGTTCAAATACTTATCGGTAGATAGTGTATAGGCACTACAATCCCTATATTCACAGAAAACAGAAATTGCAAAACATCAACTTAGGCCTTATGAAAAGAATCTGACTATAAATTTTCAAAAACTGGGAGAACCCGTTCCCTCACCACCCATTTTCCCAGGGGACTACTGATTCGCAGATGTCGGGAAACAAAGCGTTTTACATATGTATTAATTCTTTCTATTGCAACAGGTTTTTTTTTCTTCTTCTAAAAATGGGCAGTCAAATGTTCACTTCTGAGAATCTGAACGGGAGAGCTGACCGCGAAATAGGGAGTTTCCGCTGATTTCAAAGGTTTTCATGTTGTCCGTTGGCCGGGAAGCTGGGTGGCCGTTTGATGGGGGTGAAAATATCATTGGTCCTATGAAGTGTTGGATGAGTTCTGAACAAAATATGTGTGTTTAAAGGGTAGGCCGCCGAATAAAGGTGGCTGCTTAAAGAAGCTTCTCTCTCTCTCTCTCTCTCTCTCTCTCATATATATATATATATATATATATATATATATATATATATATATATATATATATATATATATATATATATATAAATTAATTAAATAGAAAAGAAAATAATTTTTTTTTCTTTTATACCTATAATTAAGAATTGAAGTTTAATACATATAAATACTTGCATAGTAAGGCACAGAATTCAGCATTTTCCTATATAAGACGAATAATATATACAGTTGAAGCAGAAGTCAAAAGTTGAAAGATGTAGAACAATCAATCATAACATGAATATCAAAAATTAACTGTCTAATGATAACACGTCATTTTCAAAACTGCTCACATTATCATTAAACGAAGGATTGTTTCTGAAAGTTGTGAACTACTGCCAAATGGAATATTTTAGAAACTTTCATTTTGAATTTCGACGTATTTAATGCAAGTTATAATCCCAGACCTAACTAAACTCTTTTAAAATGTGGACACGCTATTGCATTAATTTAATTATTGATATAACTTCTCTTATGTGAATTAAAAAACTGAATGGATTTTCGAAATATTAAACTGATTCTTGAGCAAGAAGGCAATTGATTCTCATTTTCAGTTTTAAGTAATCGTTCCTATTTGTTTTTATACTCCTTTCTTAATCACTGTCAAATTGAAATCTTTCTGAAGAGTAAGAAATTTAACATCTGTATTCATGCCTCGGTGAATACTGATCGTTGTCAACAGAAACTTAAACGACGTGAAAGTAGTTAAATGATTCATGTGTGTTTTTTAAGTATATATTTCTTTGTTACTCGCTTCAGTGATTTCTTTAATGTGTTAAATTTTGTCAGTTATTCTTGTTGGTGTGTGATGTAAATGATTTAAATAAATGCCCCAAAAAAGAGTTTTTGGGCATTGTTTCTTACTGTACCAATATCGCAGAAAGTTTTTTTTTAAATCTGAAATTGGCAATGTTTTACTTTTTGTCATTTTCTTTCTTGATCCTTTGTTTCTTAGCGCGGTTCAAAGCGTCGTGAAAATTCTGATGTTTTCTCAGGGGATGTTTGATGCTATTTTCTGTAGCATCTTTTTAATATAGTTGTGTGCTTGTTTAAGTTAATTAATTTTTTTACCAAATACAATTTTCTGAAGTGTCTGTAAAACAATCATTCAAAACATCGTTTGCTTTACGAACATCTTATTTCCTTTATAATGACATAGTTTCTAGAATGTTGACAATTTCTTGGGAACTTCGTAGAGAGATCATTTTAAACAAATATAAACATAACATAAAAGTCTGCGCTAGATTCCAATATTTATTGAAAAGTATCATCAATTACTTGTCAAATGTGATAAGCATTGGATCGTTTTGGACATTTTCTAGAGTATTTTGCTCACTTCCTGTTTTAACCGACAAAATAAAAGGGAAGAAGATTTTTATTTCAAGCTTTGTATGATGTTTAGAAAATTTTACCTTGTCAGTTATAACGGAAAAGAATTTTAAATTATTGGCTAGCCGAACGGTGTTGTTATCGAAATAAAGCTTGTTAGAAAATGGGTTCACTTGTAGGTTGAATTCAGTGTGCACATTATCTCCAATGAGCTGGTCTAAATGTAAAGCCATGACATATTCCAAAAATCATAGCAACAACAAATCATAGCAAACAGCTATTATAGTTAATATTTTTAAAATTTGGTTTATAATTACGTTAACTTGAAACATAATTTGGCCGCCACGCAATATTTGTCATTTTTTTAGTGCTGTATTAACTGAGTAAAGGAGGAAAATAATTTCCTTGTTATTTTACAAGGGATTTCTTGTGAAAAAGAATTAGGTTAAATGGGTAATTGATATCGTATCTACGTGGATCATGCGTCTTCGTGGTATGTTCACGTCTAACGAGAGAAATAAATAACGATTGACCCATTCGTATTCTGAAGTTGGTGCGACGGAAAATTGCACGGAAAAATTGAGGAAAAGATATTGCTGTATATTGCTGCTTATACTTGTTGAGCTACGCCTCGCAAGCATCGGCCACATTATCAATAAACATGTTTTCCATCTGGCTGGTTGAAACTTGGTTCATTTATCGTATACTAGCCGGGCTTCGCCTAGCTACGCTCAAGCCATCCGTGTAACATATTTATGTACTTCGGGCCCCACAAAAGAAAAAAAAAAGCCTACAAATGTATTAAATTCAAGTGAATTAATTCCTTTCAATTTTCATTCCCGTCGCTGCCGACAGATGGCAGCACCACTGCTCCAGATGATTTGGTTTCTCAGCAGTGAGTGATTTTAGAATGAAAATATCTCTAAAACTATTGAATTAACAGAATAAGTGTACACAGAAAAAAATATCAGTTTTCGAAGCTCTTTCCAAATATGTAACATTTATGTACTTTCATGAGAAAAAAAAATACACCGATTTTCCTGTATATTTGTCGGCCATTTTTTTTCGAGGAGTGGCCCGCCCGGATGAGTTACGGTCACGTGATCTCTCGACATCCACTTGTCCCTTTATTAGTATAGAAGATACTAGAGGTGGGGAACGCGCGGCCTCCGTGATCTTCGCTTGCGACCTTTATAAAAGGTAGCACTTGTATTAATTAATATTTAATTATATAGATTACAACAATTTCCAAATCAATAGAATTAAATAAAGAACAGCATGAATGTGTGTACAGTGTCGGCCAAAATAAAGTTAACATTTTGAAATTGTTCTCTAAAGTCGCTAGAATTGTATATTTATCCAAATGAGCTTCGTTTATCTTGATTGTATGATACTTTAACTACACTTTATATGTAATTTAATGCTCAGAGTTTCTTAGCAATACTACCAGACATGTTATATGATCTCTACACAAAAACTATTTTCTTACTATTATTGTTGTGACTAACTCCATGTACGTTAAAACGTATTATTTTTTCTGCAAAAAAATAATAATTAATGATTAATGTTAAAACAAATTTTTATCCTATGTGAATACAAAAATATTTTATATTGTAACATTTTATGTCAAATAATAAATAAATAAGGACTTAATTTTTTTTGTTATTTTTCTATATAATGCACCAAATTGTTAAAACTATATCTAACTATAATAATTTCATAAAAGTCGCATTTATAGGTTCATCAACTTATGCGGCCTCCTTTATTACTACCTAATTTACATGTGGCCTCTAATGGTAAAAAGGTTCCCCACCTCTGGTATACACCGTATTTTTCGGACCATAAGACGCACCTCAAATTTATGGGAGGATTTTTTGAAAAGAATATTTTGTTAGATGTATAAAGATATTCTCAATTTCTTCCTTAATAAAGATAAAAAAATATGTAATAAATGTAATGAAAAATATATATAATAAAATATTAATTTTATTTAAATGTTACCTTTGGACCATAATACGCACCCCAATTTTAGTCGATTTTTTTATGTAAAAGGGTGCGTCTTATGGTCCGAAAAATACGGTAATTCCTTTACACATCTTAAGCTTGAGCTAATTTATTACACATCTTAAGCTTGAGCTTCTTTTTTTCAGAATTAATTGTGGATGTTCATTTCCGTGGAGCTATATAAATTTTATACTCAAATAAGCATACAGTACAATAAAAGCGAAAACTAAAATTTTTTTGAAAGGACTTGTAAAAAAAATAATTTTTTTAAAAATTGTTTCAAAATCTCCATCAGGGAGTTACTCATGCCTCAGTCAGTCACAAATCAGAATAGGTGCTGAATGCACGTTACCATTTATTATGGGGAAGAGGAAAAGATTCAATACTGAAAGTCCTGGGCTATGGAAGCACTTCATACTTGAAGTCAGAAATAACATTTCTTCTTTAAACATATAATTTCTCATATCTCAGAGAAACATTAATAGTAGTTTGACAAATTTTTTATCTGTGATCGAGAGGTTTCAAAGTACCTTGCGCTGCGAAATGTAATTTCAATAAACTCTTTTGCTTTTGTTCATTCCGCGCATGTCATCGAAATCCCTTCCTTACAACCACCACTGAAATCGTATAAGGTGAAATCAAATTGATTTCACCGTATACACCCATGCATGGACGCGGCGCATTCAATCTATAATATATTATTAATCCTCGATGCTATGACATCAATAGTTTTGAGGATGAAATATTAATATTAATTCCTTCCGTGTACTTGATTGCTAAAGCAGGTTGTAAACGTTGAGACTGGAAGTATGCATCCAATTATGTCAGTAACCTTATTGTTAATTAAGGAACAATAAGTTATAAGATATTATTGTCAAGCTCTCTATTAACTTTATATAACTTTATATGAATGTTAGTAATGTCTAGTGCAGCATTTCTTCGCTTGTATGTGTGGCCCAGGCCCTGATTTTCCATTAGGCCTGGGCCTAGGGCCCCCCCCCAATTTTTTTATTTAAAAAAAAAATTCCCAATTCAAATTTTTTAAAAAATTTTGCTTTTTTTTAATAACAATTTTTCTTATATCCTTTCAAATTTCATTGATTGGATCATCATATGTATAGTTATACAATGTATAGTTCATCATATGTATGTTATAGTGTATATAAGGGATAAATAAGTTTTTCTGGTTGCATTGTATTGGTGTTTTAATGATGAAGTTAATATACTGTATTGCTTTTTGTTATTTGATAATGTTCTAGGCTTCTACGCTTCAAATAGCCAATTCTTGGTAAAATGGGACTTTCAAAATGATTCGTATTTATTTTTTTTATGTGTCAATTTTGGAAATTTTACACCCACATCAGTGTTAGGGGCCCTCCATCCCGAGTTGTGCCTATAGTCAAGAATTTTCTAAATCGGGCCCTGGTGTGGCCTTGAAAGCTTTTTATTTTGGTTTTAAGAGGTATACATTTATGAAAAGACTTAAGAACCGCTGATCTAGTTCCTCATATTTTTAATTTTGAAGGAAGTGTTTGATAATTTTGTTCGTCAATAAAATATACTGTTTGAAACCCTCTTTTATTTTATGGAATTTTCGGTTTTCGGACTTGAAAAGTAATAGATAAAAACAAATTTGTGATTTAAATTTGTTTTTTCTTCCTACTTCTCGTTGATGAATTGTAGTGCTATCGAAATTTGACAGTAGGTTGGACAGGAGAGGGGGAAAATGAAAAGCAAACATCACCTTTTAAATTGTATTGAACTTCCTGGATTTAAATGACGAATTTGGCTCATCATGCTGACCCGCATTTCAAAGCATACAAAGGGCTATTCCTATCAAGAAAGCGTATTCGCGAGAAAGAAAGAAAGAAAGAAAGAAAAAAAAAAAAAAAAAAAAGGATAAGCGTAAATTAGATTCATTATTGCAAGTGTGGAATAATAATTCTGATCGCTATTTTGGGTGTGAGATAGTTGAATACTTTTATTTTCGGTGTCCCACTAATTTTTAAAAGGCACTTTTAGGGTAATCACTGATTAACAATCGGGCACAAAGTGTATACGCATGAGTAAACCAAGCGTAGAAATAGAAAAGTGTTCCTCTTGTTGCCATGACATTGAAAGAGATAAGTTTTCTTGGATTTTTTCTTACCACATGATCTGCTGATTATGTTATCTTATGTGAGGAATTGAGTAAAAACCTAGTTGTATAAAATTTTTCCTGAAGACCATAGGAAATTTTTAGCGTGACTCGGAGAAATTTACCTTGTGTATAGGATGATTGTTGATTACAAGCTCTTACGTATTACCACTGAATTAGAGTGTTAAACAATAGTTTTTTTTACGCAATCGTGATTTGAATCTTTTTCCTTGTCAAATATAATGCCTGTTTGAAATAATTTTGTTTGTTTCCTTTTAATATCGTTGTATGGTTGTCCGAAGTGTAGTTAAACTACTACTGCTCATTCTCGGGAAGAAACATTTTCTTCAGACTGCGTATTCATCATTTTTTGTCCCATAGAACATAACTTCAGACCAATAAATTTTACTTGACCGTACCTCGATGTCGATAAAGGGTTTTTAAGAGCGCCCGTCACATCGACGAGGATCTAAGGCCTTGTTCACATTGCGGAGTTGGGTAGCTTCTGAGATAAAAATTTTAACCACTCACAGAGCTCATTTTATTGACCACGTGATTCATCAAACTAATCACAAATCATGCCAACAACCTCAGCGCTAACGAAGTTGCGTAACGCGCTGGATGCAGTATGAACAAGGCCTAAATACTGGCTTAACGTATATTATAACATGCCTGAAGGACATAGATCGAAGTCTTTACCACTCGTCCATCCCTATCTACTGTATCATAAATATTTTTTAGTGACGCAGAGCGTGAATAAAGATTAAAATATGAATGAAATAAAGATTGAAAATGTTTTAAGTTCTCTATTCAAGGTACAGTACTCATCCTCTGGCAAATTCTTGTCTTTCAGCGTTACTGTCATATTTCGTAACAATAGTGTGATTTTACCCTTCTAAGGATTGTAGCTGACATCCCACTGTTAATATGCATATGTCTTATACGTTAATTAATTGAGTAATATGTACTGTGGAGTCGTGAACTATTTGGGAATGCCATTTTAACGATCGATACGATCTACTTTAGTGCTTTCAAACCTCTCTATTGTTTCGTATTTCAGTAACTTTCTATTGTTTTGTAATCCTGTTATGAGCGTGTTCGGCACCGGGAAAACTGTCATAAAGGAAACTTCCTCTTTCATTTCAACTCACTGCTCGTTTTCCCTTTGAATAATAACGAGCGGTTTTCCTTTCAATAATAAGACATTTTCTTTTTTTAAAGTGAATCACATTTGCGAAGAAAATTTAATAGTTTTCAAGGCCATATTCGTTTTTTCTGTTGTTATTCACATATGTTACTAGGCAAAGAATATGTTCTGGATAATCGGGATTGAATTTTTAAGGGTGTAGAAAAAAAGAGAGAGAATTTAGTTAAAAAATTCTGATAGATAAAATAGTTCAAATAATAATACTGAAATGGGTAAAATGTGAGCCAGTAATCTATATTTATAAAAGCCAAATACCACTCACTCACTCACTGATCTCTGTATCTCTGGAACCATAAGGCTTAGGAAGCTGAAATTTTCTTGGGTGGTTCGTTCCTCTTAGGCTCTAAGTGTTCGCTAAGAAATCTTTTTTTAAAAATTCGAACTTTAGGGAAGGTTAAAAAGGTCTCCCCCCCCAAAAAAAAAATAATAATTTAAAACCTGTATTTTACATTGGATTTTAACCAGATTACTTTTAAATGCAAGTACTGCTCAAGAACCATATGCGTGACGAGTTTTATTAATATCGGCCCAAAACAGACAGAACTAGAAAATTTTGAAAATTCAAATTTTTCAATTGTGTTCCAGTGTACAGTCATACCTTTGTACTCGTCTGCTACGGTACTTGTTGCATTTCATCGCGGGGAAAAAAAAAAAAAAAAGCTTCAGTACTCGTCACATATGCTGAAATACCCCCATCTTGTCTCTCTGGACTGGAAGGAAGAACGAATTATAAAATTTTGTTCAAAACCATCACTTTGAAAAGGCTGTAGCAAGACGAAATGTGGAATTGTTTCATGATCAAACAATATCTCACTTCAGAAACATTTTGAAACGTATGCCCAAGCAAGTTTCTCTTGATAAGTTTGTATTGAAACTCCCTCAATTTGAGTCTACAACAGGGATCAGTGGTGTTAAGAGACAGAAAAGAGAAAGAATCCCTGTGTTCAAGTTTCTAATGTTTTATTCGAAAGAGACTCCCGTTCCAGGCAATAACCTCTCTCCTCCTCTACTTCGCCATTATCCCATTAGGCCATCTACTTCTTTTAGTACAGGTTGAGTGAAGATAAATTTTATTTTATCTAATTATTGGTTTAAATTATGTCTGTCTAGTTAAAAGATTTTGCATCAAAAGATAACCCCATCCATTCATAAATTGCCCAGTAAAATGTGAAATTTCTAGTTTTCAGGAACGAATCAATTCAATTAACATTACTCCTTATGGGAAAATTCGTTCGGTACTCAATGTGCCTTCTGAAACCAATTATCGACGAGTGCCGAGATCCCACTGTATTGCGTTTTTCTGTTTAAAATCTGTATATATAAATGCCATATACCTCTCACTGACTGTGACTGATCACTGTATCTCTGGAACCATAAGGTCTAGGAAATAGAAATTTTGCGTTGGGTTTCTCCTTACGCTTTTTGTTCTTACTAAGATTTTTTTTTTTTTTGAGGGGGGGGGGGGGGGGCAGGATCCCAACCTTTTAGGGGTTAAAAATAGGGGCTTTAATTCCCAAAATTATTTTAAAAATCCCTTAAATCCATATTTAATGCCTGATCACGGTCGTTAAATTACATGGTGAACTCCTCAGAGTAATGACAAGACTTTACTACTTAAGCTAATTTAAATGAAATTAACCAAATTCCAGGATGGATGGTAGTAATGTATTTCGTTGCAAAGCGCGGGTATTCAGTTAGTGGTAGAATGCAATTTGCTTCTCTTTTCAAGTATCTCACATTTACGAATGGTAGTTAGCTCGACTAATTGGGATTACATTTTTTGTTTATTGTGTTTTATTGAATTCTCGTTAGAACACGCTTTTAAAATTGTGATGGCCTTACTGGTATTTTGTATATCTTCCTTGTCATCTAATTTCCGTCGCTTGGTCATAAATGTACGGTGTAAAAAATATCCACGCAATTAACTGCGATGCACTGTCAATTTGTGTGCCAGTACTTAACATTAATTTCACAGTAAAACAGTGAAATTAATGTTAAAGTAATTAAGCTTGTACTTATAATTTTGAATTGTCAACGTAATCCTTTTCTCTTGTTAAAGAATATTTTTTTCATCTGGTCTGTAGATACACAGCATATGATCTGGAAATTAGACAAATGACTATCTTGTTTGGCGAGACACAGGAGCGCAGGCACTAGAGGAGGAACTAAGCATTGTAACCCCCCCCCCCCTTTTGGAAATTAAGTGAAGAAATCTATTGAGAAAAGTATTAAAGTGTTGGAATTTATTAAATTGAATTATAAATTCTGTATTTTCTCTCTAAACTTTGTTTTTAAATATAGGTTCTGGTAGTGCCACTAGTGGAATGCACACGGCACTATTGATAGAAAACCGTATTTAAAAATGTCGTTTTACCTTTATAAATTTAAATAAAAACCATGGAAATGGCGGAACTTTTTTACTATGTAAAGATATTAACATGCTTAAAAATTTTGAGCATTTTCACTTCTATCTGAAACATTACTTCCTTTCACTATTTACAAGTTACTAGTAGCTAGTACAGTCAGTAGTAGTAGTTTTAGTATAGCTTAACTTACTTTGCGATGTGCTATATGATATGGTCTTTACTTGAAACATGGTAGAAAATTTTAGATCTGATGTTAGTACCATCACGCAGTGATGCCCAATCACTTCTAAACCTTTATCGTAATTTGATGTTAATATTCACCTTGTAGTTAAAAAATACTGCTGCAGGCACTTATCCTAAGGACATTCTCTATTCTCGTAGAGCAATGCTCTTGCGAAAGTGCTCATTAAAAATAATCTGGATTTCGTCATTTTGGTTATTATATGGCCTTCTGAAGCCTGTTTTGATTTCAGTTCATAGATGTAACTGTTCCATAAAGCAGGGTTCGTTAATATATATCATGATATATATCCGATATTTATTTTAAAAATATCGGGATTTTTTGATATTTTCATTTATGTGAAGTATTCTGAAAATAGCATTATGCATCATATTTTTGGTAAAATTAAAACTTTAAATTTTCAATTGTTATTGAAAATTAAATTGAAAATTTAACTATAATTTGTAAATAAAATGCTAAAAGGAGCTAACAAAAATAATTTCTACACATCTAAAAATGTTTTTTTTACAAATGTGTCTCATTTTTTTGCAAATGTCAAAAATATGAGAGGAGCTTGCTAAATCTGGAGATTTTGATATCATTTATTACGGTTGTTCTGCTCATATTTTAAATCTCTTAGCAAAAGACCTAGAACTTCCAAATGTAAGTAAAAGTGTAATCAAAATAATTAAGCATTTTAGAAATACTCATTTACCAAATGCCTGGTACAAAGCAAATGGCAACAAACTGTTAGTAATAGCTCAAACTGTAAGATGGAACACAATGTTTGATACAATGAAGTCTTTTTTAGATAACAGGGGAAAACTGTTTCAAGTCTGTAGGATCATAAACATGAAATTGATAAAGACATTTTAAATTTAGTTAATGATGTGAACTTAACGGTTAATTGTACGGACTATACAAACATTCTAAAACCCATTGCAGAAGCATTAGATGAAATGCAAAAAGATCAGACTAAAATTGCACAATGTGTAGAAATTTGGATTAACTTAAGAAATAAATTGAAAGGAATAAAAGAGGTGCAAGATACATTATCAGTAAGAGAAGAAATGGCTCTTTCACCAGCACTTAGCGGCGAATATGTTGGACCATCGATATTATGGAAGAAAATTAACTGAAGAACAAAAGCAGGGTGCATTT